>OY757240.1:17728964-18195215 GCA_963583995.1 Xylota segnis
TGTATCAGAAATTAGTTTGCAGACGAAGTGCGAAGATCTCACGAAAAGTAGAACAAACCGACGACGTTTACTTGTAGGGGGTGCAGGAATCCCACTTGCATGATTGAAGATGGGTGCTTCACTCTAAAAAGCGTTACCATGAGCATCGGATGGCTTAACGTATGGCAGTGTTTTGCTATGAAAGAAGGAAGGTTCTGTTGTTATCATGTCCTTCAGTTGAGAGGAATTTTTCTAAAATCTGTCATTCACTAGTCTTCCTTGCACTCCTACACGCATTTCTTGTTTAACTTTTGAAGGACCAACGCCTTAGTAATTTTTCTTAAATTACTGTTTGATCATGTGGCACATGATAGATACAATGCTATCCGAAGTATTCTATGTCTTTCAGACACGATACCAGGTTACACTCGTCTACCCACCTCGTTCTTGGCCACTCCGCTGGTCTTCTCTCACCTAAAGGTATCCATTTCGTCATTGGTTTTGTTCACCTTTCATCTTGTGTTATGTACACAGCCCCATTGGCCTTTTTATTACGTCAATGATATTTGTTTCTCTCCTGATTCCGGCATTAGGCACCATTTAGGCCAGTCTTCAGATTTACTTTTCACTTTTTTGTGGCATATTCTCAGGCTTAGGGTTTGGATACCATACGTCATTAGCATTGCATCTAAAATTTGTATATGTTTTCAGTTTTTCGTTATAAGATTTAGATATAGTAGATATAGATACAGGCTCAAGTGGTTAGTCCAAGGGGTTCAAGGTTCAAATCCCAGCCAAAACGCCTAAAAACAGCCCCATCTCTCGTGAACGCCTGACAAACATCTGAGAGCATACCTGTCATGAAAAAGCTTCTCAAACAACAAATCGCCCTTCGGACATGGCATTTCAATATAAGACACACAACAAGAATGACTGTGAGAAGCTAGACCCTGGGTCCTATGGACCTCTTGCGCCCAAAATTTGTATTTGCAAGAAGCCCTACACCGCATAGCCCTTTTGTTTCTCCTGTGTCGTAAACTATACCACAACGCCGCTCAATGCCATGATTTTCCAATTGATATTTGTTGAGGCTAGTCTTAGTTGTTCTTGTCTTTCTTTTGTGGCCAGAGTCCTAGGTTTTTTAGGGGGTTGGAGCCGCAATTTTTTACCGAAGCTAGGCCGACGTGAAGGGTAGTTATTCGTTCTTTTAATTCGTTTAAACTATAAAGTTTGGTTTATGTGTCGTCTTCCTCTTTCTTCAAAGACATCATTTTGGGCCTTAAATGTTGAACTAGGAGCTTTAAATTTGATATCTAGGCTTCTGAATAATAGAAGCAGTGCAGGTGTAAACATTTACCCACTTCATCGTATGAAATCGAAAAATTATTCTATGCAATTCGTCTACATATTCATGTAAGCCACGCCCACTTTTTGGGGGTGTTTTTGTTTTGCGTGAAACGTTAAGGAACATTCGAAGATATCCTTGTAAGTTACGGCGTTTCTGAGGATTTCGACAAGATGTGACACCTAGGCTGCAAGTTAAGGGTGGATCATCGTTTGGTATTGAAAAGAGTAAGTCTTCCATTTAAGTTGGGAATACGGCTGGCTTGGTAGTGGGACATACTCTGCACCCAATTTTTTAAGACATTTTCGATGGTTGCGGGCCCTGGTTGGATGGATGGTTTCGGATAGCTTGTAAACCTGAGTCGTCCTTGAATTTTTCGCATAGCATCGGTCCCTAATGACAGCCATCTGATGATTCAAGAAGAAACCAATAGATGGCTCAGCCTTTATAGGGTTGGGTACATTTCTGTTGGGAGATTCACTAACTTGGCAAAGTCTTTAGTCGTCATAGCTACATTTCCAATACAACGAACTTCCAATTCACATTTTGTATGCCTCTCTCACTTTCGTTTTCTCTCCTTTTTGTTGGTATGTAAGCACACTTCATCACACTGTCATCAAACATCCAATTATTCCCTGCACTTACCACCAAAAATCTTGCTACTTACTACCGATTCGGGTCAGTGGTTCTTCTATCGTTTTTTCTCTCTATCCACACCACAGACTGAAATTCTAGGTCCCAGATAGACGGATGGGATAAATGCAGCTATTCCCTGCATATTTCCCGGCACTAAATCTTGATGAAATTCCAGGATGCAATACCACGAATCCTTGTATCCGAGGGTACGAAATGAGAATTTCAACTCATTTCATTATCTGGCATATTCATCCGGAATAGGACAGGTGTCGAAATGTTCATCACACATGTAAAAACACGCTTTGACGAACAAGCCAGTCATGGAATATTTCTTCAGTTGGAATTTTGTCTATTGACGAAACTGAACAAAGGGTTTCCTGTTTGCTTGTATCTATAGACACTCATCGATTCAAAGGTGGGTTTGCAGATACACAAGTAAGATAATACCGAGTGCATCCTTATTCAAACTTCGTAATAGCACCTTTAGATACATTTGGCTCTATGCATGTGTGCACTTGTACGTCCGATCCTTTCGTTTAGCTTTGTCGTCACTCTTTCCTATCAGGTGACTATAATTGATAGTTTATTATTATATTATCTATGTTGTCGAATTATCCGATGTACGGAATTAGCACGTAGGAAATTGGTTTCATAGCAACACTTGTTGAGGGACGATATGCACAGGGTGGGCATTTCTGGACGAACTCCGACAAAGTGTGGAGGAAGTTTCAGGTTTTTTGTTTGTCGCCCGATAGTCTAGCTCTGGTAGTTATTCGTAGATAATACTCAAACGTATTCAATGCTTATTCGTATTCAATCGGACTCTCTGTCTGTCGACTGTGGTGATTGTTTAATTTAATTGATTGATTTTTAGTGTCTGGTATTGGATCAGTTCGTTAGTGATGGAGGCATAGTCTACCGTATGTGGCAATCATGAATCGAGTAATTGAGGAGTTTTGGGGTTGATTCTAAAGGAGAAGTCAACTAGTCACTTGGTAACATAAAGGGACGGCTAGTCGAGGGAATGGAATGGAAGAAATTTGCTAGATATGAGGAAATAGTTATGGCGACATCTATTGGGCATGTTAGGCCTTTTCCACCTCAACATGAATAGTCATTCTTTGACAGTCACTAATCAGGAAGTGCAGGGTTGTATCTATTCATGTCTGAGTAGTGAATCCACGGTGCATGTTGGCTGGTCCTCTGCGCAAATCCTTATTCAAGAAGAGACCACCAAAGTGGAGTGCTACTTTCGATGTTCTTAGGATGGTAAGCTCCA
The DNA here is from genome assembly GCA_963583995.1 of Xylota segnis. Classification (NCBI taxonomy): domain Eukaryota; kingdom Metazoa; phylum Arthropoda; class Insecta; order Diptera; family Syrphidae; genus Xylota; species Xylota segnis. The sequence continues at coordinate 17,732,204 of OY757240.1, forward strand.
AAATGACAAAACTTCATTGAGAACGTTCACGGAGACCTACATACATATCTGTGAATCCCCAAGCCTATGGAAAATTCTCTCCAAAAATTCCTCTAAACCCAGCTACCTAATGCATCCAGATAGCTGCTGAACAACCTTCTCCGGGACACGCATTTGCCTGATAGCTCCGCGATTGCTTCACTTCAATTCAAAGCTCCTTCTCTCCACGGTGTACCAACTACACACAAGGCCCCTCGCTGGGATGATATTATTTCTACTCAGCTTCGGCAATCAGAAAATATAGTGTTCCCTTGGATTTAGCCCATCGGGTCTGTTTGTCTGACATAAACGAAGGTTGAAGCTGTTTCTGTATTCCACGGATCTTCGACCCATCAGCCCATCGTCTTTTCTATGGGAAACACTATGGGTCACTGCTGACTCTCCTGAGGATATTCAGTGTTCCTCTGAGGTGTTTTCTCCGACAAGCTTAATTTTTAGAAGGAAATCTTAGCCCTTGCCCTGCCTAGCATTTTAACTGACAGTCAAGTGAGTAGAATAATGCTGTTTCACTTCAAACTGCCGTCTGCTCTTGCGGAAATAACTGAGCAGTTCAACAATCACCTACTCCGACTCGTACGATTCTTTGAAAAAGCGCATCCAAGGTACCCTTCTCCATACTACATGGACTTTTCTTTAAAAAAAACCTGGCAGCCGAACTAACGCTAGATAGGAAAATGTGTGTACTTCCAACATTCGAAGATAGATCTGTCCCAGGCTTGGTCTGAAACATAGTGTCGAGCAGGTTTCGTTGAAGCACTCACAGAAGGCTACAGATGACTTCTGTAGAAGTTGTGGCACCTCCTATGGCCAGCTCTGTCAGTATCATGCTGGTTCCGTTGAAGCACTCACAGATCCGTTGAAGCTCTCACAGAAGGCTACACATGACTTCAGTAGAAGTTGTAGCACCTCCTATGGCCAGTTCCGTCTGTGATTTTCAGTCCTTTTTCCATTCGGGCATACATTCCTTGACATAAACCAGAGAAAAATGGTTCCGAAGTTCAGTTCACACACACACCCATGGATGTATACGTCGAAACCGGAAATATGGACAAAAGTTAAGCAATCTTGTAACCCTACTCACGCTGCCGTTTTAATGGGCATCAAATTTTCCACTCCATTAGCCATGTCCACGAAACCGAGTACTAAGACAAAACAAAAGTTTCTTGTTTTTGTTGGTTTTTCCTGTGACTGCCCCGATTAATTGCATGCGGAGGAGCACGCACTTGAAAATATCGACGTCGATCTGTGCCTAACCATCTAAAAATGATGGTTAAATCGATTTGAAAACATTTCGTAAGAAATTGAAATGTTAAACAGTTTGATTTATTGCACACTATACTCACACACATACACACGCACCCACAGGATAATTATCTATCCTGCCGACGCCACCGTGTGCACTGCACAGCTTTCAAGATACAGTCCACTAAAGTGCTGATGATTTTGATGATGTAACACAAGGGGAAAGGAGGGCTGCCTCAAGTCCTTGTCAGCCTGATCAACAGTGCACACACACTAAAATGAGAGCAAAAAAAAAGTAAAATCCTCGCCCCCACTACAGCCAAGCGCTCGCATCATTTAATTTTTCACCAAGCATGTTTTTTTATTAGCCAGGATCTGGAATAAGAAGAAAAACTAAAATCAACATTTCACTGTCAGAAATCCACCAGCGGGAATTAAAAATTTCAGCCGGAGTTGATGGGAAGAGACCAGGATCCGGGTCCTGCTACATACAGCCGTAACAACGAGAAGGAATATAAATAAATAAATAAGTATAAATACAAAGGATGCGAGCAGAGAAACAGTGGATAACTCCAAGCCCACAAGCGCACACAGCCACGTCCGTACATACATACATACATATGTATGCACATGTGGGCATACATATGTGTAACCTAGTCGGATGTGATTCTTCCAGTCAGGATGTCACCAAAGGAGCAAACAAAAAAAAGAGATTATGAACTGCTAAGGTAATACACACCACACTGGAGCTGCTATAGTGCTACAACGCTATCGCATTTGATTTTGCTTAGATCTAGAGATTTCAATGGACTTCCTGTTGTTGTGTCCTTTTTTTTTGCTCCAGCTTTTCGTCGTCGTTTTATATATGGATGGTGGTGGTTCCCTCCTCCTGTCCGGCTGCACTGCAATTCCGCCAAACACTATGTCAGCCAATCGATCAATAAAATATTCTCACTCGACCCGGAGCAGGGGGTGGGGATGAAAACAAAAAAAAAAAAACCTAAATTCTTAATACAACAGGAAGTATAGATACGAATACCGTAGCTGTTATAAATTTCTTAAGCTTTGCCAATAGAAATCATGGTACACATACTATCCCAGTATCCTGTTGCAGCAGGATGCCGTCAGTCATCATCAATGCTCTTAGGGTAGCACAAAAACGAAGGACGAGGTAGAGCAAAAAAAAAAAAAAAAACAGAACACAGAAGACCCTTACAAAAGGCTAATGATAAAAATTCAATATATCATCAATCATAGGGATGTGCTGACTCGACGGTGTATCCTCTTCGTCCCAACACGCTTTTGGAACTTTGTAAAACAGAGATGGGGCATAATTTTTATTAAATTGAATATGGAAAAGCCCTCGATGTGTGGTGTCCACAATACAATGCTGCACAAGGACTCCCTGCCGTGAAAATTCGAGAGGAGTGTGCGTATGTGTGTCGAAAGAAAATTGGAAAAGGAAAAATTTTGTGTGTGTTTCAACAACAAATGATGTACGCGCCGCATACCGATTGTCGATTTTGTCTTTAATCCTTGTTCGACTGGGAGGACTTGCAAATGTGATGAAACTTGGACGAGGGGACGAAGAATAAAGAGATTTTTTATGTTCTATTGGCTTTGAATAAATAAATTTTTTATGGCCGCTGGAAGAGAAGAAAGCAATATTTGTAAACTCAGACAGGGTGGCCTTTGGCTTTTGACATGTAACCTCGCAATTTTTGAAAATTATTTTTTCATATTTTTGCCTATGACAGGGCTGGACAGGCTTATGCTTTTGACGCGGTGACTTGGCATCACTGTTTTACTGCTCTGAGGGACGAAAAGTAGCAAGCGATCCATGACTTGTTGTGAAAAGAAACTTTTTAATTCTTGATAACCGAAAAAGAAGAGGGGAAATAAAACTTAATCGAAAGTCAAGCACTCCGCTAACAGAGATCATACCAGAATGGCGCTTACAGAAGCCATTACATAATCCTCTTAGCCCTGCCAAAGCAGAGAAAACCCTCCATCAGATCATACCAACTATATTTAATTTGAATACGCGTACAGAAGCCATTACATAATCGCCTTAGCCCCGCCAACAGAGATGACCTTCCATCAGGTTCCGCCAACATATTTTGACCTGAATATGCATACACAAACCATTACATAATCCTCTTAACTGATGGAAAATCTATTAGCGACTGCACTCTCATACGGAAAATTTATGAAAATAATTCAGGATGAATCATTTGGAATTGCACATATTTCTGGTCATCGTGATGCCTTTTAACGGATTTTATCGATGAAATTTCAGTGGAAAATGGTTTTTTTTTGTTCAAAAAACGCCCCCAATGAGGGGGTGTGACCTTACGCATTGTGTGAGTGAATTATAGGTAACACTTCCTTTCGGTTACAGCAAGAACAGCAGTATAGTCTGATCTTCATTACGTGACAGGTCGTGACAGGTAACAAACTGGGTCCTAGTTCACTGCTTTGGGGTACCCCAGTTTCCATGTGTTTTTTGTGTAGAGTATGAGCAATGCAGTAGATTCTATCTAATCCTTTTCGAAGGTTTCTGGAGACATTTTCGAATCGTTTTCATGGCGCTCGCCAATGATTTATAGCAAAACTCCCGATCAATACCTGAAATAGCTTCGACGGAATCCAAAGCTTAATCGCTTCTTGTATGTAAAAAATATTTTTTGCATATTAAATGCAGATGTTACCAGCATCCTTGCTGAACCCTGAATATAAAATGGTTGTTGGTTGTTTTTTTTTTCCACAAGAATAATTGATTTTGTAATTTACTTATCTTTTCACAGAACGTACATACTCATGCATACATATATGTAGATACGTGTGTATGTGTGTGAGAGCAGAGGCAAAGATACGCTAATATTCATCATTTTCATAATCTGCTACCCCCTCCCGCTAAATAAGCAAAACTAGAGGCAAACAAAAACAAAAATAAAAACAAAACAAAAAATATGTTAAAACAAGTACAAAAAGTAATTTATCATAACTGTAAGCCAGCATGCTGATGCTGGTGGGGGGGGGGGGGGGGGGGGTCTACTACGGATGGTGTGGGTTACATTTGAATCTATCCTCTATTAATGTCAGGGGAGGATTTTTAGGGGGTGCGCTGTGTGTGCTGGCTTGTGTTTCTCTTTTTCTGCTAGTCAATCGTATGAAAATTAATCGCCATAATATGAAGAGCACTGGAAAAAGGCTCGGAAAATTCCTTGACGGATTCTCGCACCTATAGATGTGTACATAAATAATATCTGCATACATTGGGCGGAGGATTTCAAGTCGAATCACGTGTCATCTACATCTCTAAGGAATATGAAAGAACAAAAAAAAGGACCTAATCCACTGACCATCCACGTTTTTCTCTTGCTCTCTCACTTTCTTCGCTACGTGCAACTGAAACTTTAAAGGAATAATATACAAACGCTGTATCCTAGGGAAAGGATGATGAAAGCGAACAACGGAAAGAATTGAGTGTATAATTAATTTTTATTTCATTTTGTGTAACTTCGTCATGTTTGAATTTAAACTCACGTGTAAGCCAAGGTGGCGCCCACTTAACCGCTTTCCATAACGCCCTGACCCCGGTTCCGCTGTGAGCCAGCAGATAATTTGTATGCTGCTGCTGCAGATGGGAGGAGGAAAATCTTTGCAAAACTTTTGCTCCCTTTCGCAGGAAAGTAAAAGAAGGAGAATGCAATAATCCTTTTTGAATATTTCTTTTTTTTTTTTTTCCTTTCGCTTCCCTTTGTTTTTTTACTCGCACCTATACATAGACCTATGGGTCGGGTATTGGTCCGGTGAAAAATTTCGAACTCGACTTTTGAACCAACTTTACGTTGCTATGATGGCCATGTCTGTCTGTCTGTGACTGAGATTGCAGGCTAAAAAGATGGATTTTCTCGAAAATGGCTCACACAATTTAGTTTCGATATATCCTAACAGATGGCGTACCACATTATTTATTTGTCGGCTATTTTTTCAGCGTTTTATGGTTATAAGACGAATGCGAGGTAATGGGCTTGCCAAGTTGTTTAACTGAAAAAAATAGTCGTCTGGACCGTATATGGCCACGCCCACTGTCAGTCCAAGAATTCCATCGAAAATGGAGAATGCTAAGCCGACTATATTAGGACAGGATGGGAATTTCAATGGTCTTCAGTTGCAAGAACGTACAACCCTGTGGTGTCCTTTATTTTTTTTTTTTATATTTTGGGTTCATATCCTAGCGGAGCAGGCAGTTTCTAGGAGATAGTTGCCAAAGTAGCCCTAAAGGTTTTCGCCAAGCATACATAGGTACATACATACTGAAACGCACAATTTCTTGAATTACATCCTTCATTTCCTAATGCCTATCCGTGTGGATATACAAACACACACACACACGTAAACAGTAAGGAAACTTTAGAATTACTACTGTACTTTCCGTTGCGCATTCTCGTCGTCGTCGTCGTCGTTGTTTGGCGGTTTTTCTGGGTGAAACTTTGCCTGTAAGTATCCACTACTCCAGGTTGAGATTTCCTCTACTCGCTTTGCTGTGTGAGTGTTGTTTTTGTTGTTTGATGTTGATAAGGTCGTGCGGTGTGTTGTTTTTGGTTGTTTATCCGATTAATCCCCTCTTTTGGTCTTATTGCAAAATTTCAGGGCAACTGCAAACAAACAAACATCGTGAAGGAAACGAAATGAATCGTTCCGTTGCAACCGCCACCTTCGGGCGTTGATTCTTCCTTAAATGTCGGAGGATATACATATGTATGTATGTGTGTATGAACAAAGGAAATAAAAAAGCGCCGGGATTTATTTTTAATTATCCTGTAGCTATGGGAGTTTTTTTTTCTTGGTTTCTCGTCCTTTTTTGTCCACCCCAGCGTCTAGCCTTCGTAACGAGGCATTAGTCTCTTGATTCGAAAACAGTTCTGCAAGTAATTGGGTTTTGATTTAGATAATAAGGAAGTTATGACAGAAGTCTTGTCTAATTCAAAGGATACTTGCGACCTTTCGTACATTGAAATTCAGAAGTTTGTTCTTGCAAAGATTTAAGGCATATCCTATAGGAGAACTGAAAACTGTGGAGACTTCCTTTATATGTCGGCGTCGCGGTGTATTCTTAAGTGGGCCACCCTTGAGTTGCGCCTTGTGGGCATGCCAAAGTTCCCTAGTTGGTCTAGTCTTATTAGAATCTCGTCAATCACTAGATTCCAAAGTACATTTAAGCCAATCACCATGTCCCCCTTGAGCATTCACGAGTGTTCTCGGGCAATCGAAACTATGAGAATCAAAAAGAAGGGCAATTAAGAAACTATAAGTCACTGACAAGAGAGTCTTGTTTACGACATACTTACACCTCCTGGACAAACAGACAACGCATCCCTGTGCTAAGGGTCCTTAAGAATGCCTACAATGAATAGAGACATAAAAAAACATCTACCAACGATTAGTACCTATTGATAATGCTGGTGGTCTGTACAAAAGCAAATCCTGCTGTCTACATCCTTGATGCCTATATTCTATTGGCTAAAGTGTAAGCAGACGTTTTCCATACTCATAGTGAATTCGAAAAATGGGGAAAAAATAAAAAATATCCTCGAAGAACAAAGAGTAAATCACCACCTACCTAGTAACACAAACACATGATAACATCGACAAGTATGTAAGGACGTGCGGTTAGCACAAAATAGAAGGAAAAAAAATCCTACTTTTCACAGTTGGACGCGCACTGTTGTGGTACACTGTCCCACTGGATGATGATGAAGACGACGACAACAACAACAACAACTTGGGGTAAAAACTCCTTCTCTATGCCACTGTTTCTCAGATGCTGATTGTTTGTTAGTACTTTTCTCCTATTACACTGTTTTGCTCCATCCTTGAACTCATTCTTTCCATTTGCTAGTAGAGTTGTCGACGGGGCTCTTAATCTTAAAATTTTTTTTTTTAGGAAAATGGGGATAATGGGCGCAGTGGGACAGTGTCCCCTCAGTCTGTTATGTGTTAGTAGATAATGACACAGAACACATTGCAAACAGTGTTGCATTGTTTTTTTTTGGTTTTTTTTTTTATTTTCTTGTTGATTGTTCTCTTTTTAGGTGAATGCACACATACATACATTTATGTATGTACTACGTACACATAAAGGCGGCGGCGGAGCTTACAAAGTGGGGAGCTTCCTTCTTCCTTGTTGTGGGTAAAATGGGTTCGGTTGATTAAATTTCCGAAAGAATTTTCGGTGGAAAATATTGGTTGGCTAGACGGCAGGATATGACCTTATTTCTTGGTTCTGTTACGTTTCAAGTAATGGAATCAATAAAGAGTTTCGCAATCAAGCAATTAATTCGAAGGGATGTCTTGTACTGTATCCAAATCCATATGAAGGTTAGCTGCGTTACTATCAAACTAACGACGTCGATAGGGCTTTTATCAGGTCAGATCCATACTGAGAAGGACGATTGTAAGTCAGTCCTCTAGTGAAGCGAAATTTGTAGGAGAGATCCTGCTCTTACTATGATATGTAAGACCGTCGCTAGCTCATTGGTCACCTAGTGACTTTTGGCTTAGATGGTTTGCTACATCTTACACTGGACTATCCAAGCATGGATATGCTGTGGAGATGTCTTTCTTTGAGAATCGACTTCGAGAAAAGTCTGAGCCTGGAATCCTTGCCTTTTGTCCAGACCCCAGGGTAGGATGGCGAGATCTGAGACCATCGATGGGGTTTCTAGGTGAAACCTTCCTGTGGAGTTGTGTAAGATGCAGGTGGACTAAGCCTATACCCCCTTCCATGGTACGAAATCTATGGAAGACATCTTTTTGGCGTTTTTACGAAACACATTTCGGCTTGAAGGGAGGTCTGCGACGGATGTGGATTGGGCGACAATATTTTGAGTCATTTCCCTTGTGATCGCCCTGACTTTGTTTCGGATGTATTCGCGTAAGCCAGCATCAGTTCTCGACTCGAAATTCATTGGTATTTTCCAAGATTGGTTTGAAGTATTGGGCGCCCTAGCCAATCGTGGCACAGAACAGTCGAGGACGAATCGAGCTCTCTGGAAATAAGCTGGAGGTAGCTCAAGCATGTTGCAGAACTCCGACCAAGCAGGCGTTGTTGAAAAATTATACAATTAGATGGACGTAGTGGTACCAACACGTGTCCCTGTGGTACGCCATAGATCACTGTGTATCCCTATGGTACATAGATCGTCACAGTAATGGCAGAGTGAGTTCGTATCTAGATATTTCGCCTGTAGGACTTGAGTGTCGAATGCAAATGATGGAATATCTATAAAGTCATCCACAAGGATCAGTGCAAGGACCATGATGAAAGAATAGACTGGACTGTCCGTCCATCAAACATGCAACGTAACACATGTAGTCATGTGCGGAATTGGCTCGGAAGGGACTTGCCTTGGAAAGTTGTTGTTTTTTGGAATGGCTTGTGTGAAGTACTGACGTCAGATGAATTGTAGTAACACGTAGTAGGTTTGGCCATTTTCTGTACTGAAAGTAGGCGTGGAGACGCTTGTTAGTGCGTTCTTCAAGGAAAAGCCTAGGCATTGCCATGCGAGTAGGTGCGTGGGTGAAAAAGCCCTTTAAAAGTGCGCGGAGCCCTATATAATGTATGGAAGAATTGTAGAGAAAGACAATATCTACGTTTTATGTTAAGAAAAAATTTTTCACTTTTTTGTAAAAAACTTGGAAAAATTTAATTTTTTTTAATTGTGGGCGTGTCTGTAGGCGGATTTTGAAAATATTTGCACCAGTATTGTGTCAGACCTTAAGAAGTCCGCATACTAAGTTTCATCGTTATAGACTTAGAATTACGCCTTAAAATGAGATTTTTATGATTATCCTTCAAATCAAGGATACCGGCGAAAATCCATGGCCACAGTCGAATGTATCTTTGAATCTGCTATAACTTCGCCTCACATAGTTTTCTTCTACCTGAAACCATTTCTGAGAAAACACGAAAAACACGCTTTAAAGGACCCTCCTGCCTTCAAAGGCTCCCAGCCTTACATTTGCTCAACAGTATTCGTATTTTCTTTGATTATCACATTCTCCACATCTCGAAGTACATAATTACCAAAGAAAATGGTAGCAAACATCAAAATTAGCGACAAAAACGAGAAAAATTCACAAAATTTTACATTTTTCACGCGTGACACGAACTCGGCAAAAAAGTCTCCTCAGTTCCTTTACCATTTGACTGCGTTTTTTGGCGTTGCGCGTGCCAATTTCTGAATTTCGTCAAAAACGCATATTTCTTTGGAAATAAGACCTGAAATCAATTGAATTAGTTACTTGTATCTACTTAATTGATGAATTAATTCGTTTCTGTTGGTATTTTGTGGAAAAAACAGCTTAAAACTGGAGAAAGTGATCACATCGACGTTGTTGATTTTTTTAGCTTTGACAGATCTTGGAAACCACTTTTTGGGTAGCAAGGCAGCGACTTAAGGAGAAAAAACTTGGGAATGTACTTCAAGGATACTGACAAATAATTAGTTACCAAATTCTTGGGGAATTCCCTGTGATTTTGGTGTTAATATGAGCGAGATTGATCGGATGCTTTTCAATGCATTTTCTCGTAGAACACGATCCTGAAAAGTGAGCGTAGGCCTATGAGAATTAGATTGAGAATACCTACAACCGAGACACAGGGAATAGTACTGAGAGTGATAGGGGAAGAAAAGGACCCGCCTTCAGTCAATGAAGGAACCATTCCCTCTCCCAGTTTGGAGGAGGTCGGCCCACCTATCAAGCCTTAAGTGCTTGAATGGTTTCCGGATTGTGAGCATAACATTAGTCCTTCACGATTCCCCCCACAGACAAAAGTCCAAAGGGGCTCAAATATACGATAACACATGGGCTGTATGACATGGCGCGCCATCCTACATGAACCAGAGGTCGTCCAAGTTCAAGTCGCCAATTTCAGTAGAAAAACGTCACTTAACATGGCTCTGTAACCCCCACCGTTGCCCAAAGTGTTGTTCCCAGCTTCATCTTCGAAGAAAAATGGTCCAGTGATGCCACCGCTCCACAATACCCGCACCAAACTGTCACTCTCTGTGGATGCATCATCGGCTTCTCGACAATAACGTGCGGGTTTTCTGAGCCCCAGATGCGACAGATGGTTGTGACTGGTTTCGTGTAGGTCTTTCACCAAGAAGCTGGACTGGTTACAAGGACTACTTGTTAAACCCGCAGTGTTGCCCAAAAGCTAGACAGCAGCGCTCAATTCAATGTCAAGCCCAGCTGTCATATACACATTCTGTATCTGCCACCTTCCGACTTTGGCACTTTTGGCAAATTTTGAGAATTAAAGTTTCGTCCTTGAAAGTAAAAACGTTCATCACCGACGACACACAAAGGAGCGCAACACGACTGTGTGTCTCTCTTAATTTCATTTGTTTGCCAATCATCACCACACGTGATGAATCATTTCATTCACACTCCATCTTATTATCCTGCTCTTGGTGTGCTCTCAAGTCCTTTACTTTTTCCTCATACACTTGAAGGAGCATATTATTGTTTTGGGAAAGTGTACATGCACATATTTTTAAAGGGTTTCGAGTGGAATATTATTCATGTTGAGATTATGATGGGGGTGGGCGATGACATAATGGATATGAGTGTAGTGGAAACAGGAGTGCTCGACACACTTGTAAGGGAAAATTTAATTTATATGCGAATGCCATTTGGTGGGTATGTACTCAACTCTTCTACATGAAAGAGAATGGAAAATGCGCACACATTTTACCTAATCAGCCGTGTTGGAGGCTTCTTCGGGTAAAGGATTTCTTTCTTCCTCTCGAAATTAAGTTAGCAGGGGGACTGTGATGAGCATGGGATATTCGATGGGAAGGAGAGTCAAAACTAACTTCTTTGCAGTAACTATCCTGAAATATGAACATTTTGTTTCCTTTCTGCTTGTCATATGTACATATGTAGGTTTGTTGAAATGGAATTCACCCTATTCCTGACGGTGACAGGTTCAATATGGGCTCCTGTGGAGGCTATGAATACGAAATGTACCTGCGTGGTGCAACTGGCACATTCGGCTATTCTGCATATGCGAAAAATTGCCTAAATTCTTTTTTTCCTGTTGGTTCGATTCCACGAACGACGAACGTGAAATACCACGCAGAGACGAACCGTCATCGTCAGTAGAAATCCAATGAAATCCTTTTATGGATCGATTATTCGCAGGGATTTTTTGTTGTTCCTTACTTGGGCAAAGCCAAACGTACACATAGGTCGGTGGTCGGTGGTCGGTGTCACGCGAAGGAATGTGTGTGATGCCACAGGACATACATAATCATGCACAGGTATGTATGTTCCACTAGTCAATTATAGTCCTTTTTTTTGTTCGTCGTCTTTTCAATGAAACAAGAGAATGAATTGCTTGGGATATTCCCGGTGGCATAGTGTCAAAGTGACGGGAGAGAACTGCATCCAGTTTGCGTGACACATTTCATTTGCTTTTCTGCTTTTTTTACTTTTTTTTCTGAGAATTTCTTTGTTTTTGGGAAAGTTGATTCAAAGACCCCAAGTTGTACGTAGGCATATTGTTTGGGCAGCAGTTTGACTCCTGGCCGTCGGCGCTTCAGTCACCAGTAATGAATTGAACTGAGAATGATTCTTTGGAGATTTGATTGCGTTGAGTTGCTCCAAGTTGAGATATCTGAGGCATCAATCAGCACTTTCAAATTGGTCCTTAATTTTGACATTTAAATGAGTGTCCTATGATTGAATAGTACTCATTTCTGCGCCACCTCTGGTGTTCCAAAAGGCGCGCATCTATCGCCCATACTTTAACACCAAATTACTTTGTAACGCACGTCAGTTCTATATCACAAATCGCATCTATTCGCGATCCCAGCATATTGCTGAGGTAATCCTTCGTCCAACGGTCGTTCCAAGATTTCTCCAGCCCTTACCTTATCACATCGGTTTGACTTTGAATCTAAAAATATCCAAAAGGGAACACTAATGCGTTGATGTAACGAAATTTGGTAGTCGTTTCAAGCCTCCTTACGACAGGAAGTTACTGATGGATTTCTTTCATTCAGATATCAACGTGTCGGGTATACATATGTATGTATGTATTATTCACTATGTAACAGGGAAGGACGAAAGTACAATTTCGCACAAGTTTCCGTTTTTCGATTACACTCACATGTGTAGTGAAATTCAATCAAAAATTCCACTGTAGTAGAGTAGACCGAAAATTCATATCCCTTTATCCAAATTTGTATCCAAATTGGAATTAGTGAATACCCCAACTAGGTTACATAATCGTCATGGCGCTTCCTCCGGTGTTTCATAATCCCACTTGATGTACAAATCTCGTTAAATACCTTCCTTTCATCCTTAAGACAATAAAGCATAACATCCCTGTAGGCGTGTTCTGTTCTCCCAAAACTACATCTCGCATATGAAATTCATTAACTCCTTTCCTCGTCCTTGGTGTTACACGTTTCATTATACTCCTACTCCTACTCATACGTCTATATGTATATATTTAAGACTAAATTTTGTCTTCAACATCATTAAAGTCAACGAGGACGTTGTTACATGCCTTTTAAACGAAGATGACAAATCATGCAGATGAGGTATCGATTGATCAGCCAAAACCAGTGAATCCAACATCTCACTTCATTTGGTTGCGGTTGTCTGAACTGGGGAACAGTTTTACCATATTTGTTTGTTTATTCCAGCTCTATCCGCCCACCGCCATTGGCGCTTATCCTTGAAAACGCAACCTTCCGAGGGCGAGTGGGTGTATGTCAATTGGGGAGAGTGTAACCTTGTTTAAATACCCATTCGAGTGCTTTCTAATTAACAAAATAAAACCTAATGAAGGAGCAAAATTAGATATGAAAGATCCCTCTGGATGGTGTCCTATCATCCTCTGTGTGCGTGTATATATAGTTTTGTTTGGATAAAACATCAAAAGGCGAAGCCGAATGTTTAAGTGAAATGGTCCGTATCAATAATTGTGGATTGGCATAGTACGAGGACACAGGGATGTCCTTCGACCTTATACAGTGTGCCATGAGAAGACAATAACTTAGGGGGCAATTAAAACCGGGAACAGACAAAAGTGTCACGTCTAGCTGGGGGGGAGTGGCGAACGCGTCCAAAGAGGAGAAACATCAAACAGTTAGTAATTCGCAAAACTCTACCATTCCCAATCACCAGCAGGAATCTAATTCATTTCCTCCTGGGCCCGTCTGTTGTTCTATCCGCCCCGCGACCTAGGTAGAGCACCGACATACCTCCCCCACCGTTTCTTTGTGTGTGACGGACATCTATTTTTATCATTGCGCCTCCCGGAATCAAGCGCCAATGAATTCCAATTAGGATCCATTAAATCAATGCCATTAGAAGGGAAGGAGCGAATAAGGACATCAGCGCCAACCATAAGCAGTAAAATGGAGAGTGGAACGAAAATGAAATCCCATATAATGACTATCGGCCTCAAGGAGCGAATGTGTGTGTAGCTCACATACACATAATGAAAATGCGTCTTTACAATGAGCGCCTTTCATTTCGGCTGAGAGGGTGCCATACTGGTCGTGTGGGGTATCGGCCGACTATTGATGATGTTAGGCAAATAGTTAAGGAAGCTAATAAGGGCTTGGAAGGAACGTTTCTTGGCTCTATATTGCGCCAAATTAAAAGTCACTCAGGGAGCAATATGAAAATGTAATTAAGGTGCTCTTTCTCTCTCTGCTGTTGTAACTCACCTCCAGCTACAGCACTTAAGACATTAGTCAAAATGAAATGTGACTCTGCGTGGCGTAAGGAGCTTCCTCTGTAATAGATTACATTTACGAGGTGTCGAAGCTCGTCCTTACGTATTCTTCCATTTATAGTCCAGTCGTGTATCTCGAGATGGATGCTCCAAAGGTGCCAGACTTCTTTAACACGCTCCTTCGACAGATTTCAAACTACCCTCGGGAAAGTTGAAATACTCGATCAGGTGTCTTTCCATGTCATCTCTCGGAACTTAGCAGACCAACTTTTGGAAGTCTGAACCTTGAGTCATTGCCGTGGAGACGATAAGAGGAAGTATCAAATCCGACGGATCATGGACTAAGCTTTAGAAGCTTTGGTCCAAGGCAAGGCTAGTCTTTCGTCAATTTTGAAAGGAGCCCATACCATGAGGAACCTGTACTGGCAGACTTTATGTCAAATATGCTTCGCTGAGAGGGACTGGGGACCGACTGACTTTTCAAAATGTTCGTCACAAAGCCATAGCCCTACAAGGAAATCTTTCATTTTCGGGAATTCCCAGGGAGCGGTTACGTCTCTCCTTCTCAGGATTCTTGTATAGTTATACTATACTTACAGAACTAAAGACGTCACTGGAATGGAAACAGTCCTTAGAATGCTCTATAAATGGGCTGAAGGCTGTGAACTTCATGGCGACGCGGAAAAGACTACACAAGTTGCAAGTGGAGCTTTAAACTGCCCAAGTGGAGCTTTTCCCAAACTAAACTCTTCATGTCCAACTCAAACTCTTAAAAGTGTCCATCTGGTGTCCATCTACTACATAATGGTTGTCAGATCCATTCATGTCCATTCGCTCTACATGTCCTAGCCATCTTAAACGACTGATGCGCATTTTTCTGACCAGGGCGATGTCGCTGTACAGCTCGTATAGTTCGTCGTTGAATCTTCTCCTCCAATGCCCAAGACGGGACCGAAAATTAGACAAAGAATCTTTCTCTCGAAGCGACTGAGGATCTCTTCATCCGCTTTAGACAGAGTCCATGCATCAGGGTCTTATAGAGAGTCTCCTTGGTTCTTCGGGATAGGGCTTTGCTACTGCTACCAAAGAAACAGCGATTGGCAAGGCGTTATTCTTCGTCTTATTTCGCGAGGTAGACGAAGTCCCTTACAACCTCAAAGTTGTAGCTGTCGATTGTGACGTTCTGTCCAATTCGTCGATGTTGTGTGTCCCTTCTCGAAGTGTGTGTCAAAAAGGTAGCAGACCAGGCATAAAAGAGGATTGTTCTTGACATCAATATGACCGATCTACGATTGTCGAACATAGAAGGACATAGGGTTTCAGGCATTAGAGATACTCTTTGGTCACTGCCTTCTGAGGAAGGACGTTACTAAGCTTGGATTATCGATCAAAAACATACATGTGCTTGTAGGGATTGTAAGGGATTTGTCAATTTCAAACCTGGACTAGCGCACCTTTAGTAATATAGGAAAGGTTTATGGCTAGGTTACTACCTTCCACAGAGAGGGTAGTTTGATGGAATTCTCTGCAGTCTTCCGCTCCGTTTATGGTAAGGAATCCATCATAAGAACATCTTAATCAGTATCAGTAGCAAAACTGAGAGTAGGGCCTGCCCTCCATTGTAATTAGTGTCCGAAAAACACGTCAACTCCGACGAAACAAATTTGATGTCCTTAAGAAACGGATGGGGCAGTCAAAGTCGATTTCTTTCCAATTATCTTAGTTAAGCGAGATGAAAATATCTCGTCACAGCCGTGTGTGTGTGTGTGTGAATCTGTGTGTCTATGACTCTGCGGAACAACTTTTTGCGCAAACGTTTAAATACTAATCTTTTCGAAAAGTTTGTCACAAGAACGTGACAATCATTCGAAATAAATACATACGACTCAACAAATTGAAGACAAACCAACCATCACACAGACACAGAAATAGAAAGAGAGTAAGAGACTGAGAGAGAGAGAGAGAGAGAGGGGAAAAAACAAAATAAATCTTGATCCTTAAGTGGTGATTCAGTAACACAATCAATAGACTCCTTTATCCATGCAATATTCATGGAAAATATTTCAACATATTTCTGTTTAACTGGGACGACGACTCCTTAGCCCGTATAACACACAAACCATTTGCCATGAATTATTGAATTGGAATTAAAAGGATGCTATACACACAACTTAGTCTAATGTCTGAGTTATGATGTATCCTTGAAGAGAAGGTATGTACATATTTCCTTTTTCTTTCCCTTTTCAATATTTGTTGCTTTCGGATGGTGGTTTCGGAAATGTATTTGTCTCCAAGAAAGTTTCAATTTTTTTTTTTGGCGTTCTTTAGATTTTGTTTTTTGTGTTTTGTTTTTGTTTTGTTTGTATGTACTTTGTTTTAATTTTTCCAAATACGAAAGGACTATCAAAGAAATCCAAGGATTATTTTTTGAGACTTGGTTTTTTTTTTTTATTCGCTCGAGAGGTGCAGACAGTAGGGCAGTTTAGGGCGAAAGGATCGCACAAGGAGAAAGTTTGTCCGTTTCTCCGCCGCAGTGTGCATGAAGTGCAGACAAATAATAAACAAAACATGTGAAAATCAATGACACATTCGTGCGGGAGGAAGTCATTTTCCTGATATGCCAGTATAAATGGAAATGTTTTGTCCGGAAAGTTATTCCATTACAGCAGCGCCGCATCGGGAAGAGGAGTATCTGTGTGTGTGTGTGGCTTGGCTGGAGGACGGGCTGAGCAGTTTTCATTGATTTCCGGATTAATAACTTTTTGACAATTTGGCTCTTAGTGGAGGAAGAATTGAAATGAAATCAGGAATATTGTTGACTAAAGGGATTTCGAGCTGCCAATGTGATAATTAAAGCAGTGTGGAGGACAAAACTTTCTCTTAGTGGATGTGGTTAGTTGATGTAAACATGGGCGCGTACACAAAGTTGGCCAAGTGAAGACTTTTACAAACAATAATTTTACCAACATTGATTTTGTTGGGTCAACAAGCCAGGGTTGATGATGATTTTGACTTACCTAATGCTTACCTTATGGAAAGCTGTTGCAGCCCCTAATGCTCTGTTGAACTGTGGCAGCAAGAAACTGACTCGCCGGGGGTTGGGTATGAAGTTCTCTTTTCTGGTGAAGTCCTTATTCATTTAGGAAGACCTGGCAGTGGCAGTGGATGTGGGTTGTATCTTGTGGCTTATTGATATTGTTTCTCACTTATGTATAATATTTTACGCCCAACTATCATTAAATATGATTTGAACGGATTCAAACACTCTCTGGTTATGAGGTGGAAACGAATGACTGCACGATGGTGTGCAGTGATCCAAAAGTGTATAATTATCCATTTCAGGTGGTACAGGACCTTAATGCTCTTCCAATGCGTTCGAGAATTAGTTTCCAAGTCTCTAGTCTATAGGTATACTCAAAGCGTTTTAAGAAGAAACAGATTGAGGTACTAATGCACATTGGTTTTGAATGTTTGCAAACTGCCAATGCCTTCCACACTCACGTTATGCGAACAAATCTCGAACTCTGCCATATGGAGTGGAAGACAGTAAGACAAGTTTGCTTCCTAGAGTCGAATAGCTCTTATACAGAAGGCACTGATAAGTCTAAGTCCTAAAGTGAACTCTGCTCAATCTGAAGTCGTTCGTCTTACGTTCAACTCCGCCCAGAAGTATGCACTCTTTTAGAGCAATTTTTAGTCCCGATATTGTGGTTTGAATCTCTGGTTGGAATTGTTACATACAAACGCTCATTTCATTTGCTTTGACTTTCGTTACTAATGTATTTGAGGCATTTTTTTTATAGGTATTGGTATGAAAAAAAAATCTCATTTAACTAAAAGTAAATCCCTCTTTTCTACCAACAAAGCGGTGAACTCAGTGGGATCCTTTCAACGAGAAAAGCCTTACATTTCGAATAAACTGTAAGAAAAAGAAACGAAAAAGGCTTCCTCTTCATTTCCATTTAATTGTTAATCTCTTGACTAAGGTCCAACTGAGATTTCACCCCCACCCACGGCACCTGCATGCAGTCCTCCCAAAGGAATACCTACTTTCGTTTCGTATTGTCAAGGAAAGAAGAGACAGAGAAAGGTACTTAGTCCACATTCCACTGGTGCTCCTCATTATTTTTTTCAATATTCTTATGAATTCCATTTATTTCTTATACAATGCCTACACCACCATCGAAAAGGATATTTGGATTATCCTTATTAAGCCAAGCAGACCATTGTTTGTGTTGTTTTTTTTTTTGGTGAAACCAACTAAAACATATGAAATACCACAACCTACTCGGACGTCAGGACGAAACAGGAACTCGAAAATAATATTTCTATTGCTGAAATACGAAAAAGAAAAATGATTTCCCGATAAAAGCAAGACACAAGACGAAACGAGCAAAACAAGGACAAAAGCAGGGAAACAAAAAAAGGGGGGGGGGGGGGCAGCACACCAAGAAAACTGGAAAACAGTTTTTCACTTGTGTTTGACAGCGTCGAATGCAGAACAATTCGCGTTGAGGGGATGGTACTTGTTTTGTAATCTCTATGCTACAACAACAACAAAAGGAAAACAAATCAAGTAAAGGATAAAAGTAGAAACATTGCACAGGGAATAAATGAAAAACGTTTGAAGCAGCAACGTGGTAGCAGCTAGGAAAAGAAATTCAAGAATAAACGGGCGAAAAAAAAAGCGAAACTTTGAAATCGCTCGGTTAGGTTTAGTTTTCCAACTGATTTACGAGGATAACCCTGTGTGTGGCTGTGTGTACTCCCCGATATCCTACCGAATACTGGACTATGACCGGTCTTTACTCAAATGAACCAAACGTACACATGAGCTAGTCTATCTACTACACGATGGCTCCCAGGACGAAGTACATACATACATATGTATACTATGTATAGTCGTTTTGGTCAGGGGAGCAATCATCTTTGTCAGATTCAATTTCGATTTTTTAATAAGAAAGCAGGAGAGCCAAACCTAAAATCAGAACTTTGATAGAACAGCTGCTGGCAGAACCAATAAATATGACGAAAGCACACAGCAAGCAACAAAAATAAAAATGAATTCATTTTTCATTCGCATACGTGGGTGAGAGGTATACGAATGGAACCAGGTGCATGACGGGACATTTGTACCCGAATGAGTCATTGTATTCACAAAAAAAAACACGAAAAGAAAACTCAAGAAGAAAAGTTGTTTCTGATTTTCACTGAAGCGGCAGAGTGCTGCAGAATGGACCCATGAAAAGGCAAATTTAAAATTAGTGATACACATTCGTAACTCGTATATGTATGTATGGAAGTGTCTACAGAGTATCTGTGTTTTCATGGTGACTTGTCTTCTTATTGTCATCCCCAAATGATTTCACATAAAGCTCGTTTAGTATTGTACCTTAAGAGGGATGAACTGTTGTACGGGTGTTAAAGCGTTTAGACAACTTTAAGGCTACTAAACCATTCAGTGTCCCAGGACACCCCATCGCTAGACCGTTTATCACTGTATCTGTAAGTGCTCTGTGATGGATATGATACGAATTTTGGGTTCATAGGACCCAGGGTATGGCTTTTCACAGCCATACTCACAGTTATACTCTCGGATGTTTGTCAGGCGTTCGCGAGAGGTGGAGACGTAAGAGAAATTTTGGTTGGCATTCGAACCTAGACTACCGTTGGCTTTGACAAAACATAAGAGGTGTTGAGTTTGAGACGAACTTCCCCCTTTAAGAGAATACGATTCATTGAGTGGGCTGCCACTTTTCTCATTTCTACTATCTAGAGTTTGATAGTTGAGTGACTATCACTGAAAAGTATCAGAAGGTCCCTCTTGTCCATAATCTGTGACACCAACCTTTTTGGTTGGTAAATCCTCGTTTCAATTCACATCTTGTGGATCACCAAACCATCCTGTTGATTTGATGAACCTAAAAATTTCATTGATTGGTCTGTTTGCTAATTCTTCAAGGTCACGGAAAAAGTGTCGCCCTAGAAATTTGAATCGAAGGTGGATAAGCCCAGGGCAGTGACAGAGAAAGTGAGTTGTATCCTCATTAGCTTCCTCGTCTCAACATCCCCGACATAAATCTTCATCCGTGAGTCTTAGCTTTCTCTTGTGGTACCGAAGAGAGTTATGCCCCGTGATAATTCCTTTAGCATAATTCGGTCGATCCTACTCTTGTCAAAGCAAGGCCATAGGCTTCTGGTGATCACACAGGTGTCCATGGGGCTCCATCTACTATTGGCCTCACTTCTGGCCAAGATCCATGCCTTTTGCTTCAATGTGCAAGGCGGGATGAGCACCGAGGTTGCGATGTAGATTCAGAGCCTCTTCTTGCCAATTCGTCTGCCTTCTCATTACCTGAAATACCTTCGTGTCCAGGGACCCAGCAGAGTGCATCCTTGTGCTGTGTTCCAAGAACCCTGAGTTCTTCGGGACATCACTTCTTAATCTTTTATTTCGATTGCATTAATCGCTTTTATTACCGCCTGGCTGTCGATGAAAAAGGTGATACCTTCCGGTGGTATTACCTTCATCGCAGTCCCACGGGCAGCTATTGTCACTGCCAGGACCTCCGCTTGGAAAACACTGCCATGGTTCGGAAGGCGGACTGATCTAGATATTCCCAGCGGTTCAGAAAAAATGCCAGACCCTACGATCAATCTGTATAGATAGAGATGGAACGTGTGTTGGCAGGCTTACCATCCTTCCATTTTTCCCTGTTTGGGAACGAGCTAGTAAACGGTCTATGAAAATCTAGGAACGGAGTGAGGTAATCCGTAGTATAGACTTTTCCTAGATATATCTCCAGGATCATGGAATGACCTGTTGCGTTATGATTCCAGCTATCTGACTGACTTATTCTTAGGGCACTTATAGCTGCCGAGGTTTCAACAAAAATGTCCAGCGGTAGAAGATTGAGGATAGTGTTGTTCTCATGGCACTTGCGGTGCCAATCCTGGCCAATCTCGGGATCCTCGTGTGGGCCGCTAAGTTGGTGGACTTGCTGGTGGACGGCCACCATACAAGACAACCATACGTCAGAATAGGTCTTACTATCGCCGTATACATCCGTAGAATAATTTTAGGTTTTGGACTACAGTTCTTTCCAAATATTCTACTACAAGTATAGAAGGCTGATATTAGGTTTCCAGTTCATTTTTTTATCAAGGACGAGTCCTAGGTATCTAGCGCTATCCGAGATTTTAAGGGGAGTACCCCCAATGGACGGTAATGTGAACTCAGGAATTTTCCTTCTGTTGGTGAATAATACCAGCTCGGTCTTATGGGGATTGACCGCTAGTCCACATTTCTCAGCCCAGGTGACTAGGATCTTAAGCGCGTTATCCAATATTTCGCTGAGGGTAGGTAAAAATCTACCTGTGGCCAGCAATACTATGTCATTCGCACATGCAGTGGCTGTATCAGCACCTCATTTAGTACAAAGACCCATAGTAGCGGGGAGATTACTCCGCCTTGGGGGTACCTCTGGAGGCGAATGCTTCCATCTCTGTACCCTCTTGTTCTGCAATAAGAATTGCAACAATCCAGTTGGTGAGTGAATCGTGAATCTTTAGGTTTAACAGGGTTCTATGAGCCGCATCCGTTTTGACATCGCTCCAGGAATGCAGCGAGAGTGAATTCCTTGTCCTTTCGATAGAGTCGACTACGCAGTGTAGCGCCGTCTCCACACTTTTTCCTTTGGTATAAGCGTGTTGGGCTGTGGACATGACCTCGGGACGAAGTCTGCTGCGAATGTAAATATCGGCTAACCTCTCTAATGTTTTCAAAATGAAGGAGGTTAGGCTAATAGGCCTGAAATCTTTGGCGGTGATGTGGCTTGGCTTTCCACTTTTGGGTATGAACACCACCCTGACCTCTCTCCATGTTCTAGGGATATGTCTGTATTTGAGACTGCTGAGTACCGGAATAACCGTACTTGAGGTGCTCTGAAGCATGATCGGTATGATTCCGTCCAGCCCTGGTGATTTATAAGGTGAGAATGAACCTATTGCCCACTCAACTCTCTCCTCTGAAATCAAGTCATAGATCCACGATGAGATATGGAGATCAAGTGCTAGTACGTACTAGCGATAGTCACTGTTTCCTCCCTCATCCTAAGGAGCCCATCCAACTCTAGATATGTAGTGGAAAGTGGCTTCTCTAAATGAACTTCATTATTACAGATACCATTCACTTCTAATTCTCAATCGTATCGCACTCCTGTTAACCTATCGAACATACAATACATACATTGTAAGGATAACACAGCATGCCCTAGGCATTCTACATCTTTGAAGTATGGATAAACCATAAAGATGCCGATAGTGCGTTGTAAAATTCGGTTAAAATCCCAAAAGCACAGCTACTCACATCTCTCACCCTTCCTGTCGATCTTAATGAAATTTTCTCATTGTGCTCGTCGAGTGTATTACCATTAAATTTTGTTCATAAATGTCAATCCATTTGGATCAAGTCCCATGAGGCAAGCCATATACCTACAGTATGTCTCCCCAATTTGAATGCTTAAGTACTTTAGCTCTTGTTCTTTATTGGGTCATTGGTCATTTAATTCACCTGACCAATCTATTGGTATCTTGTAATTGAAAGGACACACTACTGCAGCTGTTAAATTGGCCAAAAGTCCCATTATTATTCAGGTACATACATTTATTCTGTACCTACCTACCTACTCTTTGGTTACAGGACACAGGATGGATTTTTCGATAATTAAATTCGATACGTACCTCGGCCTAGTCGGGTCGGGACAAACTCTCTGCCCATATGAATTTGTTTCAGTTGAATTATTTACAAATTAGTCTTACCCCACACAAAGCAATGGCCAGTCCAGAGTACTTTGTGTCCAAAACAGAGACTGGCCGGTCACTTTAATTGAGTTTGATTGGAATAGGTGTTACATTAAATGGAAGCTTTGGGAAGAGCTATACCGACACAGCAACTGGTTCCTACAGGCATTTTTTTTTTTCACAGATGTCAGTTTCTCTGATTTGTTTCCTAACGATTTAGCGCAACTCGGTATAAAATAGTTCCTCCTCCAGTCAAGGATTATAGTTCTGTAAATGCGCTCCTCTCTCGGATGGTTATACTGAGCACATAATAGGTAACACGATCGTAAACTTCACATGCACGGGTAGAAGTATCTTGTTTGTTTAGAGCTTTGAACGTTATCGACGTTTTAAAAAAAAAAAAAACAAAAAGGATACCACCCGTCAGAAGGAAGTAAATTTAGAGTTACACATTGCTGAAGGTAAAATGCTCCTTTTACTCCTTGCATGATGTGTATCGGGTGGAAGATTCCTTTTACTTCCTTTTTGTTGTGCCCTGGGCAAAGGCTAGTGATGAGCATTCCGATTTGATACCGTTCGCATTTGAAATATGAGACAGGACAGCACAAAGCGCCTGCAGCATTTTTGAAATGCAATTCAATTTGAACATAATCGGTGACAGTCCTCTTCTTTTGGACTGCATAGTCAAATACCATGGAATGGTATCAGATTAATTAAATAGGCTCTCTCCGTTAAAGTGGGGGGACAAGTGAGTTTCGAGCTGGGTGAGGTAAGAGATAATATTCATCCTCCTTGCAAAGACTCCAACAGTAGATACATGAGTATCCAGGTCAACCATGAGGCATCTGAGACCTGATTGATATGAGATTTCCAGATGTATCTTACTGCATTGTATGCATTGTAACTATTGTATATCAGTTACAGACTGGGACATCACTTAGTTAAGATTGACCGGAGACTTTCCACTTCCCACAATGTACAATCACCCAAGGCCTTTCGTAGGAATGGAAAGGATAGACAGTTTAAGGTTGTAATCGACATAATTGTCTCTCGGATGTTTGTCATTCGTTTGAGGTGGATGGTAGAGTGAGAGAACTTGTTTCGCGTTCTCTTATATTCGAGTTTTGAACCACTCACTCAGTAGCTCTTGCACTATTCAGAATACTTCAGGAGGTGAATAGTGCTTGATTTCCGAATAAGACCCAAATAAAGACACACTTCGACCAGAAGAGGTCCTTTCTAATACCATACTCTCTTACCCAGGGGCTGTGGACTATTAATGCCACTAGGAGCTTCTAATGAAGTGAATGATACTCATGAAGTGATTGAACAATAGAGGTCCTACTTTGTAAGCCTACAGATGTTATATTGGTGAACTTAGGAGACTGGCCAACTACTTGTTCAGAAATAATTCTGGCAAAAGGCTTTTGTTCTACTCAGTAGCAATGGTTCAATGATATTGTTGTAAGCTCCTCCTCAACTTGCTGAATGAGGTTTACGAATCACACCCATCTACTTTTTTGAATCAGATTCACGGGTCTTCCAATCGAAATTGTTGTCCATTCTAAGTATTTAGAATATTCTATCTTGTAGTCTTACCACACTTATGAGCAATCCGTGACTTTTGGACACATAGCTGAATGCAAAACAGTATTACTGTCGACCAGATTGGACCTTATCAGACTGAACAGCAAAAAAAAACTTAGTTTTAAGCTCTTGTTTAGCAAGCCTTTGGCCTAACAACTGTAAGCCATTCTCTAGTATTACCAACAATTCAAAGAATGAACTATTTATGTAAGTTAAAGCCATATAATCAGCAGAGGTGCTATTCAAACTTTTTCTAAACAAGAATCGAACCTAAAACAGAACCTTGAGGTACTCCAGCCCACAGGTTCAATTGATTGCTAAAAGTCTGTTAAGTTTTACTCCACCAGCACCAGCGACCTCATTTAGACCATTTACGGTCCATTGTGTTACCACATTGTTCTAAGAAACTCCTCTTGAAAAACTACCCTTGGAACCAAAGAGAGCTGAATATAAAGCGCTGGAAGCTATTTATGTGTGAGTTAGCCAGTTCACCCAGATTATCACAGAAGTCCACCTAAGTGCAACCTTCTTTGACCGGAGAGAGCCTGGCATGTACACATGTACAAAGGATGTAAAGAATGGTTTCTTCCTCTTCTAGATTTATGAAATCTCAAAAGATGGCATACCATGTTGATGGCCATACTGCTTGGAATGTTGCTTTACTTGTAGCCAACATATAGAATTATATTCGCTTCACCTTTTTACCTCGTTCCACCTGGCAAGCACAATTCAGTCGTGCACTTACTTCTTTTTGGTTGAATTGAAGAGTCCACGTACATACGGATGCCAGGATGTCTTGACTTTTTGTTTTTTTTCCTGACCCTAGCCCATATGGCTGATACTGCAACCTAGAAGATCTATTGTATCTTAGGATGTAATTTTACTCTAAGAGACGTACCACCTCCCTAATGAAGGAAAGCACGTCCTTAGTTGCAGAGGTTCTAATATCTGCCGGCGAGCATGTTACCTTGCGGAAGATGCTCAGATGATTCATCGTCTTCTGAGCAGAACCTGCATTCTAGATCTGGGCGTAGATTGAGTTTGTTAAGGTGATATCTCAGGCCACAGTGACCTGTTAGAAAACTCACCAGCTTCCTAATGTTTTCGTTGTCTAAACTCAGAATTTCCTTGTAGGAATATGGCTTGATTAACTTTTTGGATGGTCGAAACCCCGGGACATATTTCCAGCGGGTTAGACGAAGCTTATGCTCCCATGCGTTAATCAGCGCTGTGGCAGCAGCCCAGTTTACGCCACAGTCAGGTTAAGGTTTAATAAACGCAGATCCAGAGCCAGCCCTGGCTAGTTCATCTGCAGATTCGTTGCCTGCAATCCCCTGATGACCTGGAACTCATCCGAGTACTACACTACTGCTATGGAGTCCACTAAGTTGGACGACAGAGCTCTGAGAGCTGCAAGACTATCTGAGAAGACGTAAATTTTAGCGCCCTTGTTTCCCTTACTAAGGTTTAACCTGGTTTAGCCAGGAAAACCGTGGGCCACATTCCCATAGGTATTGAGACTTTGGTGTTGGGTCCAAAGGCACCAGCACCCACTCCAGAGCCCATCTTTGATCCGTCTGTGAGCCATATCAGTGTCGGAACACCATTTGACCAGCCTGTACCTCAAATAACCTACCGAAACAGTACTTCCTGACCATAACGTCGGGGACAGTGCAGAACATGTCTCTTTGTGGGATTGAGTCAAGAATTTTCAGGTGTCCCATGTGGTCACCTGCCTTAAACTTGTATTCTAGCTGCAACTTGATAGCGCACCTAGCAGCCGTCTTCCTTATGAAGATTTGTGGGGGTGTGAGCCCAACGATGGCTTCTGAAGCTGCCGTAGGGCAGATACGCAAGCTATTCTTTGTAGCTTCTGAAGCTTTGCTGCCGTTGTCCGTTCAACTACTTTCAGCCACCATACGATGGCCGCGTACGTGATAATGGGCCTCACTAACATTGACCCCAAGTTCTACCATAAAGGCGTCTACTGGCCCACATGGCCTTAGTGGCGCGTTCTATGGCGGACTTGATCTGGTCTTGACTTTAGATTCTAGTTCAGAACTCCGAGCATGCAAGTTCAGTATGCGAGATAAAAGTTCTTTGTTGACGTTTTTTAGTTCCACTATTTCACTGTTTTCTTGGATTTTCAAAATCCCAATTCTGCCTGTCTGTGACTGAGACTGGACGGATTTTCTTAAAACTTCATATCTGGGCTTTGTGGGGTTATGTCCAGAGGCGACACAGAGGCGATTCTCATTCAAACCTCAAGATTAAGGATCGTTTACTTACTTACTTCCTTACTTAGGTGGCGCTACAGTTCGCGGTGAAGCTGGGCCTCGACCAACAAGCCTCTCCAGTTAGCCCGGTCCTTAGCTAACTGCCTCCAGTTGCGCACTCCAAGTCGGTTGAGGTCCCCTTCTACTTGTGCGCGCCACCTAAGGCGAGGTCTTCCTCTACTGCGTTGTCCCTTCGGGTTTGATTCGAAGACTCTACGAGCCGGACTGATGCGCATTTGTCTGACCAGGGCGGTGTCGCTGTTCAGCTCGTATAGTTCGTCATTGAATCTTCTCCTCCAAAGCCCATCAACGCAAACGGGACCGAAAATTAGACGAAGAATCTTTCTCTCGAAGCGACTGAGGATCTCTTCATCCGCTTTAGACAGAGTCCATGCTTTAGCGCCATAAACTAGGACTGGGATGATCAGGGTCTTATAGAGAGTCTCCTTGGTTCTTCGGGATAGGGCTTTGCTACTCAATTGCCTTCTTAGCCCAAAGAAACAGCGATTGGCAAGAGTGTGTTATTTTCAGAGGTTATAGCAGAGCCGAGGTAGACGAAGTGCCTTACTACCTCAAAGTTGTAACTGTCGATTGTGACGTTCTGTCCAATTCTTCGTCGATGTTGTGTGTCCCTTCTCGTTGACAGCATATACTTTGTTTTGCCCTCGTTTACCGCTAAACCCATTTTGGCAGCTTCCGTTTCAATACTAGTGACAGCCCGCTGAGTTTTTCCAGTAATGTCAATGTCATCGGCGTACGCTAGAAGTTGCACGGACTTTTGAAAGATTGTGCCTCTGGTGTTGGCTTGTGAGTTTCGCACAATTCTTTCAAGTACAATGTTGAAAAAATCACATGACAGCGCGTCACCTTGTCTAAATCCTTTTTTGACATCAAAAGTCTCGGTGAGATCGTTACCGACCTTGATGGAGCAGCGAGAGTTCTCCATTGTCATTCTGCACAATCTGACGAGTTTGGCAGGGACATGACTCTGTATAGATGCTGTCATATGCTGCCTTAAAGTCGATAAAAAGATGCTGGGTATCGACTTGGACTTCTTGGGTTTTCTCCAAGATCTGCCTTAGTGTGAAGATTTGGTCGATTGTGGACTTTCGTGGTCTGAAACCACACTGATAGGGACCAATCGGGTTGTTGACGAAGGGTTTCATATGTTCACACAGAATGGCAGAAAAGTTCTTATACGCGATGTTGACGAGACGGATACCTCTGTAATTTCTTGTGGATCGCGCAAACTGTGATTTCATTCATCAGGCATCCACTCATCTGACCAAATCTTGGAAATGAGTTGGTGTATGCTCTCTACCAGGTCAGGTCCAGCAAACTTGTTAGCTTTCAGCTTGGATATTGCTATCCTCACTTCATTTCGATCCGGTGGACGGAAGCTTTGGCTGTCATCGTCTAGGTTGAATGGTACATTCTGCCTGACAGCGGAATGTTGATCCTCGTCCCCGTTATACAGTCGTTTACCTAGGGGCTAGTCGTTTTCGAAAACGGCTCCAAATATCACTTTTTTGAACTTTATTCCTGGAAACACAAACGACTTAATATTTTCAGAGTTTTTGTGTTTCGTTTTAAGTTTTTTTTATATAAAAAATCTTTAGCTGTGCACCCCGAGGACTTATACACACAATACACATCCACTTCTCAGAACCTGACGTCTTAATTTTTTCCACTTTACAGAACACCGCCTCCTGTATGCATTATGCTTTCACGTAATTATCCCCTGCCCCCCATTAATGGACACAACATCATCGGCACACATCTTTATTTCCCCCCAGGCCATTCGACTAGCTTGTCAGCTAGCTCTCCTCGCAAAATCCTATTACGAAAGCACGCAATGAAATTAATTTCAAGTGAAACACCAATAAATCGCATTAATGAAAATACGCCACGTTATTAACTTGGAAACAGCAATAAAATTGTTTTATCGCTACCACTTTCCCCCCGTCGTCGGTCGTCGGTCGTCGGTCGTCGCTCGGTGCTCCATCCGCCGGCTTCCACCCGGTCGAACGCCACCACCAGCCACCCTGATTTAAGGCGATAAAATTTATACCGTTCTGATATGTCAAAAACGTCGGAGTCGATCGACCATTTTAACTTAACAACTACACCAGTGCTCACAGGTGCTGTCGCAACAAAAAACAGGCTCATAACGAGCCAACCAGAAAAAGGAAAATTCCTCATTAATACCGGTATTAATGAAGATTAGAAAAAAAAAAAGAAAAAAGGAATTCAACACACCAGCAGCTAGCCATTAGGGACGGGTCCGGCCGGCTGGGTCCTTTCTGATTGAGATTGAATCGGCGGCAGTTTTGAAAGCTCTAATGGAAGGTGCTCTGCGTTACGTGCTTCAGATTAGTTTATTCCATTAACTGCGTCACGTTAGCGTGAGGGAGAGCTGAAAAAATTAAAAATAAGCTCCGAGGGAGGCGGGAAGGACCTTTTGGGCGGGGCGAGGGAGCAGGTGAATGGTTAATCACTGGGAACTTCTCTGGAATGGTTTCTTGTGGGTTTGGGTTTTTAAAACGCCATCGAGTCGTGGACTTAAGTCATCGGCGACAATCTGCAAAGGAAGTCGTTTCTCTTGCGTGGATAAGTGAAATCCAGTCGCATGTCTGGTCGAGCTTAGTTAAAAGTGCTGCAAGGAAACGTGTTCGCACTGGGACGTGCTGTCCTTAACTTTGGAAGTGGTGGTGAAACAGCGCCTAATAGATTTATCAGGTGGGGTTGGTCTGTAATGGGTCTGTTCATGTGCGAGACAAAACGAGGACTGTAAATGGCCAAAAGTGGGATAGCTTTGCAATTATTTATGTCTTTGGATATTTGGTGGAGAATATCGAAACTTCCCATGGCCCTAGGAATAGTCTCAAACAGCTTGGTAGTTCTCCTTCCGTTTTTCAAATCATTGCGACTTGTTTCTGGCGCTAAATATGGCGATGGACTCCCTATTACCTCAACAACTCAATACTGACCTTTCCCGGGAAGTACTGACATTCCAGGAACTCGGATTGGACCTAAACTAGATTTCAAACACTACTACGGGACATTGTCTCATAGAGAAGCGTATTACAAGGCTGGGCCTTTTGTGAACGACATCTGTAGAAGCTGCTACTCAGCTCTCTACCCTAAAAAGAAGCTTCATTTTCTTATAATAACTAAGCCGGTTCAGCAGAAGGTCAAAATGGTTTAACAAGCAGGTAGAGAGAAGCCTTCTCCTACAATCCATGTGGTGTCACAGTGCACCTATTGCTGGTTTAAGTGCGTTGGGGTTCCTCGACTACCCTTATGAGCTTTCAAATGTCGAGAACGTAGTCGATGGGCTTACTAAGCATACTACTGCTAGTCTGGCACTCAGTCCCAATTTATTTTTCTAAGAGGACGTGGCCTATTAAATGGTATCGAGCCTGATAGCTTTTAGTTCCTCTATTTTGCAGAAAAGCTCAGTTGGGTGTTCGACGAATCAGGGAACAATATTTACGCAGGGCTTAAGGTACCTTGCCAAGGTACCACTTTTCGTGTACACTATACTAATTTGTCCTTTGTCTTGAAAGGTCCCCTATGACTACAGGAACTCATTTTTAAAGGCATACCACAGGGTTCCGTTGCGCGGCCACTCTTTTTTCGTATTTTTATCAAATGGCAGCCATTTGCACATTTTAGGGACTTTTTCAGCAGTCTTCAGCCAATACTATCGACATTAACATTGTTTTCTTTTCCTCTCTTCCATTCCAGAATTACTAAAGGGCATCCAACCGACGACCGCACGCATCAACATAAATCATCTAATAAGTGTCCATTAAACTTTTAAAATAATTTCTCCAAGAGTCCATCCATCCATCCATCTGTACCATCGACACAGCTCACTGGCCAGCTCAGCTATCCTTTTGCTGTCCAGTCTCTTCTTCCACCAATAATGGTCTGCACCACGAATTTTTTCATCTGGCCATCACTTGTCGTTAACGATGTCTAAAGAAAAACACAAAAAGTCAAGTATGCCCATGCACCAGCAACTAAAGGATTAATTCAACTACTACACCCAACATCCAACACCTAAACACAGAGAATCGCATACGTGGCTGCCGAGAGAGAGAAAGGACTCTCTCTAGTCCAAACAAAGTCAACCCCCAAATAGAGAAGATAGAAAAAAAGGAACAGGATCCAGAGCCGAAATGAAAGAAAGGAAGTCAGCGGGCGGAGCAGATCTCAAAGAAATGGGAACGTCAATCAAATTGCGGCCAATTATATATTTTCTTCTCCATCTGACGTTATGCTTTCACCAGTATGTCGACGCTTCACCGGTATCTGCCGTAAATGGTAAGCTCCTTTTCTACTTTTCAATCATGCAACCAAATAGCATAGCAGTGTGTGTGTGTGAATGGAATGCGTGCGTTGAGTGAGAGTGGAGTGCCTTTGTTTAGCCTCTAAATACCCGGCCAAGTAGATGGGTAGGATACGGCTGCTGCTGCGTATGACATATGAATAAAGCCAAACGATAATGAAAAAAAAAAAATAAATATTTCGATCTCTATACACACACACACACCTACATACATGTATGTATGTATGTAGAAAATTAAAAAAAAAAATTATAATATTTGTATATGAGTGTGTTAAGCCCTCCCTTTTTATTCTGTCGAATTAATGGGAATTAATATATTTTTTTCGTCCTCGCCACTATATCCTGATGGAGAGTCCTTTTCGGCAGATAATGTGTATTGTGTGTGTGGGTTTTTTTTTCTTTGTTTTGGTATTTCCGAATTTTTAAAATGCGGGTAGTTTGTGCCTAGTTGACACACAATAATAAATATTAGAAAATTTGGGCCAAGGTTTATGGTGGAAGGACATTTGGTTATTTTTTTCTGCAATTTATTGTCGGCTGCTCACACATGCTCACACTTATTATTACAACAGGGACATGTCCCTAAGGGGGAAGGAGATTTGCATGAATGTGATTGAAAGGGACATTAATCAACGCGGCGTTGTTTTTGTTCAAGGATCTGCCGTGAGTGAGCAAGTAGACGCGGTTTTAATTAGCGGTCTTTGGGGGTCATTTTTGAGGGGAGGCTATCCTTGAAGCAGGACAAAACAGCACTTTAGTTTGAGAAGGCAGCTCTGATTCCCACCGACGGAACGAACCATATCGATGGAGGCCATAGAATATACTATGTTTCTTCCTGCTGATTCCAGCACTCGAATGAGTCATTTCGAGTCTTTTCAAACCTTCAAGACCTCCTCTCAACAGAGGGATTCGTTCGAATGTTCTTTCGAACGAAAAGCTCTCCTTCAAGACCTCCTCTCAACAGAGGGATTCGTTCGATTGTCCTTTCGAACGAAAAACTCTCCTCCTCCTCCTGGAAAAATCCCGATAAACGTCATATAGTTACGTACAAAGTCATCTTGGATGTTGATCTCATCACAAAGAGCCCTGGGGTATACGAGAAGAATCTGTTGTTCAAATGGCAGTGAATTCCATCCTCGCCCCCAACACTTATTACTTACATAAGTGGTCCTCCTCTCGGATGGCTCTACAGTTTGATCATTTTGGTCCTTCAACATATTGATTGGATTCCTGAATACCTCTAAGAATGCAGCTTATTACCTAAGCCCACCCTAATTGTGGTAATACTTTAAAAAAAAGCTCATTGAAATCCTTTTATAACATTAATTAAGCATCGTCCATCCATCCTCTCGTTACTGTATCAAAATG
The DNA here is from genome assembly GCA_963583995.1 of Xylota segnis. Lineage (NCBI taxonomy): Eukaryota > Metazoa > Arthropoda > Insecta > Diptera > Syrphidae > Xylota > Xylota segnis. The sequence goes on from OY757240.1 coordinate 17,764,647, forward strand.
CCGCACTCACGGCGATGTTGTTCTTGCAGGACACAACACGGTAATCAAAGAAGTTGATTCCAAGAAATTCCAGACTCAATCAATTTATTTTCCCAGAAGACACTTTGAAGGTTCCCCCCATTACATCCAATTGAACTGATACACCTTTGTATAATTACCATGGTATCTGTCTCGGTGGGATTGTTGTTTTCTGTTTTCTGTTTTCTCATCTCATTTCAATTCGTTTTGTCCTTGTAAACATCCTTGCGGATGGTTATGAACATTTTTTTTTCTCTTACGTAATTCTATTGTGTGCAGGATCTGGTGGAATCAGTGTATCCCACTGTAAGGCAGCAAGGAACTGTATCTGTTGCCCTGTAGCCAGGTGATGAATTTCGCTTAGTTTCTCACGCTCATATCCCAAGGACACAATTCGAACTATTCTCACTTCAGTGAATTTGAATGCGAAAAGCCACAACCAAAACCGAAACCAAAACCCTCGATGTGCTCGTATGAAAACAAGGACAGCCATATGGAAGTATCTCTGCCTAGACATGATGAGTGTTCGCAGGAGTTTTATATTCCTGTCAACTGTGACCACAAATATTGACATCGCTATCATACAGGTGGTAACTGTCATGTCGGCTGGGCATAAATTTGCCTCAGGTATGTCATGCATGGTGGTCTGTGCTAAGACACTTGACATTTCCATCGGGACTTTGTCTCAAAGGTGGGCAAATTTTTGAATGCTCTCTGTAAAACCTACTACCCAGCAGATGGAGAGATAATCAGTTCGCAAATTGTCAAAACAATAACAAGCAAGATGACGTTTTACCTATCCTTGGGCAAGGAAATTGAGGACGCTCAGCGTTTACCATGGTATCACTTTGAACACAACATTGTGGGCAATTGCTGATGGCAATGTTTCGCATATTGTTGTCATGTAGGACAGGTTTTTGAATTAAGGCGATAAATTGATAGGTTATCGATCGGAGCAGGGGACTATTAAACAATTGAAATCCAACAACTGCTGAATATTTATTGTTGTTTTGAAACAACGACATTAGTGTTGTTTACCAAGTGAAAGGTCATTGGTATTGAAATAGGTTTTTCTTGATTCTGGATCAGACTGTCACAACGAGAATCAAGGATATTCACTGAAATTGATCCGAGTACCATGTTGCAGATGACAATCATAACAAGTACTTGTTGTTTTATGGTTGCGGTTTGAGGGTGAAAAGTTTCTTTTTAGATTTTTCATCGGACGAGGCAACATGCATGCTAATTTCATTATTTGAACTTTCGATTTCGGTGTCGTCTCACCCGATCCCACAAACAAATGGACGACTAAATACACATACTTGAAAGGTCAAGGATTCCGGAAAATCTCGAAAAGTTCCCAAAGTCTCCTCTATCAGCAAGCAGAAACGTGTGCGAAAGGTTACCATATTATCCATTTAAGTAGGTTACACTCTTACAATACGTGAAATGAGCACAAACATGTGTATATTTTCCCTGATTCTATTTTCTTTTCTATGTGTGTGTGGGGGGGGGGGGGGGTGGTTTGTGTGTATTTGGCCAAAATGAATGGCTTTCACTAATGTTTCCCATGAGAGAAGTGAAATTGGTTCCGACATCCGCCCATTGGTGTTATTTCTACCTGAATGAGGATGTGACTGGAACAGGACACATAACGTCACACATTGTTTGAGTTAAAGAAACTTTTGTGGGGACATCTGTGTTGAGTATAAAAGACCAGATATCCAAAATGCGAAGTCATCCATTTAGGGTAAAGTATACATTCTTACACACGCACATAAATTTTCCGATTGACCATGCATGCTCACATGCTCGTATACCATTAAATCAGTTTCGAAAGTAAGCTCGTGATTAGGACTATAACTATCGTTAGCCGTGGCCTAGTGTTGAGTTTGATTTTAAATGAAACGACAGCTATCCCGAACCCTTGTGGCATTTATGGAAATTTTAATTCTACAAATTCTCCTTTCAATTTTCTTCTGATTAAGAAGGAATTCGGTGGATAGATAGATAGAATCGAACCAACCATCAAAAGGGATATCCATGGAATCTAGTTCAATACCCACTCTCACCCTCACGCACTCATACACTGTGGGGGGTTAGGGGAAGAAAGGAGACTGGGAAACACACAAAAAAAGAAATCTAGGATATTTATTGAAAAACTTTCCCGTTCTCACTTCCAATTTTTGTCGTTTCTGTTTTTTTCCGGTTGCCTGTCCTCTATTTTCTTGGATTTAAAGTTAAATTTAATGCCGCCCCCTCTTCGATCCTTGGAGTATGCAATTGAAACAAAATTTGACCTCATTGGAGGATATCAAAGTTTTCCAAGAGTTTGCACATTTTTCATAAATTTGCACTCACCCACATACACACCGATGTACGGTGAAAAGTATTTTCGATTTCTTGGTTTTTTTTTTTCAATCATTTCCTGTTCCATTTGCCCTGGCTGTTGCCGAGAAATTCACAAGAATTTATAAAAGGAAATCAAATTACTATTAATTACTTTTGTTGAGTCAATTAATTGTGAAGGAGTTTTCAGTAGAATCAATCAATTCGGTTGTCGTTTATGTCATTAGGTTTAAATAAATATTGGCCGACACAGACATAGAGCTACCCTCTCAGTTGTGACAGGATAATATTTCACTTCTTTGTGACAGGATAACGCATCACATTTGTGAAATTGCGTCGCGGGGGGATTTTGTAGGGTTAAGCTTTAAAATTTAACAAAAAAAAAAAAAACACAGAAACAGATGGATGATTGGACATTAAGTGGACACCCTGTATTGAAATTTAATATGAATCCGTTAAATGTCAAGAACGTCATGGAAACTCCTCTCGAAAGCACTTGGAAAATATCTTACAGTTTTCATTATATATAGTTCAACGGTGCTGAAATCAGACGCATAAAAACTATCACTAGCGTGACGAGGATGACGCAATTGTCGCTTCTATGCTCGGTCCGACAGTAAAACTTAAATGCTTTCACAATATTTAATTTTTCACAGGCGATTTGACTTTGAAAAAATACACTGCAGTCTTAAAGAATTCAGTGAAATACAGTGAAGTCTCAAGAGACTTCAATGTGAATGCGGGTGGCCTTAACGAATTCGTTATACATATTTACATTCAACTGACTTTAAATGTCTAATTTATTTAAATGGTTCAAAAACTTCAAAATGAGTGTTGAGTGTTGCAGTCTCAACTGCATTCTCAAAAGACTTAATTCTTTCGCATCTCTGGACTTAAGGAACCCCAGGTGGTCCAAAAGTTTGCCCAGTTACAGTGCTAGGTGCGCAATAATTGATCTAAAACTCTTTAAAAATCGTAGACAAACTCCTAGTTCTCCGGATTTACTTGCACTTACATATGTACATTCATGTAAGGAAAGGGCAAATTCTGGGTTAAAGGAACCTGTAACCTATTACTGTTTACTTTCGAATGAACAGAAATATGTTTAAACGAACTGTACCTACAAGTTAGCAGATTTTATATCCGTTGATGATAAATAAGATCCTATCGCCTCTTTAATTTGCTCTAAAGAGTCTAAGAATGCCCGCCGTTACACCAGAAAAATTCAGCTGAAAAGGTTTACTTCCTGGCGCCCATATATGTGTTTTACATACATTATCCTTGCGGGGTACGGAAGCACATAAATAATAAATGACAAATTGGGTGTTTTTCGAAATTAAACCCATGCCTCTATGCTGTCATTTGGCTTAAAAAAATGAAAAAAACAAAAATCAGAAAAACCGTCTCCTAAGCCGACTCCATCTCCGCGCTGAAACCAATTCAGCACATCCTAGGACTAAGAGGAATTAAGTGTTTTGCAAAATTAATTTAATTTTCCTTCTCTTTGTGCGTCTTCTTCGAATCAGGCACTGTAATGGCATCCCGTCTTATCGGTTTTTCTTGCAATCAAAATAACCCTAAGCGGCTTACACATCCACACGCCATTTCGTTCCCCTTATCAGAGGTATTTGTGGCCAATTTGACGCCAGAAATATTTGCCATATATTCCTATGAAATGAATTAATGTTTTTTTTACTGAAAAAATAAAAGATACAACTAAAACCAACAATGCATGAGAAGAGGAATTGCATATACATTCATTGCACCGCACTATCGCGTTGTGTAACACGAAAACGTGCACAAAATTAAGTGAACCATTTAAATAATTCATTTTGTCATTATGTTCGAATAATTAATTATCACATGTATCGGATAAAATTGATATATCAAATAGAAAGCCACTCCGTCCCGGGTATGAAGCTTATAAATAAATGGATGTTATAAAAGCAGCAAGTCCTCACAACAAAAATGACTCAACATAAACCCGTATTATAAATACATACATACATATGTATATATATTTGATAAAATAAAAAAGAAGAAAAACAACAGTTAAATCAATTAAAATTCGGATGAATATTAATTTATTATATTTCGTTTCTAGTAAGCTACGCCGCGTTGCTAACCTGTGTAATAATGCACGAGACTGTTTTGTCCATTAGTCGACCGTTAGGTAGACACATAGCAACTGTGATTTATGTCTATAAAGTGCATTTGAAATGTGTCAAAAGCGTTATGTAATTTTAATATTGCGGTTACAATCCCCAGCCAAAATAACAATGCGACATTGCGACATTGAGCATTTCGGTTTATAGTTGTTCAATGTGTAAGGACATGCAGAAAATCCGGCCGCCATTCTATAGCTTACAGCCAACCATTGTATGGAGTCGTCAGCCTGCAGGTGAGATTACACACGTCAGTCACACAAAGTTAATTGTAGATAATTTCAATAATTAAATAGTTAAGTAATAGCTCACACCTACAACGTTCAGTTTGATTGGCAAATGTGACATTTTTGACAGAAGGATTTTTCCGACGAGCTACAAACGAACACAATTTGTGTTGTTGTTGTCCTCTTTTGCCCAAAACCCTGTGTCCTTTGAAACAAAAAAAAAAAACAAAAAAAGGGAAAAAAATTCTCCTCTTCGTTGTCTAGCAATTATGTTGATGCTAATTGGTGCACGAAGTACATTCACGCTTGACCGATCATTTGCTTTCCAAGTTTCCTTTCACTCCAGGGGAAATGAGATTTCCTTGTCCAGTTCGTTCGAAACTACGAGCAACGCTTGCCCTATGGACCAGAAATCTTCGAGGCCAATTATAGACATTATGTAATGCATAAACAATTAAACACTTGTGACAAAATAGGTGTTAGCGCTACACTAACATCAAAGAGATTGAATCCTTTATGTTCTACCAGACATTCCCTATCTCTGGTCAAATTTCTATTCATCAAAACCAAATGGTGTTTTCACAACAATCTATAGTATGTCGCATACATACACAGGGTTCCACCGCAAATTCCAATCATTGTCATAGACCGTATAATCAAATTAAAATCAAATTTCTATCTGCCTTCGAAATCGTCAAATTGCACAACAACTATGGAATCTATAACGAACAGCGCGCATAGGTACTGGGTGGCGCGTGGTTTTGGTTTACTACATGATTTTGAGGAACTGAAAGGGTTTTCTCTATTTCTGTATCTATTCATCTTTTCTATCTTGTGTTGTGTCAACTTCTCTGTTTATGCCACTACCTTGTGCGAAGCATGTTCGTTCATAGTTCATCATTTTCTTGCCTTTCACTTAAGATACAAATTTTGTTTCGCACTATCTCTAGCCATTCGGTTCTCTATTCCACCAGTCAGATCTGATCAGATCGGAAAAGTACAAATTTTGGTGTGCGATTTTGTGTTCTAAACTGATCTGACTCCTATTCAATGAGGTTGTTCTAGAACAGATTCATGAAAACTGTCAAAATAAGCTGTCATCGTTTCGTTGTCATTAATTAGTTAAGTTTTTTTTAGGACAAATTTTTATTTCTTTTAACTGACACCGAAGAGTATTTGTAATGAATTCCTTTTTAAAATGTCAAAATATTTAAATTTTTTCGATGTAAACAAACGAAAATTTAACCATAATTTGTTCTGACAGCTTCATTTGACGTATGACTTGACTGTTCTGCGTTGTCTGGTGTTTTTCTCGAAACTGTTCAGTTCTGAAATTCATTAAACACACCTATAACCTGGAAAACACCAATGAACTCCACCTTTGACACAAGGATTGTCACCTTTCATTGTCAAAAATGTTGCAACTTTTCTCTCAGTAACTTCTCAAAACAGCCTCTGCACTTCGAACACGAAAAATTGTCAACAATCTTTCTCCTGCTTCAAGATAAGTAGCAAACTTGTGCAAGTTTCTGCTACCTTAGAATTCAAGGCATCAATAGTTCAGCTTTCAGTTGATCTGTTACCATTTGATCCGTAAAAGATATATGCACTAAGTTTGAAGTGTCATGAATAACCAGAAAACCAGAGGAATGCCTGGCCACCCTGTACATATCGCCAACCACGCGCCCGTCTCCACACATACACACAATTTCGGAATAACCGCCATTATCATTTATTAAATTTAATGACTTTTCCTTTAAGATTTCCATTTCCCTTTTCTTCTTCTCCACGCCACCGTTGGATGTTTTCTCCTCCTGCCATCTCCCATCTTCTTGGTGGTTATGTTCGTGTTGCCAGCGTTTGTAGGTTCTTTGCCCTTTAACTTTTCTGTTGATGTGAAACGACGAAGAGAGGATACCCCCGACGAATCCCAGGATATAACGACAGGCAAAAGCGCGCGAGAACTCTCCTATTGTTAACCCAAAAAAAAAGAAAAAAAAAAGTAAAAATAAAATAATAATAAAAAGCAAAAAAAAAAAATGAGAAAACTTAGTGTATACGTACGTGTGTATGTGTAAATGGATTGGAGGTGATATACAATGAAAATGGCCCATTATAAATGGTATGATGATAAATTTTCCAACAATTTCCCAGGCACACCCTTCCTGCCTGCCTGCTGATGGTTTGTCCTAAATCCTGTCCCATACCTAAAATGAATCCAAAAAATATACTTATACGAGGGATGATCGAAGAGAAAACGGTAACACAGGCTACGGCGACGACGACAACGACAACGACGACAAGGACGACAAAAGAAGATATTGTCGTTTGTAACGGAATTAGGCAACGCAAAGAAGTTTCTCTTGTTGGATGGTTGGCATTTGGTGTGAGCCAAAGGAAGGAATCCTTTTTCCACATCGGGTTCGGGTGGTGTTGGATAATCTCCGATAAATTTTCTCTTTCGCAAATTTTGGACCTCCTCTCTCTCTCTCTGCCTCGCTACGTCTGGGCCGGGCCTACTCTTGGTTCTATTGGTGCGATGTGGGATGGCCGTAATAAACGTCTTACTGGCTTTTGACTTGCTTTTCTAAATCATGCGATGCGTAAAGTATCGAAATACAACGATCCGGTTCTATTTTATTTGGTTGTTGTCTATACACCCCACCCCACACCCCTGTTAGTGTTTCAATTAGAGTCTCACAAGTGAAAAAAAAAAAAAAAAACCAGGACAAGACAAGAAGCATATAGTAGTTATGGCCATTTGTGTGGCACGAGGTAGCAATAGAAAAACAACCGATGATAGCTTATTGGATTGTGTGTGGTATTGCTTTAGTAGATGTTGTCCCTAGATTGCACAGGGCCACGCCTAGTCTACGGTGTAGGGGTTTTAATATTTTATGTGAACTGGAAAAGGTGGTCTGTCCTTTGCCTTGGGATTTGCGTGGATTCCAATTGGATTCCATCGGCTATCTCTCGGCCGGACAGGGCCATGGGTTATTTGGTCCGAAAACACTCTTCTCTTAATGAGATGCAGGGATTGAGTCGAGGTTTGAGGTCGATTTCTCTGACACCGCAAATGGCAGGTTCCTCTATTGACTTTAACTACGCAGTGTCTCTATCAAAGCCTGTCTAGAGATGAGTTTCCAGGGAAAGCCGTTGCACCCTCTCGTCCTAAATTTTGATCTCATTTGAACCAAGCTTTTGGATGTCTTTGAGTTTGAGACGACCTCCTCCCATAGAAGACACGTTTTCAACTATCAGACAGGTTCAGGTGTTCTATTCAAAGCCCGGCTTTGTTCTTAACATAGAGTTTTGCACGACTTGAGCTATCAGAGAGGAGAACTGTAATATTCCAAAGCAAAGCAGAGAGTTCCATCCTAAGACCAAAGCCGGGCTTTGAATATAACACGCACAACGCGAAAATATTTGTATTTAATTATCATTATTTGTTTCACCTATTTGCAGGGAAATTCGGTTTAACTCATACAACATTTGTAGCACTTTTAAGCCTCTATCCCTTTCAATACCTTTCCGTCTGACAGAACGTGCCCTTACACATTGTTTTCCATCGAACCCCGGCTCTGTTCAGCAGCGTCGCTTCAATCCTCCACAGCTCACACAATGTCCGTGCGGACACATTCAGGCCCTCTTGGCCACACAAAGACGGCTTTATCCACAATTTGAAAGCAGGCCTCTCTATTCAAACACGTCCTTTGAAAACTAAATTCCACTCGACCCAATTAATGGCTCCAAGTCCATATTTGGTACACTCTAACACATCTGTTACATATTAACCAGCACGTCATGGATATCTAGCCACCACTGGGAATGGAGAACAGAGCTACAACTCACCTCCTCAAGAGCTTAATTGAACCCAAAATATTATGCTTACGTATAACACAGACAAACAACCCCATGCAATGCTAATCCTCTTCACATCATGCATCTCTGAGTGGTATGGCGAGTTATTGAGTCTCTTAAGACCTTGTGCGGTTACATGTACATATGAATACAACTCGTTGATACAATCAGGCTTACCAATTCCTTTTTACGAATAAACTATGAATTTGGACGACCGACAACGCAACCTATGTACATATGTGTGTATGTAGGTGACGACATAACACGACGGCTGCGGCGACGGTGGCTGGATGAAGGCGGAAGAAGAACACTATTTCAGAGAGAGAAAACTCGCAACCACAACAAAATTGATATGGCCTCTGTTGTTTCTGTTCGGGAAAGGTACATTCTGGCGCACCCTTACAGCACCCAAACATCCCTGCGAAGAAAGCACAAACTCTCTCTTCGTTTCGTTTGTTAGTGTCGTCTGGTCGCCCTTGACAATGTCAGGCTAAGAGTGTATGTGTGTTATGTGTGGCAGAGCGCGCGGGTATTTGACCTCTTCCCTCCGACTCCTGAGAATCCTTGATAATTTTTGATGATGCGCAAAACGGGTTAAACAGAGCAGAATGATGATGAGATGCCTGCCCAACCGCCCAAACGTCCACCCCTAACCCTAGCCCAACCAGAATGGTTTTATTAGGCAACACGAAGGAAAGTTGCGTGCGATGAGAGCACGACGATAGTTTAAATAGGATTCCAAAGGAACTTTGTGTGTGCTCTTAACCACCCCTCAACCCCTTTCACCCCCTTTCACCACTGCTCTGAACTGAACAAATGCAAACCACAGGAAGAAAAAAAAAAAAAAGGAAAAAGGAAAACCCTCTGCAAAAAGAAAAGTGGACAGAATAACCTCGAAACGAGGTGCCATTATGCGCTTGCACTATGGTTTTCATTCAAAAACCGTTTACTCCTGGGTATGGGATGTGCTTTCAAGCGCACACACACACACACCCGCATCGTAAGGGTATTGAATTCTCGAATTTCCCTTCCTTTCCATTTTATTCGTGTTTTTTTCCCCCTTTTTTGTCTTTAGGATTTTTCGAATTTTAAATAGGTTTGCAAATTAGGTCGGTTGCGCGAGAATAGTAGTCGTCGTCTGTATGTGGTCCTGGCTGAATAGTTGGCATTGAGGTTGCAAAAAAATTAGATAGATAGAGAGTACAACAAACTTGGAAGCAGATTTGCATACAACTTGATTGGTTTTTTTTTTTGCCTCTCTTCTAGTTTGATCCTATCGCATTAGGATATGCATATCTGGTTAACTTGATAGCGTGTGGTGTAGGATATGGAAACAAGGTTTGCATAAGCCTGTGGGGAGTCAGGAGTGGGTCCTGACCGACGACAACATGTCATCGAGTTTCGAGTTCTCAGAAGACAGTTTCGATAGGTCAAATACGTACATACGTACTTAGTTTGAAGGAGTATATGTATATTAGTTCTGTGAAGTTGTTAACCTCTCCGTGATGGGACACATCGAAAGCTGAGTCAGAGTCCTGACTGGCTCTTTTATGGAGTGCATTGCCATGGTCTAGTTTACACTGTTCTGAGGGTGAAGCCAGTAGTGGTTAACTGACGTTTGCCACTGACATACATACTATGTACAGAAAAGTGGGGGCACTGCTGTTCCCTGAGCACATGGATCATTTTATCGAAATCTGTTTCGTTTTTAATGAAAACGTCCACGAAAAAATGAGTGAATTGTAGCCCTAAGGTCTAATAGTATATGGCACCGCAAACCGACTGACACAGTATGTTTAATAAGGGATTGGGATCTACAAAAATGTACACTTGGCTGAGAGAGCGCACTAATTTCGAACCAATTTCGAAAACTTTTCGCGTACAAACAAGATCACGCACTGACCACTGCTCACTTTGAACGATGAAATAGAAGCCTTGATCTAGAGCTCACTCAATCGTTGTTAAGGATGGCGAAAAACTTTCTATCACAACTGTTTTGGATAGAAATCATACCTCTGAGCAACTTAGACTTAAGCCTGATCGACAGGACCTTCCTCTGTAAATGATCCAGTTTTTCTAAAATCCATAGATCCACCTCAAGGTGGTGTTTGCAACACGAGTATGTGTCGTAAGCAGCGTATGATCATCCAGATCATCCAGATCATCGCCATCGTATTTCTCTAGTTTTAGGACGAGCTCTAGCAGACAGGACCGGAAATGTCTCTCCGACCGACGATGTCTTCATGTAGAGACCAAGATTCAGCGCCATAAAGCAGAACTTGTTGTTCTATTACTCAATAACCTTCTCATCGCGAAAAAAAAACACCGATTGGCAATGCAACTCCAAAGTTGTAAAGATTCAAACACGAATTGGCCTCGAAACAGCCAATTACCAAAATCCCTGCATACGGAGACTCAGTCAGAGTGTTAACCTTCACCCTGTGCACCATCCTCCATCAGGAAAATAAAAATTTATTCACAAATGTCCCATTTTTCCAAAGAATTGCCAACCTTCTCCTCAATGCGGTCTCTACAGACTGCAGGACGTCACCATCAACCAAAACTGTTTTAACCCATTTTTTCAGCAAAATTTCCACAGATTCACAGATTCTGCATCAATTTTCATCAATATTACTCGAAAAATATGCGTTTTTTCAAAAATTCACAAGTTGACGCGTGAAACGCCAAAAACTGCAGTCAAATGCGATAGAAACTGGGGAAACTCTTTGGGCGAATGCGTGTCAGGCGATGATTTAGTGAATTTTTCGTCGTTTTTCTTTGATTTTTGGCGTTTATTTTGGTTTTTGCGATATATTTTGTATGTAGTTTGATGCTGCCAATATTGAGGAGCAGAAATATGTAGGAAAAGGCGGGGAAAACTGGACGTTGAGAAGGATTAGAGCCGCAAAGACAGGACGATCCTTGAAATGGGGTTTACGGCGTTTTTCTCGAAAATGGTTAAAAATACGAAAAACCATTCAAAGGCAAAGTTGGTGGGAATCTTAAACTAAACAAGATAGGTATATCGGGTGTCCTTCAGTGTCCTTGTTTTGAAGGATATGGACAAAAAATACGTTTTAAAGGCCTAAATATTGGGCTAGAAGGTTGAAATTCGGTACAGTGACTTCGTAGGGCACGCGGGAAAAGTTGTCAAAGTATTTTCAAAATCCGCCCACTGACACGCCCACTATTTAAAAAAAACTGATTTTTTCAGAATGTTCACCTGAAAGTGGAAAAATATTTCTTAAGGAAAAATGTAGGGCTTGGTCTTATCGTCCATACATTGTATATAGCCATGCCTGCTTTTTGGGGATGTTTTCTTCAAAAAACGAGTTTTTTTACCCACTTTGGCCATTCACTGAGTATGAAGTCCTACATATATCGAGAGCACGTTTCTTGCATCAAATTGTATGCAGCCACACACACACACATGCTTCGAAGAGAATAATATCGGTGACTGTATTTTTGACATGTTTTCTGAAACGATCAGCTGATTCTTGACATTTCTAGCCTGCAAATGCACCCGACTACCTCAAAAAACTGTCTTCTGTCAAATTTGAATCCCTAGATCAGTCAGAAACGTTTGACAACCCAGTGCCTAGAACACTCAACGCATACATATCTAAATATTTTATAATTAATATTTTTTCGGTTTCATATCAATTAGTGAACTTTGCGTTGCAGCGGGCAATTTTGATCGGGCTGATGACCACAATGTCGGAAATAACCCTCGATAGATAAGAATCGGCAATTTAATTTGAACGACAAACAAATTTAGTGCATTACTGCTGACCATGGCCCTAAGGCCTGTCATTACACAATCAACTTTGCGGTACACTACTATATTTAGTTAAGTGCATCAAGTTAGTCGTAACCTAGAACACCCCGTGAAGTGAGCTTATTTTGAAGACGTTTTCAACCATGATGGTTCTTACCGCAGGACTTTTGTTAGTCACATCCGCTTTGATGGGCCTCTGGATTTGGATGAAGCACCGCCATTCCTACTGGCAAAGAATGAAGGTTCCTTTCATAAAACCAGATCTAATCTTTGGAAACTTCAAGAAAATGCTCTGCTTGTCCTGCAATCCCGCCGAGCAGTTGAGCAGTCTGTATTTCAACGAGGAAACCAAAGAAGAACCCATTCTGGGTATTTATATCATGGACCGCGCATGTCTACTAGTCCGTGAGCCAAATATAATTAAGTCGATTTTGGTGAGAGACTTTAAGAGATTCTGCGACCGAAGCTCTGAAACCGATCGGCATGGTGATGTCTTAGGATCATATAGTTTGAGCTCGGTGAGGAATCCTGAATGGAAGCCACTGCGGGCAATGGTGTCACCAATTTTCACCCGTGCTAAGCTAAGTGAAATGTTTCCACTTATAAACGAGGTGAGTAGTGTGATCTTACGGGCCAGACTCCTGGAATAGAACCATGCCGTTACAGGTTGGTAAAGCCTTTGATAAATTCTGCTGCAACCTTCCATTTGATTCGAAAACAAACAGCTGCATTGCGGAGATGAGGGAAATCAGTTCGCTCTACACGATGGATGTCATCTCGTCGGTGGCCTACGGCGTTCAGGCGAACACCTTAACGGATTTAAAAAGCGAGTTCCGTACGAAGGGTCGACAGGTTACAAAATTCACCCTCATGAGAACGATCGAGTTGTATTCCATATTTTTCGTACCAAAACTTGTGCGCATCCTTCGTTGCAAATCATTTGGCGAAGTAACATCGAGATTCCTGCGTACTACGCTGAGTTCCGTAATTCAGGAAAGGATCAAAAGTGGAAAACGACGCAATGACTTGATCGACATTTTGATAGCCTTCAAGAAATCTGTCGAGGGCGACGAACATAGGAAACATTTGTCTCGAGACGACGTTCTGATTGCGCAAGCCGCAATTTTCTTCGTTGCTGGCTTCGACACCACATCCTCGGCTATATCCTTTACTCTGTATGAACTCGCGAAGAGTCCTGAGGTACAAAAGCGACTCAGGCAGGAGATTAGGGACGCATTGCTGAGGCATAATGGAGATGTCTCTTATGACATGCTGAACGAGATGGAGTACCTGGAAATGGTTATCCTCGAAGGACTAAGGCTATACCCACCAATTTCGTTTCTGCACAGGGAGTGCAAATTGTCCGACAATCAGGAACAATACTCGTTGGCACCATACAGTGACTACAAGGTCCCGCACAAAATGCCCGTGTACATACCAATCTTTTCCATACATAGGGATCCAAAGGTAAGCCACTCCGGCTGTGACTAAATGTCGGTTAAAGCTTAGTCTTCCCTTTTCAGTACTATCCGAATCCTAACGCGTTTATTCCAGAGCGATTTTCGTTGGAAAACAAGGAAAACATCAAGCCAATGACCTACCTGCCCTTTGGTGCGGGACCTCGTGGTTGCCTTGGTCAGCGGTTTGGCTTGATAAAGACAAAGATTGGCCTCATCTATCTTCTACGAAACCACTACGTGGCCACATGTGAGCGGTCCCATGAACAAATGAAATTCGAGCCGAGGGCTTTTATTGTACAACCGGTGGACGGAATCTACTGCAAGATTGTAAAGGACCCTCTATGTACATGTTGAGCTAATAAAACTGGTGTTTTTGAAGGGCGTTTGAATAAACTTTTATTAGACTGCTAGCAACCCAGAAGGCATGAAATGCAGACAGCTGAAGTAGACCCTGCTGGCAATAGCTATGGTGCAACTAAAAGGGTAGCACAAGGATCTTCCTCTCATTTCTCAGACACTTCATTGTTTCGCACAGAACTAGGAATCTGCAATCTTTTGCTTAACTAGACATTCATTCCTACTTAGAAGCACTGTTTCGAGCAGAAGGGTTGGCTGAGCAGTGTCAAAAATTTGAACTGTCGTGTATGACCCTGTTCCTACAGGATTTTTCTTGATATTCGCGTATTCAGATTGATAGTCTTTTTTGAACACTTCCTTGTATTTTTTTGACATATTCGTACATTGAACGAAAAATTCCCTTCACATGTCGTATTTCTATTATTTTCTTCTTGAATTCCCCAGTTTTTAATTTATGTTTTCACCCTTCTGTCGAGCGACAGCGATTGACATTTCCAAAAGTCAAACAAAATTCAGAAAATCCAGATTGCAGCTACCTCTCTATTGTTTCGCTTCAGTGTTGACCCAGTTCTTCTCAGTAAAATAGTGAAGCAACTCCCAGTCCATCTCACTTATTTTCGAACCAAAAAAAGTCCCACCGCGAAGGAAACATAAAATCCCATAATTTCCCCACGACCTGTCAGCACTGCTGCTGTCAAATATTCAGTACGTAGTGCCGCTCGATTGGATTCACTCGGTTTGTGTTGTTCGCGAGGAAATAATTTGAAAATCTGTCGAATTGTGAACGTTTTCGAGTGAATTTATTGATCCAAATTGTTGCTGAAGTTTTGCATTTAGTTTCGTGTGTGGTTTGTGAAGTTTTCTTTTGGAAATAGGTGAGTGTTTTGCTCGTTTAATTCGTCGTATATTTTGACAATTTGAGAGAATAGGGGTCATGTACCTGACTGAGTAGACTTCAATTTTGGATTGAAACTCAGAATTTTGCTGTAGATGAAGCAGGTTTCTGCTAAGTAAGGCTTCAATCTCTTGTCTTTAGGTAAACCTCTCGTGCGTTGGGTGTATCACTACGGAAGAGAGTTCATATCTGTTTGCCTACCACCAGCATTGTCTGGAACTCATCTTCTAAAAGTGCCCCACGTTCCAGAGTGATCTGAATTGAGGGTAACGACGAAGTTCTCTGGATGGTTGGGGGTAGGTCTGGGATCCAACGTCTTTGTAGAAACTCGAGTGGACTGGTGACCTCACGTTTTCCATGTAGTCCTGCCGAATGTGTGCATCCATAGGAATATCTACTTCTGTTTGTCCTCGTCCTCGTCAAAACTTAGACGTGGTCCGTCTAGATCTCCGATAGTTTGCCTTCATAGACTAGAGTCAGGCCCTTCACACTCTCTCAGATGGATGGTAGCAGGACTGGGATCCAACGTCTTTCTAGAAACTCGAGTGGATTGGCGACCTCATACAGTTGTGGTTTCCATCTTTGGGCTATCGTTCATGTGGATTCTGTCACTCCCTTGAAAACATAGTCTGTGGCTGTCCTGTCCTGTCTCTAAGAGGTGCTTGTATCATAACCTCGATACTTTCTCCTTGGAACAAGTAATTCCACCTAAGCTTCCGGCTTTCAAGAGTCTTCTTTGATGACTCAACCACTCAAGTAATTGGAAACTGGGTTCCCATGGAAAATATCGATTTCCAACCCTAACACAGCCATCCTTGTACGATATCCTACCCACACACCACTCAAAAGTCACTGGTCGACCAGAAACTTTAATTTAAATTCATGTCACTAATCTCCAATTTTCATACACCTGTCCACACACATAGACTGCCCCATCCAAGAGGTCCACCATCTAATCAGATTTTCTTGGCATAATCAAACCCACTACACACATGTGACCCGTCTGTCCATGGGCTACACGGACTGCGAATGTCATCCGTCACACCCAAAAATAACGTCATTACGATTTAAATTGAATTCCGTTTTATGTAAATCACTTAAATGGTACACTGGAGTTTACTGCCAGACACTGGGTGCACCCAGCAGGGTGCTCCTCACTGAATCCTGGCTCTGGTTTTTTTTTTAGTTTCTCTCGGCCTTCTTCCGCATTGTAGTTAAAATCCGCTTCCTCACCTAGTCGCGTTCCTCATGTATGTATGTTTGTATTTAAATTGTAGCAGTGTGGGAAATGCCATGCATTCTCTGGTTGTACTGCTGCTTGCTACTGGGGCTCCCCAGGACGTGGATGGAATATATGAATGGTTGAGATTCTGATATCGTTTTAGTAAAATTCAAAACGTTCACGAAAGGGTATCGCTCTATGGGGTACGAAGGGGGACAAATTTGTCCCGATACTTTGATTCGGTGCTCCCTTCGTTGAGGAGAGAGGTATGTCCTCCTGATCCTCGTTCTGGAATAGTATTAATTTTGATTGTGTGTTGTCTTATGAGATTGGATTTCATTGGAGATCCGGGGGGACAATCACTACGCAACAATTCTGTATGGAGTCCGTTCTGAGAAGGGACCTCCGGTGTTACAAGGGGAATTTTCGTTTTCAAGAATGGTTTTCATGACTCTCGTATGTTGGTCAGACATTCGCGAGAGGTGAGGCCCAGGAAAATTGAACCTCAAATCTTCTACTTCATGCACTGAAACCACTCGTCTACTATTGCGAGGATCTCCCTCTGGGTTTCCTTCTTTAGCTTGGGGCTTGAGTTGCAGGTACAGATAGAAGAACTTTTATCCCTTCTCGAGTTCATCTACTGAAATGATTGTAAGCCTAAAGTTTACCCTCACTGATTAATAGTTTCATCTGTTCATTGAGGGAAAATTATACTCGTAAAACACAAGAAGCAAGACCTGGTCCTGGCCAATAAGGATTCCTTCCACTCATCATAGTTTTATAAACTTGCAGGCAAGTACTTTAATCTGCCAAAGTAAGTGCATCAGGAGGAGCATTGTTGTTTATATGGGTTCTTCGGGGGAACTCTTATGAAAGAGCAGGATTGGTTTATAAACTTCCAATCAAGGATTTTCATCTGCGCTAGAATGTGGACTCGGAGTATTGGGGGGAATTCCTGCATCAATACCATACAACATTGGAAATCTAATATTCCAGGATCTTGTATGGAATCTACATTATTTATACGCACCTTGTTACCCTGTGCATTCATATTTGTAACTAGAATTTTAAGTGGTGTATTGACACATACATAGATTGCACTTTGAATGGAATATCTTCTACTTATACATACATATGTAGATATGGCAAAGAGAAATTAAAATGAAAGCAAATGGCTTGAATATCCTTGTGAAATGTGGAAATTCACTTAAAAAAGAGTATGTCTTGAATTGGTTTGAGGATATTGTGCTTCTCTGCTTCTCTGCTTCTCTGCTTGTGGGCTCTACTCTCTCTCTCTCTCTCTCTGGGGTACTGATGATGTTGGGTAGTATTGCTCTGGAAGAAGAATGACGGTAACGACAACCACGATGATGTTGACGACGACGGCAAAGTTTGAATGAATACTGTAGACCAAGTGCTTGCTTGCCTTAAGCTGGATGTCTGCTTTTCGCTGCACAGATAATAAATATGCTTTTAGTACGCCTTGCGTTTCATATGCATTTTTGTGTTTGTGACGATTTCTATCTGTCACCCCAGTCCACCCATCTTTAAATCGTTTTCTGTGGTATAATATCTTGTGTCTATGGGTTTGTGTGTATCTATGTTTGAATGCATTATGAGCACATCATCTATGTACATATATAGTGAGAGTACTAAGGATTACCACCAACATTGTGTGAGCGAGCGTTCAAATTTTAATGCAAATAGGATATTAAGCTCTCACTCTTTCTGTATCTGCCTCTGTATCCTCTTTCTATACATTCCAGCAGCATTGCCGCCGTCTTATGCTGATTAAATATTATCGCAAGCTGAATATACAGTGAATTTATTGTGTCCTGTATGATGCGGTTTGAAGTTGGAAGAACGTATTATGACAAGCACCCAGTGTGGTCTTAACGTTTTCAATAGACTCGGGGGAGCCTTTTGTCCTTAGGACGAACACCATGCTTGCGCTGCCAGACATTTCGTACGTTAGGTACTTAGTTCGGGGTGAAACTCTTTAAGCTTGGATAGTGCTATTCGCACTTTGTTTTGGTCAGGTGTGCTGCAGTCTGCAGGGGAAATTTCTCAGCATCGACTTATGACAGGTTTACTGGCCTGATACTGTTGCGGAATTTGATGTGTTCTTTGCACTTTTTCGTTCCTGTTTTCCTATACCGATGTTCTTAGCGCACCTTCTGTTCGCAGCCCCACTTCGTATGCCTCTTGGTTCGCTGCATGTTCTTGTTGGCATGATGGGAACACTTCGACACTGTGTTCTTTCCTTTTCCGGTTTCGAATTAAGGCTGTGTTCACGGTCAAGCGAATTTGGCGTCGCGCGACGCGATGTCTTTTCACGCGATTTCAAGCGAAATCTCAAGGCGGCTTATGACAGAGCGCTTTTGACAGTTGTTCTTGTCGCTCGTTTAAAGTTGCTTGTAGTCGCTCAAATCGCGTTTCGCCAAATCGCTACGCCATGCTCTTGTGTAATTGGTCGCTAGAAGCGAATCGCATCGCGTCCGTGAACACAGCCCTACTGTCTAGTTTCATGTTCGCGTTCTGTCTCATTCGGACTGGAGGTGTGAAATCTTTTATGGATACTTAGTAGCCCGTGTTATGAGTTATGCCAGACTCCATGCCCCGCATGTTTACGTGGCTAAAACACGTGCGTCCCACCTTTGTTGCCATTCTGTTCCAGCAGCTGATCTGATGGCATCCCCTGACACCGTTCTATATGCATACTCTGAGCAATGTTCTTCTATGCAACGAGTTTATATTTCTCATGTACGAGCTTTTACCTGTTGCCGGAGCCCATATAGGAGCTGCGTGCATGAGGATTGATTTGCACAGGTTTCTTACTGATTGTCTGGGCATTAACCTAGATATTGCCCCCACTGCCCGGTTTGCTTTCGCTCTAGTGTAAGCTAAGTGCTCTCTAAACTTGAATCTGTGATCAAGCAGTACTCCCAGGTGCTTTATGTATGGTTTTGATTCGATGGAGTGTTGTCCCACCCGTATTTTCATCGCTCAACTTTTTTTCGGCTGCTTATGGGTACAGCTTCAGTTTTGTGGTCTGCTAATTCTAGACCTGTTACTTATTTAATTTACTTAAGTCCCGTATCCCCTTGAGGGTCCTAAGGCCTCGACAATGCCTACGTGCCATCGTGTGCGGTTTCTGGAAATGTGTTTCAGTTCTCCCCAACTCTTTCCCAGTTACCGTGCTTCCTTCTCAACTGTTCTGCGCCACGTACTCCTAGGACCGCCGCGTATTCTGCCATCCTGAGTAAGCGGGTTCCATTACATCGCGTGGTTAGCTATGGACCTGTCACCCTTTCGGAGAGTATGTCCAATCCACTGCCACTTTCGTCTTCGTATTGTTGTGCCTATAGGTTCATGACCCGTTCTCTTCTAGACCTGTTGAGCGAAGTCATATCTTCACGTCTTTGATGGTGTTGTTGCTACTACCACCACAAATGATGTTATCGGCATATCCACCCCTCTTGGTCTCAGGTTACGTAGCACTTGGTCATACATAATGTTCCACAGGGGAGGACCTAGAACTGATCCCTGTCGGACCCCTCCTGTAACTCTATATCTTTTTGGCCCTTCGCTTGTATCATAGTACATGGTTCTGTCTTCAAAATAGCTTTTGATTATTCGAGGCAGGTAGTCCGGTACTCGAATATCCCTAAGCGATCTCATAATGCAGCACAGTACTGCTTTTTTCCTCCTCTCCATCTGGTTCCAGATATAGCTTCGTGTGCAGTTTCGCACATTGCTTGTATCGCATGGGTGGTGCTCCGTTTTTCCTGGAGCCGTATTGTCTCCTTCGGTGTACTGGTCAAGTCTAGAACCTTTCCTGCTGTGTCTACAGCTTACAGAGCGGTCTGTATGATGATGGTTCTTCTGGAGGCTTGTCGCCTTTTGGTATAAGTACCAGCCGTTGTCGTTTCCATTTCAGTGGACATTTTCCTTCTGTTAGGCATCTCTCGGATAGAGGTTTGCCAATACCTCTTCCTGGGGCCTCATTGCTCTTCATTGCACCAGCTGCTTCCAGGAACTCAGCAGT
This sequence comes from Xylota segnis, assembly GCA_963583995.1. Lineage (NCBI taxonomy): Eukaryota > Metazoa > Arthropoda > Insecta > Diptera > Syrphidae > Xylota > Xylota segnis. Next base: position 17,785,027 of record OY757240.1, read on the forward strand.
TGTGACAGGTTCTATCTGCTCCGTATCATTTATTACCATGGGGTTTAACATGGTTGTGCATGTCGGTGCAGTTACACGCTACTCTTAAATTTGTCCAAAACTATCTTATGAGCGTTTCCCCGCGGATCATGTTGGAGGTCTTCCCTTAGTGTTTGGAAAGATTCGGATTTACTCTTTTTGATCAATTTCCGGAGCTCCTTTCCAATTCGTTTCGTAACTCATCAGAGTCTTCTCTCACTGCTGGCGCCTTCGCTCTCAGCTTAGCTCTCCTTCGGGCTGCTAGTTGATATCTGAACGTAGTGTCGCCTGTTCAACCTGGTAAACTAAAATAGATCCATTCCGTGTCTCAAATTAATTAGGTCCTCGTTCCGCACACTACTTTAAAGAGGAGAAGAAGAAGAAAAAAACAGTTTAAATCTTAATCAAACGGAGAAACATCCCTTAAAGGAGAACAAAACTAGTTAACAACTTGATACTGTCCTGTTGGTGGTAAACGCTGTCGTCCAACCACAACTCAAAGGAACAAACTCCCAATTACACACACATCCATAGAACACAATAAACTTGTTAAGCTTTTCGACAACAATTTCAATTAAAATAAATTGCTGGAGAAAACGAAAATGGATATAAATTCAACACCACAACACAAGGCACACATACACGTACATCTGTTTGTATATCCCGATTCGAGTCTCACGAACTCAGGGTTCTCAAGAAAGGAAACGATTTTAGACTGCGTCTTGTTTGCTGGAGCTACAGCTCAAAACACAATTTCAAAAATGTCATCATTTTTTGAATGTTTTGCTCCGGGAACAGAATTTTGTTTTATTCTCTGGCCATGCAAATTCAGAAACCCCTTTTTTTTTCTCCTTGTTTTCCTTCGTCCTGCTGCTGCTGGCACTCGTACTCCAAGGTCGTGTCGCGCTGTACTTCTACTGAATTGTTACCGTCCGTCCGTTCATCGTTCATCGTCCACTATACACACACACATACCCATGGTACATACATATGTATATTAAGAATTAAAAGAAAGAAAAAACAGGAGGAATATAAAAAAAAGGCGAAAAATGAGAATAGACCGTCCCTAAGGAACATAAATTTCAATGAGTTTTCAAGAGGAAGAACGCGCGATATATTTGGGGCTCTATTCTACGGCGGCGGCGGCGGCGGCAGCGGTTCGGTTCGGTTCAGTTACTTGGCTTCCTCTCCTCCCGGTTTTGTTCTTCTAATTAGATACTTTTTCTTTGCCTCCTTCTTGCTGTGGATTCGCGTGTATACTAGCAACTAGAGAATAACTTTTGAAACTCTTATGCACGGTTAACGAATCGATGCGATTACATGATGGGTGGTCCTGGCGGGAGGGGTGCGGAGTGAGAAACTTATGTAAGCTAATCGGGATTTATTTTTATTTTTTTTTTCTGCTCTCTCTGTTTTCTTTTGCCCTTAACACCACCACCGCCGCGCACATACTCGTGATAGTGTGCAGCGAAAGGATATAAATTTTATCCTCAGCGGATATGCATTCACATACACACATACACACCCGTAGGAGTATGTATGTTTTTTTCTTGGAATTATTCTCCTTCACCTCGACTAAGTGAAATCAAAAGAGCGGAGATTAGCGTAGGTAGGACGAAGAGCAGAAAGTAACATGTAAACAAGTCTAGGAGATGAATGGTTTCAGGTGCTGGAATAATGATGCAAAGTTACGAATCTGCACTGGGCTAGGGTATCCTTACACAATTTTTGTTTTATCACATCATTTACCGCAGTAGATACTTTGCATGGAAGTATCAGTACCGCATCACTAGTAAATTGCGCTAAGCAGATTAGAAAGCAAGCACCCTTTGTACTGGCATTCTCGTAATTATAAATACATAAAGGTTACAATCCTTTCCAGGGTGACGGTCGGATTATATTCCTATTTTACTTGTGCGTGCATGTAGAACGGTGAAGCGTTTTCTACTTTTCATTATCATTCGAAAGTTGGCTTACTGTGTGCGGAACACATCATCTGTGGCACCTTTGCATTCTTATCATTCAAAGGGGGAAAGTCTTTGTTGAGTGCTTCTTTTGAAATCCTTCAACAAGTGGGAACTTTAATGAATCCCCCATTTCTGCAACTGCAAACCACAAGGTTTTGCAAAAGAAGAGACTGAACTTGAAGAAACGTCTATGAAATCTTGCTGGCAGTGACCTACTTGTTGGAAGTCAAATAAGTTGGGACTTAACACTTGGAACAATTTGTTCCACAGTATACCTGGCTTATAGCGACAGCAGGGAGAGAGGGCGCTTAAATCCTAGAAATACATACAGTCCACATTTTTCCATGATCCAGTAATGCCAACACCAAAGATTTTGGTATCATACCAAGTGAAGTAATGGCCGCACCGAAACTGTCAGTATGCCAGATGCTGTCAGATGCCAATAGTAGGCTTTTTATTTAAGACCCCAATCCAGGTATAACTTTGTTTTAAAATTTGGGTCCCAATGTCTCACATTTCAAGCTCCAATCGACAAAACCAGATCAAAATTTATTTCTGTAGTCATGCACTCGTTCATCAGAGTTTTTGACACAAAAAATCCCAGCAATAGTCAAGGGTTCGCATGCGTTTTCAACCAACTTAGCTCCATCAGTCACTGAGCCCATAATGGGTGCTGATTTCTTAGGACAACCTGGTCTTGTAATAGATGTCAAAAAATGGGACAGATTTGACGATTCTGTGCAGTAGAGCGGGAGTACAACTCCATTTTATCAATGGAACCCCCCTACTTTAACTTCCCTGTCAACACATCTTGCCAAAGGGTTCTCTACGACACTTTCGTCCGAGATACCTAAACTCAAAGTTGCAAAAGATGAGCTCAACTACATGGTACAAGGAGCATATCATCTTCGTCTCCATGTACATCTTGACTGCATGAGGCACCTAAACGAGAAACAAATAACTGGAGACCTTACCGAATGTTAAATGGAATCACAACCCTGGACAGGTATCCACGTCCACACAAACGGGTACGGGTACAGAGTTTTCATAAAAACCGACCCTGCACGAACATATCTTCATTTTCCAATGGCACAGAAGGACATCCGTTTATGTATCTTATATTCGTCTATGTGGATGGGATCCTTGTCACCTCAACTGACTTTTGCCTTAAAGACTATGACCTGCGTAGTAAGGTCCTAATTAAGGTAACTGAGAGCTTCCCCGAAACTAATTCGGAGCTACTAGATTGACCACCTACCGAAACTGTACAAAAGTGAAACTAAAGCCAAAAACTTCACTTGACCTTCCGAGTGCTAAGAAGCATTCACTAAACCAAAACGCTAGTCTACTGAGGCAACACTCCTCGTTCACTCAGAAGACAATGCTAAACTCAGTATTGCGACAAATGCGTTCAACACGGACATTGGGGTGTTTCTAGAGGAACTGGAAGGAGACTTCTAGAACCCTATTAGGAACTTTTTCGAGGGGGAAGTTTCTTCAGTCCTTACGCATCTTAAGACACTCGCAACAGCACAACTACGCGTAGTAGACACCGTGCTCCCACTTTTTGGTCGCCCAAATGTTCGGTCCAAATCCCCTAAATTGACGTTTTCGAGATGCTCAACTCCAATCCTACGAGTTCCACGGAAGGTTTTGGTTAATCTTTAATGAATCCACTCACAAGTTTAATGGAATCTCCGGTGATCACGGCCCATGTTCCTCATGACAGTATTTGACATAAGCCCCGTGACTCAAGTCTTTTCAGGTTCAATCCCCAGACAACACCTAAAAAATTATTGCACGGCCCTACATCTAGCGATCCTCTGACAAACATCCGAGAGTATAACTCCCATTAAAAGGTTCTCAAACAACAAATTGGCCTTCGAATGGTTGTAAGAATCTAGGCCCAAGGTCCAATCGACGCTGAATGATGATATCCTTCAAGTGTTGATACACATTTGTGCCCGTTTTATCGCCTTTTCCATGTCTTTCCGCAAGATTTCCGGTGATAACTGCTCGCACACTTGTCGAATATTCTCCTTAAGAGCTGCGATTGTCTGAGGCTTGTTGGCATAAACCCGCGACTTTAAGTAGCCCCAAAGAAGAAGTCTGGGATGGTTGAATCGGGGGATCTTGCTGGCCATGCCAAACCGCCAAAACGGGAGATTACGTGACCAGAAAACGCTTCCTTCACAATATCCATTGTGGCTCGTACTGTGTGTGGAAGCCCTGCTCATCCAATTCCGGCAGTAAAAAGTCGTTCATCATGGCCCTGTAGCGTTCGCCAGGAACAGTGACCGTATTGGCGATGGCGTCTTTAAAAAAATACGGCCCAATCCCTCCTCCTGCGTGAACGCCCCACCACACAGTGGCTTTCAGTGCATGTAATGGCCCTGCATGGTCTCCTGTTTGGTCTTTCAGTCTGTTTAAGTGAAGTAGCTAAGCGCGAGACGATTAGGAAATCGACGTCGAAATTCACGCCGCTCTAGCACCACCGACCGAGTATTGGTCAGAAAATCGACACAATTATTCCACCCTCCTGCGGAGTATAGCGCTCCACTGCTTGTCTGTTTGTCTAGTTCACAAATGTCAAATATGATTGACGTACGACGCCATCCTTCGATAGGATCCTTCACTTCGCGCCACCTTGTACATGTTTAAGAGACCAGATGTAAGTATCTTTTGGCATCCCACAAGTGAGTCACCTAGGCCCGGTATTATTTATTTTATTTGCGAACCACGCTTCTTCTGCGCAAATGTGAAAGTGGATCCTGGAAATCACACATCTCACTGCTCACCACTGTGTCAGGCTTTGGTTTTTCAAATTTCCGTTCAACCGAAAAAAAAAATTACTTGCAAATCCTCACCCAACCCACACATTCCAAAACAAAAACCAAAAATCCCTCACAAATGAATTTAAAATTTATTCAAATAAATTAACTCCACCACACTTCCGAAAGCCGAAAAGTTATTCATTCTCGTCCTCCCTTCCTCGCTGACAAATAAGCAAATACATTTTAATTTGTCTCCTTTTCTTTGAATTTCTACACAACAGGATACGAAGAAAAAAAATTAAATTTAAAAGTTACATTTAGGGAAGTTTACCATTAAATTAAGTGCTGCACTTCATCAAAATACCAAGCACCAAAAGCGAAATACCCAAAGAACGTTGTTATAATCTTCTCGAAATACAGAGAGCAAGCAGCGAAAAAAACGAACACGGATGAAAATAAATGAGTAGAATATTAGAACAGATGAGGAAAGAATAAAGTGTCTATCCCCCACTCAAAGAAAAAGAAAAACACAAAACAGACAAATTTGAATTAGAGCAGCATGATGACGAGAAAGTGCTTACGGATGTAGAGATATTATTTTAATATGCTCGTCCTTTAATTAATCTGGTCACCTTCAGCTTTTCACCTGCACCTACATACATAGTACATGCCTATGGGGCAAGTATTGGTTTAGTGAAAAGTTCCGAGCTCCAGCTTTCAGTCAAACTGTGATAGGAAAGTTCGAAAAAATAGGTCCAATGGCTGTCGGGATTGCCTCAATCTTCGTATCTATGCTGTGTGGTGTCAAATGTTGAAACACCCACTGTGGGACCCAGGGCCTAGCTTTCAGTCAAACTATGATGGAAAAGTTCGAAAAAATAGGTCCAATGGCTGTCGGGATTGCCTTAATCTTCGTATCTATGCTGTGTGGGGTCAAATGTTGAAACACCCACTGTGGGACCCAGGGCCTAGCTTTCAGTCAAACTATGATGGAAAAGTTCGAAAAAATAGGTCCAATGGCTGTCGGGATTGCCTTAATCTTCGTATCTATGCTGTGTGGGGTCAAATGTTGAAACACCCACTGTGGGACCCAGGGCCTAGCTTTCAGTCAGGCTATGATGGAAAAGTTCGAAAAAATAGGTCCAATGGCTGTCGGGATTGCCTCAAGCTTCGTATCTATGCTGTGTGGGATCAAATGTTGAAACACCCACTGTGGGACCCAGGGCCTAGCTTTCAGTCAGGCTATGATGGAAAAGTTCGAAAAAATAGGTCCAATGGCTGTCGGGATTGCCTCAATCTTCGTATCTATGCTGTGTGGGGTCAAATGTTGAAACACCCACTGTGGGACCCAGGGCCTAGCTTTCAGTCAAACTATGATGGAAAAGTTCGAAAAAATAGGTCCAATGGCTGTCGGGATTGCCTTAATCTTCGTATCTATGCTGTGTGGGGTCAAATGTTGAAACACCCACTGTGGAACCCAGGGCCTAGCTTTCAGTCAGGCTATGATGGAAAAGTTCGAAAAAATAGGTCCAATGGCTGTCGGGATTGCCTCAAGCTTCGTATCTATGCTGTGTGGGGTCAAATGTTGAAACACCCACTGTGGGACCCAGGGCCTAGCTTTCAGTCAAACTGTGATAGGAAAGTTCGAAAAATAGGTCCGCCTGTCTGTACGGTCAGCTGCAGTCTAAATGGCTATCAGAGTTGCCTCAATCTTCGTATCTATGCTGTTTGGGGTCAAAAGTTGAAACACCCACTGTGGGAGGCAGGGCCTACCTTTCAGTCAAACTATGATGGAAAAGTTCGAAAAAATTGGTCCAATGGCTGTCGGGATTGCCTCAATCTTCGTATCTATGCTGTGTGGGGTCAAATGTTGAAACACCCACTGTGGGACCCAGGGCCTAGCTTTCAGTCAGGCTATGATGGAAAAGTTCGAAAAAATAGGTCCAATGGCTGTCGGGATTGCCTCAATCTTCGTATCTATGCTGTGTGGGGTCAAATGTTGAAACACCCACTGTGGGAACCAGGGCCTAGCTTTCAGTCAAATTGTGATAGGAAAGTTCGAAAAATAGGTCCGCCTGTCTGTACGGTCAGCTGCAGTCTAAATGGCTGTCAGAGTTGCCTCAATCTTCGTATCTATGCTGTGTGGGGTCAAAAGTTGAAACACCCACTGTGGGAGGCAGGGCCTACCTTTCAGTCAAACTATGATGGAAAAGTTCGAAAAAATTGGTCCAATGGCTGTCGGGATTGCCTTAATCTTCGAATCTATACTGTGTGGGGTCAAATTTTGAAACACCCACTGTGGGACCCAGGGCCTAGCTTTCAGTCAGACTATGATGGAAAAGTTCGAAAAAATAGGTCCAATGGCTGTCGGGATTGCCTCAATCTTCGTATCTATGCTGTGTGGGATCAAATGTTGAAACACCCACTGTGGGACCCAGGGCCTAGCTTTCAGTCAGACTGTGATTTAAAGTTCGAAAAAATAGGTCCAATGGCTGTAGGGATTGCCTCAATCTTCGAATCTATACTGTGTGGGGTCAAATTTTGAAACACCCACTGTGGGACCCAGGGCCTAGCTTTCAGTCAGACTGTGATGGAAAGTTCGAAAAAATAGGTCCAATGGCTGTAGGGATTGCCTCAATCTTCGAATCTATACTGTGTGGGGTCAAATTTTGAAACACCCACTGTGGGACCCAGGGCATAGCTTTCAGTCAAACTATGATGGAAAAGTTTGAAAAAATAGATCCGTCTGTCTGTATGGTATCTATGCTGTGTGGGGTGACAGGTTGGTGGGACCCAGGGCCTAGCTTCTCACAACCATTCGTGTTATGCGTTCTATATTCTATACACAAATCGAAAGGCCCTACTGTTTAACTGCCGAATCCAAAGGGCAATTTGCTATTGAAAAATCTTTTCATGGCAGTAATACTCTGGGATGTTTGTCAGGCGCTCGCTAGAGGTGGACCCATGCAATGAATTTGTAGGTCTTGTCTAAGGATTGATCCTGAAACCCATTGTAACCACCTAAGCCACTTTTTAAAACCCCAGCATTCTCATATTTTGACAAAAAATTCAACTAAAAACTCTGACGAAATGTCCATGGTTTGGGGACATTTTTCACTGAAATTTCTTCGCCAACATTGCGATGGTCTCAAAAATACAGCTTTTGACACCCACTCTATTCATTCTGAAGTATTTATGTATCTTCAGCGTAAAGGTGCAAGTTCGTACGACCCAATCGAGCGCTTTATTTTTTTGTATCTTTTTTTTGACCATCAACAATTACAATGGTCTATGTATACGTCCGCCCACCGGAAATGCCGAAGGAGGTATCTGTGTCCTTTTTCATTTCTTTTTTCTCCGGTCCTGTGCAACGTGCAAAGCCATGTCCTGAATTTCAATATTGATTCGCGATGAAATAACTTTGATGTTTCCCCATTATACTGCGGTTGCTGGCATTGAATTTGTAATACTTTATCGGTTCTTCCGAAGGAACTGGTTATTGTAATAACAAACTAATTAATATATATTTTTTTAATTCAGAACTTTAATTACAATCGTGATAGAGTCCATCTCCGTCAGTGGTGAAAAAATAAACCATTCTAAAGGACCAATAATGCAAACTGTATAAAGTTGCATTTTTGAATTAATACTCCACTCGTTTACTCATTCCCAATTAGTGAGTCTGTCGAGAATACAATGAGTGTGGTACGCTGGCAGTGGTTTCGAATCGTATTTTGCACATGTCGCTACTGTTTTGCCCCTCCTGGAGGGGAGTTTTGCATATAATCCGATTTAAATTAATAATTTTGTTTGTCTGTTTGTTTGCGGAGAGAGTTGTTTCTTTTTTCGTCGCACGCTCTTGTTCCAGTTGGTTTAACCTGGTTGGCAGGTTAACCATGCATTTAGCCTCCTAATTCTGTTTGTACTCGCAGGGAAAGAGCAATTATAAATTTAGATATGTGTAATGAAATCAATCCGTTTTTACGCTGCTAACCAATGACTAATTGCTTCAGCCGTATCTATTTCCTAAGTAGAGCCTTTGTATCCCATAACACAGTCACGGTTTACGCAGACCAACAGTTGTGGATATTTCAGGATATTTCGTAGTCCGTTTTTACTTGAACCTATAGTAGTGGGAAGTTTTGGGTTATAGAAAAGTTCAATATCGAGATTTTAGTGATTGAGTGCCTAAAAGTATGCAAAGCCAATCCCTCCGTTGCACTGTTGTTTGCTATTTCATTTGCTGTATATGGACAGACATTGGTAACTTTAGATACCTAGTTTAGATACTGCTTAGTGGTTTGCATCAGCCCCGATAGATTTGCTGTAGATTCAGAGCTTTAACGCTGACTGCACTTTAATTGAATGTGGCTCCTAAAAGTATGCATGTTTTTTGTGTAAGGGAAAGAAAATATAGATTTTAGACACACCGATGTCCCTTCTCATCAAATTGTATGAGTTGCTGCCAATTAGTACCAATCTTCTACTTTATTGGTCATACCTCTCCATAGAGTCAATTTGAATTGAGTCCTGAATAACACTGAACTTCAACAGCACACCACCTCTCTGTCGTAATCCCCATCAAAAATCCAGCTTGAAAGTGCAACAATAAAATTGGAAATGTCAAAAACCGAATGCTGTTTCCGACTCCATAAACTCAGCCGTCACTATAGAGAGCTGCACACATAGTCACAAAAGGAAATACATCAAGACATGAGAGTCCATTACACACGCACACTTGGCATGGAATCCAAAGAATTCAGAACACATCAGCCATCAATCCATATCTTGGGAAGATATATTGTGCTGAAGGAGCGATGCGCTTGTGTGTATGAAGTCGATGTATGTATCTGTGTGCATTTTAGCCCCAAAAAGTACGAGTATTCGTGCAAGCAGGTCCTGTGCATGCGATGATGGTGCTCCTTAGGATGGGCAGAACTAAAACTATTCACTGAACGAGGAATTAATATACGGATATGCATACACAGATGAGTGTGCACATACGCCAAGCAGCAGAAATATTCCTAACTCTAAACAGGACGGAATGAATGGTTATCAGGCTCTGATGAGTAATGAATTATGAGTGGAGAAGAGCCAAGTGCGTTGAAAGTGGAAATTGCTGGTAATATAAGTTTATATCCTCAAAAGTGAATTACAAAATATTTTTGCCCAAGGAAATATTTACTTAAAGAGACTTCCCAGATGCAGAATGAACAGGGCTGGGGTGCCATCATCTCCGTAGCAAGATATACAAATTACTGACATCTTCAGCTAGTTGATTACTTACAGGGGTTGGGGGCGGTCTTGTTTCGCCTTGTAGATATTAGTACAGTACCTAGGGCATTTGAGTAAAGTTTTAACGTTGTTGACGTTGCGCCTCACTGCACACAGGGTATGGGTATACATTTAGTGATCCAATTAGTGGTAATTAACGTTCGTGTTGATTAATTTGAATGTACAGCAACAAAAACAAAAATTCGATTATGCCTAAAGTTTGACTAAACTTTTGCAGTGTTTGCCATCCTTAGGGTTGTGTCCAAGAATTAGTAGTCTCTTCCCTCGAGAACACATTTTTCTGCAAAGTACAGACATCAGTAGATGACTGCATCGAATGTACACTCCTCGCCCTCAAAGGGCGATAGGGATTCTCCTACTCTTCTCAGAAATAAGTTACGTTACATATGAACTGTATGTAGGACGGATAATTGACTGCGTCTACTTAGTGGCAGTTCCCGTGAAGTTATACAGAAAAAAGTGAGTTAAAGACCCTTAAATGGGAAGGAACAGCCTTTTCGTTGCCATGGTCGCAAATGTAATACTTTCGCGTAATACCCAATTATATTCGAAGCATAGTAATCGAACACAATCGAAGCGGGAAAGTGTTCTAAGAAGCCAATAATATTGCCTGTATTGTCTGAGTTATTTTCTCACAATCGATAGTATGGCTCATTTAGGGAAATATTCAGTAATGGTACTTGGCATTTCGCTGCTATCATTAGCAGTCTGAATATTTTCTGATACACAGACTCCGACCAGATGTTAATGATTTCCTCGAAAGCAGAAGTTTAATCCTCGACAATCGTTTTTGTGAGAAATACCGTTATTTACAGCATAGATACAGGGAGTACTCGTACGGATGCAGCCATTTTGGTGTCAAAAATTGACAAAAATTTGAAAGTTCTGTACGTCTTTGAGTTCAGTGCAACAAGACATACACAAAACTAGAGAGTAGAACTAAATTAGGGGCTCACTCGCATTCTTAGGGTAATTGTTGCGGAAATCAACAAATAGTTGTGACACTGTCCTAAAGTTCTGCAAGTTACTTTCATGTTTCAAAAAAAAAAACAAAACTCTTTCCCTTCTTTTCAGATAAAAGAGATTTTCCACACAAAATTTGGACACCGGATAGCATACGTAAGTCTGTTTTTTTTGTTTATTTTGTTATCCTTTAAGTAAGTTAGGGGATAGTTTTCTAAGTGACCACTTTCCTTCGACTTGACGTTATTGAAATCACCCTTTACTTCTTCGAAAACAGACTTCCTCTCCCCCTGCTAACCAGTATAAAAGTGTTAAGTTGTGAGACTTCAACAACAGAATCCTTTGTCTATGTACATATGTATGTATCTGCTCATCCCCACCCCCTCTCAATTATCAATGGTAGTACAAAACGGTTAGTGTTACTTTTATAATTGTTTGGTCAGAACGACAACAATATAACAAAAGGCAAACAGGAAAAAAAAAAGAATTCTTGTTTTCCTCTCCTTCGCCATGAAACTTTTACGAAATTCAAAACTAATTGGACAATTTGTCGGACTGTGCGAACGACGTCGTCGGGCTAAGCAATCCGAAAAGCGAAACTGAAATCCCATTATGTTCCGTTTGAGGAATAAACTTTTCCTGTGTTAACCCCCAACGGATGGCGGTACCATAAGTCAATTATTTATTCTACAACTGTCCCTCTACGTTAATATTAACCAACTACGGTACAATACACCATACATGAGGAGTTAAATCCGTTTTTCGCATTAAAATTCCAAAAGAAGGACGAAAAAAAATACACATGTTGGTGCGTAGTGTAGGTACGTGTTGAATAAATTGTCCTCAACTTGTTTGTATCCTGCCGAGAGGGACTCAACTCAGCAGGACTTGTGAACTATATTTGGATTACGATTAAATGTCATATAAATAGTGTAGAAATGGCGGTTTTATTCAGAACAAAGATTCCCTTCCTTCCTGCCCACACACAGAGAGACACAGCCTCAGAATTGGAAATTGAAGTGAGAATATACTATGTACGATATACATACATATGTACATCCAGGCGAAATAACCAGCAAGGCATCGGAATGTGTCCTTAAGTTAATATAGTTATGATAAGTTGTTGTCCTCTTTTTTGTGTTGCTCCTTGGTCTATCGATAACAGTTTAGGTTTTTTGTGTACTCAATAAGGAGGAAACGTTTTTTATTCCTGGAATTTTAATATAACGAAAAAGTTTGTGTGTGTTTTTTTTATTTTTTGTTGTTCCTTGTTCGTAGAGAGGAGATCATAATAGAAAAACGAAACTACTCGTATATTAGCATCAATTTATGAGTATTGGCATCTTGAGAATGGGCGAAGATTTAACGCTAGTTAGGATTTAATAATTTGCCCTTAACTTTGTATGTATTATAGTATGGTATCCGTGCAGTTTTTTAGTTTTTTTTTTACCAACTTTTATATTAAGCAAATTCTTTGATATCTGGTCACCCCAAACGAGGGAGGGAGGAGCTACATTCATGCCATTATGTGTGGAAGCACATCATTCAAATGGCAGGCTTCACTGGCAGTGCTTCAAGCGTTCGGCAATAGTGCCTCGAATGTTGGCCTCGACCTCGTCCAAAGTGTTTGGCTTCTTAGCTTAGACTAAGAATTTGACGTTGCTCTACAAGTGATGAGCGCTCGTCGTGAGACGACCCAGTCGCCAAAATGTCGCCTTCACAACTTTGAGCGCCACAGCTCGGATATATCAATTTGATCACAGAAAGTCTGTTAACATCGCTCAAGACCTGAGACCATTGATGGTAACAGTGTCTCCGTCCTCATTTCGAAAGGAATAAGGTCTTACTTACTTAGGAACCTGGGCCTCAACCAACAAGCCCGGTCCTTAGCTAACTGCCATCAGCTGCGCACTCCAAGTCGGTTGAGGTCCCCTTCTACTTGTGCGGGCCACCTAAGGCGAGTTCTTCCTCTCCTGCGTTGTCCCTCCGGGTTTGATTCGAAGACTCTACGGGCCGGAGCATTGGTGTGCATTCGCTCTACATGTCCTAGTCATCTTGCACGACTGATGCGCATTTTTCTGACCAGGGCGATGTCGCTGTACAGCTCAGCTCGTATAGTACGTCGTTGAATCTTCTCCTCCAATACCCAAGACGGGACCGAAAATTAGACGAAAAATCTTTCTTTCGAAGCGACTGAGGATCTCTTCATCCGCTTTAGACAGAGTCCATGCTTCAGCGCCATAAAGTAGGACTGGGATGATCAGGGTCTTGGTTCTTCGGGATAGAGCTCTGTTACTCAATCGCCTTCTTAGCCCAAAAAAAACAGCGATTGGCAAGAGTTATTCGTCTTATTTATGCTGAGGTGTTGTTTTCAGAGGTTATAGCAGAGCCAAGGTAGATAAAGTCCCTTACTACCTCAAAGTTGCTTGACATAGTCGCTCAGCCAAAAATGGGCCTCGTCCGAGAAAGTGATTTTTAGTCCGAAATCCAGCCTCAATTCTTTGCATCAAGCCCCTAGTTGCCGGCGAATTTCTGGGTCTTTTTCGATACTGACAGCGAAAGCGGCTATACTTTCACTATCTCGCACCGATCTCTGTCTGTTTGGGGGCTTAAGGTCCAAAGGAGAGTGTATTCACGTTCAAACTTTTCCACGCTGCGACGTATTGCCTGCACACTGAAGCTATGATGATGACCGACCTCACGACGCTGACAGCTAGATGTCGTTGGTACCTTTGACAGCTGCTGAAACATAACAATACGACCTCGATAAGTTTGGGTCTACATTTTCAAGGGTAACCAGGTGTGGAATTGGTTTTTTTTGCTCTTGAGTCTTGGACCACCTCAAGATTGTGTGTCGGGACCCATTCTGGTTCTCTCATACCCTTACTGCTTTCGCGGATAATGTAGCCTGTTACTTGGTCTTGAAATCTGATATAAACTGCGATTTTAATTTATCTAAGAAGGACACCATATAATTAAGGACAGAGGAATGGTTTTCTGGCATTTGAGGCTCGTCGTAGGCTATTCGATACTAATACTCAAACCAAACTATATGTACAAGTTTGGCCTAAGAATCCTGACTCCTTCACTTATTGAATTGTGTTTCTCTTTGGGTAAGCCTCTCCCCGGTCCTCTGAATTTTGTAGATCGTCAGTCTTACATGAATTTTTGCATTTCTTCCGAAACATTTCGAAACGAAGTTAATGTCTGTCTGTTGCCATTCGCCTCTTAGCGAAAGGACTAAAAGTCGTTGGATTCTATCTCACGAATTGTGGCACAAAAGAGGTGGATATCCTCGAGGATATTGTGTCGAATAAGTCTTACGAATCCGTCGGGAAAGTCATCACCACGCACATTCAAACCACTCGCCTTTGGAAGTGTGGTGGTACTTTTAATACATGTAATCGGGTAAATGTATTTAATTCTTTGTTGTTGTGCGATGCCCGAACACAATTCGATCCATAATGCAGCTGATTCACTTACTATTAACCAACCAGAATAAACCGATTTGATTTAATACGACCACACTGATAGTACTTATCGAATGACTCGCGCTTTTTCATTCATTGAGTCTATTTGATTAGTAATTGGAATGGCTGATGGTCTTGATTTCGAAAACGAGTATTTGTTCAACCGTGTACGCGCCCGCCCTGGCCACTAACTAATGTAACAGATAATTTTCTACCGCACACAACCCAATGCATTCCACTAGTGTTTTAGGTTTAATTTCGATTCCTATAAATGGGTGGTTTGGGTTTCGTGCCCATCGAGTCTTATGGAATCGATTTTTGTTTTGTGTTAGTGCGTGTGGTGGGTGTGTAATTGTTTAATCAATGGCAGATAGGTGGTGAATTCTTTGATACCTTTGACTACGTATGTGTAGTGTTAGTCATGTTAGTCTAGTTATTGTAAGAGTCTTGATCCAGTCTTTCTCTAAGTCCTGTCACCGCTGAAGTCCTGTTTTGTACTCACCTGTCATTTGTCACCTGTCATCTGCCATCTGTCAAATGTCATCTGATATCCAATTCTAGAATGTACTCATTCATAGCCATCACAAAGCCATTTCTCCTAAATCTTTTACGACATCATTACTGAATCATCTGTCATCTGTCATCTGTCATCCGTCATTTGCCACTTGCCATCTGTCATTTGTCACTTGTTATCTGTCATCTATCATCTGATATCCAATTCTAGAATGTACTCATTCATAGCCATCACAAAGTCATTTCTCCTAAATCCTTTACGACAGCATTACTGAATAACTTACGGGCTCCGAAGCCCTGAACAGTTTTTGCCGAGTACACTCCTTCCACTTGTCTAGACCCAGCGCTCTAGCATTCCCCATAGTTTGATCCTTAAAATGAAGGTTCGATTCTTCCTTGTCGTTGCGAATCTGGAGCCTGTGAATGGAATATCCTTTTCGCTGGAGCGAGCATGATTGTCCATTCGTACGTTTTGGCCGAGTCGACTTATTTTTGGACTGCATCTACATCTATCTTCTATATATTCGCCCTCGTCGACTAATAATTTTCAGTATCTGCTCAGCTTTCGTGCTTATCGTCCAGGACTCTGCTTCAAAGCTGGGAGGATCAATGTTTTATAAAGCAGGAACCGGTTAGTAAGTCTATTTGAAGTTACTGTGAGGTTTTTTTCCTAGACAGTGGATAGATGCTTCTTTGCTTCTTGCCAGCATGTACTTGGTTTTGCCCTCACCTACCGGAGCCGAGCCCAGGTAAAAGCGATTTCGTCTGTATATCGCAGCTCCTGGATAAATTGATCGAAGACTGTCCCTTCCATGTTAACCCCTACCCTCTACACTATCTGTTCCAGCACAAGATGGAACAAGGCACATTAAAGCGCATCTCATTGGCGAAATCTCAGTACATGTCACGCGACACAGATGAATCATTTTCCTAGAATCCTGCCCTCGCTTTGTACAGCCTCCAAACTCCGATGTCAAAAATGTCCTCATGTCAATGCAAGCATTTACCGAAAACTATCTTTTGGTCATTCTTTCTCGGACATTGTTAACAAATGTCCTGTGGTCGACACATCCTTCTTACATACCATGCCTTCTGCGAGTGTCAATTCTATTCATGGAAAACTCGTGCTGCTACTATGTACATAGGTACTTACCGGTGAGTCATTCACTGCAGCCAACTTTAAGTTGTTATAAATACCCCTAAGCAGGCGACCAGCAGGAGTTCCTTGCATCGGGCTATATTAATTCAAATTTGAACTTTCAGACCACTACACTGGAGTGATGTATAAAAAGTGAGCAAAAATTACTTTAAGCACAGTTGAGGGAGGTTTGCGTAGCGGTGGCGGTGGTGGCCGTGGCGTAGTGTTCCCTTTAAGCCATTCGCTTGAAATAAAAGCCACTCTACTGCGACCATCACCACACTATCTCCCGCAGGGGTAACGAGGGAAATGTATAGACAGAAAGTTTGTTTTTACCTCTGCAGTTGCAGTGAAATTCTTTTCCATGTACGGGTATCTGTGCTTTGTTTCATGCAGTTGCATACTAATGCATTAAGGTATACCTTAGGCATAAGTTAGTGTATTTGAAAATTGGAGAGCATTTGCATAGCTCTGTTTGTTTGTTGAATCAACTGCAGGAGAATTCGGGTTTTTATTCTCCATTAATTCAAAATTTGCTGCTACCTACATGAGGAGTTTGAAAATAAAAGATGGTCCAGTCTATGTGTGCACACTAATTGCTCGTTCGCAAATAAAGATGCGAACACAAGATATTCGAGGACTGTTGGTAATAGGAGAGTTTTCTGAATGGCAATTCAAACGAGTGTGCTATATTCATGTCATGCCAAAAAAATAAATGGAAATGTCAGACACACCGCGAAATCTTGCCTCAATCTGCATCTGGAAATCACTTTGTGCGAGTAGATATCTTAACGTTTTCTTCATTTTAAAAAAAAAACATTCTACAACGCACTCCATTCCACTAAGCGTCTGGAATAGAATATAGCGAGCCTCGTATCGTCCTCCGGGTCTGCCCAGTCTGAGGTTGCCATGAATTCATTATGACTGACTTGTCTTCTTTTTGAATTCGTAACAGTTGCCGTCTTTCGATCTGCCTTTCAAAGTGTTGTCTCCTCTTATATGTAGATCCACAACATCTCATCCCTGAAGATGTCAATGTCGTTCCAGCTTCGTCCGAAAACCACTACTATAATCCTTAGTCCATAGAGTACTCGTATGAACCTCAGCACATGATACTTGTGGGAAGCAATAGGTTTGTGTGTCTAGTCTTCCAATTTTTTTTCAACGAATAACTTGGTATTGTTACCACCTCAACCAGTAATTAATCTTAATTCGACAATCCGGTATTATTTCATTTTTAAACGTCAAAAATGTCACCTGTCGCCTGTCACCTGGACCTGTTCTCCTTCATAGGTTTTCTTTTTAGAGCTTTGTACATGGTATTGCGTGCGATATCATTGTTTAAGCTCCCTTTTTTCAAAGCTAAAGAGCGGTTCATTTGAATAATTCATTTCAAAACGTCAAAACTGTCACCTGTCATGGATACCACTCACACGAACTCCTTCCCAAGAGAGGGCGTTGTTTGTTCTTTTAATCAATGCAATAACATTGGAGAATGTATGTATAGGCACATCGCCTATCTCACAGGATAGTGTGAAAGCTGTGTACCTCATTATAAACGCCCTGAAAGGACTAAACCACGAATATAGAACATGTGACGTGACACATTCTAAAAAATACAAAAAAAAAACGAGTTTGGAAATTTTTGAATGCCAGAAACAGAATCCACTCATTGGCATTGATTTCCTCCCAAGAGAGGGCGTCGTTTTACACTTAATCAGAGACGCGCACATAAACGTCAGAATTTGACAACAGTATTTATACCTACATACATACATACATATGTGTATGTGTGTGTGTTTACGAAATGGATATCTCATCTGAATTGGAAATACAGTATTTCCGCCAACGGACAAATTTTAAACTGCGGTTGGCCGCATCATCCTGTCAGTTCTCCTGAAAGCACTTGTCGACACATTAAGTATAAAGTTCCCCGGAGACGGCCCCGCCGCTAATGCCTTCGAAAAATGTAATTGATTCATTATCCGCACATACATGTACATACATACAAACACGAATGAAATGAAAAGGGAACATCAATAATTGTAAAGAGGGAAATTAATTTGCAAATGAGAAAGGAAATACCTGACATAAATTTCCAATCTGTAATTTAATATTTGTTATCATTATCCCAACCACCCCCCACACACATACATCTGCACATAAGGTTAGAGATTCACGATTCAGGATCACGTTCAGTTCAATTAAAATGAACAAATATTCAATCGGTGTTTCTCTTGCTTTTTATTTGGAATTTTTCTTTTATTTGGCTTTGCATCCCATCCCATCCCATCCCATCCCCCACTTCGGGGGAAATGTTTTCATTCGTTTAATGTCTTTTAATGCGATTCTTACACCATCTCCGACTGCTCCTGCTCCTGCTCCTCGCGAGGACGACCTACGGGTACTTACACCGTACCATATATCCTCTTTGGCAACAAGTAATTTAATTTTTTTTTTTTACATTGTTTGTGTAAGGAAAAGTTTTCATTTTCGTTTTCGTTGTCGCTTTCGTCTTCTTGTTAATATTAACTTCTTTAAAAGTAAATTAAAAATGAGTGTATTCGCGCATCTCTGCAGGGAACAAAACAAACGAACAGAAAGCAAAATTGATAAACCGTAATAAAACGACAGGCTATGCATAAAGTAATAAACCCAAAGACAGACTCAAGATAGACCAAAACGAAGGCAAAATAATGCCAGGATTGGCGGTATCATAAAATAAAAAAAAAATCCAAAACCGGCCATAGCTTGTCCATTTTTAATGAACCATTTTGATATTCGAATTCCGTTTGAAGATACTACATACATACACCAGATACAGAAGATACTATCTTCTTACCTTTTCTTCTTGGTTGGTCCTTTGAGCTTGGTTCGGTATCGGTGTGCCAGTTGCCTCATGCCTGGCATTAAACGGTATCAGTTTATTGAGTATTTATTGGTATTTAAAATCTAAAAGAGAAAAAATTAAAAACACTTTACCCGTAAATATTCATCCCACCTCTGGTCTCGTCTCCTTTTTATTTCTATTTACATAAAAGAAAAAAAAAAAAAAAAATACTCAGTTTTCTCCTTTCGAAAATGCAATCGGATTTTATGGACATGCGAAACTGCTGCTTAGAATTTCAATTCAGTTATGGAGTGAAAAGAAGCACAGCCAAGGAAATTTAAATTTTATGAATCTTTTATGGGGTGTCTTGGCTCTCTACCTACGTAACGTATCTAGGTCTGGGTCTTTCTGCTGCGTGTATGTGTCACTGATTCGCATAGACCCGCAAGGTGTCCTGTGATATGAATCACCTTTGTGCTCGCAATAGGTCTTCTGCCGCCCGCCACAGCGGAAGGGGTTGGGTTTTGTTTACATTTGAAACGATATTCTCGATGTTAAGCTGTTTGTGAAAGTTCTGGGAAAACCAAAATCACAGACCGAGTGTGAGGAAGTGTGAGTTTGAAAGGTGTTTGTATTACAGACTACTACAGACTCTGGCAATGTCCTTTGAAAGAGATAGTCGGGGGAGTTTTAAATAAACAAAAATCCTTCACCCTAGATGAGTCCACCACTACAGTTCGTTGTCAGTTACTTCCTCGGATAACTGCAAGGTCTTCCTGTGCTGTGATGTCCCTCCGCGTTTGATTCGAAGACTCTACGGGTGTTGGTCTCCATTGGCTCTACAAGTCCTAGCCAGCTGAGTTCTGCCAAATATAACCAATATTGGCAACGATAGCTGCTGGATTGTTACACAATTGCTTCGAGTATGATGCTAAAGAAGTCCCATGACAATGGTCTTGGTGAGGTCGTTACGGATCTTGATTGACCAAGAATTGTTTTCCATCGTTATGCTCCGAACGAGCTTAACCGCATAGCTCTGTATAGCTCGTCTTTATAAGTAAAAATTTGAGCAATTGTGGATTTCCCCGGTCTGAAACGAGACTGATTAGGAATTTTGGTTTAGAAATCAAAGTACAGACTCTTTAGATGTCCAAGACATAAGCCTTCAAACATAAGCCTTTACAAAATGCACCTTTAATTCATTTCTAGAGCAGAGGAAGGTCCATTGTGATACCACTGTGGAAAAACCGGATAACCAGCTCCAGAGACCTACATAAAGACTTAAAAAAGCAGGGTAACCGGTTTCGGTATAAACCCATACCCAGTTTGACCCTTTGACGAAGCTCTTTATTCTGCTTAAGCCCAGTTTTCCTTCTTCGAACAAATAGGGCAGGACAGTTGCACAGGAGTTGTGCCATGGTTTCCTCCTCTTCCTCGTCTCTACAGCTTCAGCAGAAATCGTTGAAGGGAGTACGGAGTCTACTGACATGCCTCGATTTCATAGAGCGCCCGTGAGTTTTCCTAAAATTCAGATCTGGCCAAATTTGTTTGGAAGAGGACAAGTGTTGATATTGTTCCAACTACTGTTTGCGATTCTGATGGCTTCAGTGTCTGGTTGGAACTTTACCGATCTAAAAGGAGCTAACGACTCCCCCTCTATTATCAGGGAGGTTCCGATCTGCACCTTCCCCAGCTAGCTCGTCCCAGGCAAATGCATGAAATATCACTGTGGCCTGGAACCCAGCAACTGCTCTACCAACTTGGATCGAATTATAGGCTATTCCAAGGCTTTTATCACAGCTTGACTGTCTATAAAGAAAACACAATAGCGCGCCACACTATCGAGTTAATCGAAAGCTAGGTCCTAGCTTTACGAACTGCTGTGACTTCTGCTTGAAAAACGCAACAGTGGTCTGGCATTTGGGTTCCAGATACTGTCTTTGATTCATTTGTGTAGACTTCTGTCGCAGATTCATTTAGAATTTTTCCCAATTTCCAAGCATTGCTACTAGGAATCCTGGTTCTATACGTGACGTTAAAGTTCAGAAAGGGGACAATATAGTACGAATTAAGTACTAGGAATAGTGTTATGGACGCTTAGGATACAGGCGTGTTAGTTGCAAGGATTTCCTAAGCCGTGATACTGCTTTAGCCGCCATCAGCCTCCCAAAGATATCCACAGGAAGGAGATGGAGCATAGTTTTCATTGCAGCTGTAGGTGTGGTTCTAAGGTCGCCTGTTATGTAGACGCAGGATAGCCTTTGAATCATCCCAAGTATTGTGACGTTGCTTTTCTTGTTTCCGTACATAAGGATAGGTCCACAGACTACCGTGTATATCCAGTGTACAATCCGGGCCGGAGACTCAAGTTTGAAACTATAGCCTCCTTATATGAATAAAAGGCACTCGAGGCCTTCCTACCACGGTCTTGTGTATTCAGTTGTGAGTGCAACATTCTTTTCGGTTAGTCAATGTTGATTTAAGGTAATGTTCTTCCAAACTTGTAGGACTTGTAGCCTTCATGAACCAACCAGGCCCACACATTTTCACATAGTCATTCAATCCAGGCTTTTATTGCTCTTCCAGAGGTGTGGATCATGTGGAACCTATAGAACTCCAATCGGATTTCCTTCCTCTGTAGATTTAATGGAGGTTTTTGGTAAGTTTAAGCCTTTGGGGATTTGAGAAACTTTTTATTAATCATTGGACGTCGAGACGCTTCGACTAATTCCAGCTTCAAGTCTTATTTTAGGTGCCGAGTGGAGGGAATTGCAACTGTTATGGCAGTTTTGGATTTGTCTCAAAAATTTGCTAACCATGCTCTGCAATCTTCCGATTTTTTTTTAGCATTTCATTCGAGCTTAGATTTTGTCCCTCCCTATTATGTAGTCCTTATGAAGTGGGCGTGGTGGCATGATTTTTTTTGTATCTAATTACAAAGCCATCTTCGAATACTTGTTGATGTTTCATGGAAGATGTCATTAAAATCAACTTTTTTGTATGAAAACGCCCTCTTAAAGTGGGCGTGGCCTAAACTGATGGAGTGTAGCTGGCGTTCGAGTTTCAAAAATGTAGGCTCATTCGTTTTCGCTATCAACACACTGATCACGAATAAATATTCTCTATAGGCTCTATCTTGATCAAAGATACTTAAGATACCCTTGGATAGGATATAAAAAGCGAACCTAAACGGAATCGGAACATGAAGAGTCTGTTCAAATGGCCTTAAAAATTTGTCTTCTTGGTATCACTTCTTGCTTCCTTGTAGTTGCTGAGGTTGGCTCTGTGTCTCATTTCATATCCGGCTTTGTTAGGCTTCGTCGTGGTCTAGTTTTATCTTATTTTCCTCCAATGCGTCCAACAAAATCGATGTCTCGTCGAGTTTTTTATTTCTACTTGCTATCGGGCTTAGCTTGAGCTTTAAAGTTTCGGTTCGACCTTTACTCTTTGTAGTCTAAAGGTACGGCTTGGACAGTACCCAGCTTATTATCGAAGGTTTTCCAATTAAAAGCCTTTACTGTTCCATCAAAACGTATGTAATGCACTGATTGTGCAACTAGAAGTGTGCAGTTGTTTGTTTACATTGTATTTTCCGCAATAGAGCGACAACATATGGATGGCCGTGCAAATATTGTTTTATGTATGATGGGTTATTAATTTTAATTACTGTTGTTGTCAATTTGTGTCAATTTAGCTCTGTGTGAAGGTGTTTGGTTTGCGATGGATTTTGCAACAATACCTCGAAGGTATAGAACTTTTTTAAAGTTATGGCCAGTTGCCGGACTTCTCTTTTAAAAAGGAGGTTGGTAGTCTATCGAGAGAAAAAATAAAACAGGACTATGGCTTATGGTTCTGAAAAACTGGTACGAGAATTCCGTTGAAAAATGTTGCCGATTAGTGGAATCCATGCCCCAAACAGGTGTCGCGCAGATATTGAAGTGTTTTTGGTTAACAAATTCCTTGAATATGAATTTTTTTTAAATTATTGTTCAGTGTCTCTTGAACTTTAAGTTCAATGAAATGTCATGTTTGATGGTTACATTGTGCTGCCATTGTTCCGTTCCGTTCCTTTCCTTTTTATGAAGGATTCAGTATTCACCTAGTGTAGCCATCCTGATATTGTCAAGTGCTGGACATGTGCATAGGAGGTGGCTGATGGTCTCCTCTTCCTCCCTACAGATTCTATAGAAGTCGTTGTAGGGATTGCCCAGTCATTGAGCACGTCTTCCTTGAAGAGGGTTTCTCTCTTGTGTCTTAGGAGTCCGATGGTCCTGTTTACGTTTAAGGTTAGCTCGATGAGTCCAGCGGTGTTGCCTTGGTCGAGCTGATGCAATCGATGATAGGCCAGGCTTACCGCGTCAGCGTTGATCAGATGTTTATGCTATTTAGAGGCGGCTCTTCTAGCCAATGAGTCAGTTCCCGGTATGTCACAGTGACCTGGTACGTGCCTTAGAGCTCTTAAGCAGAACTGCAAAACTTGCAAAATTGTGTGATTCACTCTTACTTAGACCATCGAACTGGAACTGAAGCTTAAAGTTGGGTCTACAAAGAGTTCCAGAAATGGTTGGACACTTCGGTATCAAGATCCATTCTTCTGAGACTGAAATCTCAAACTGAAAAAATGCCCACTTAGCATGTTTCAGAACCTCTCTCACAGAACCTGACCCATTTAGACCCAAGGACCCCATCAAGTTCTGTCACTCTTTGTGGGACAAAACTGAACGGGAACGCAGGTAGCTAAAGTATGAAATGAATTCTAGTCTGGAGGTCAGATTAGTAAGAACCGCTTTCAGACTAACAAACGCCATCAACAGTCTTCTGACAGTTTAAGCTGCGCCCACATTGAATGTGGTTTAAATTAGTAAGCTTTTAACGACATTTTTTTTTTTTGTTTTTATTCAGGATATTCATAATAACCACATCCCTGTTCCTGGGTTAACCCCAAGCCCTTCGCTGGTGTTGTAAAAATTCCAAAATTTTTGGGGTTTATCGCTTTATAAACTTTGTTTTGTCCTTTTTGTTTTGCTGGGAAGAGAGCATTTCATAATTCCCATTTAAGCCGCAGCATAAACAACTCATTCGAGTTCGGCCTTCGCCTTCAGGCACACACTATGTACCTACACAAATGATTAGAATAAATTATTGCCCCAAAGCAATAGTGTTGGAAGGGAATTCTTTTTCCTCTATCCTCTCCCTTTGATATAGATAATGAAATTCTCAACAAAAATCATCATCCCTGGTAATTATACAGCATCATTATTTTTCACCGACATTAAGGTCATCACACCATCATCTCTGGCCCTCAGGCGGCGGTAGTGGTGTGGCATCAGAGATTTATCCACCCTCTACACCACACACCAGGCCGGAGCAGAGGCAGAGACTGCGGCTGTTAGCCATTCAAGCTAACGTTCTATTATAATAAATAACCCAAATCACACTGATATGTATGGACTGTCTGGAAATTTGCAAGAGACGATTTATTACATCACAAATACACGCCCTATAAAAACCTTTGATAGATGGAATATGAACACTTTGCTCTGGATACGGATACCTATATCCCGATGCCGTCTCCGGACGAAGACATGGATGGAGACTGTCTCTGTCAGCAGAGAGCGGCAAGGACGAATCAAAGAGACGAGAGTCTTCCATTTCGGTTTGTCTGTCTAACATGTTGGAGAGATATTCTTATATTTTTTTTTTTTTTTGTGTTTATTTGGTGCGCGGGGATAGATATTATTCAACTGGCCATTGGCAATGTTGAATGCGGTAACGATTTCCGATTTATATTTAATGATTTGTGGAGATGTCATCAGCTTAGAATACAGTTTGAATTTATTTATCTTTCATCCGCCGTCTATCTTCTCGTTAAAATTTCACGCGGATGGAGAGGTAAGGACTCGATTTCATTTCAATAAGAAGGACACTAACTATCACTGTTTGGCAGAAGAGTCCTCCACTGTGTGACGAGCATAATGCACGGCGAAAACAACAGGGTAGAAATGGAAAAGAAAAGCAAAAAGCAAAAAAAAAAAAAATGTAGATTGGATCAAGTATAACGAATGATGTGTAAGGACATTAGGGATGAAGGATGATTTGGCTGCCATTACACAATGCCTGACTCGGAGTGTAAAATGAACATTTTGTACTTTTCGCTTAGTGCGACGAGTTTCAATGGTGTACTCGTCCCTTCAAACATACATACATATATTTTAATTTTGAGATAGAATGCAAATGGAATTTGAAATAAAAAAATATCAAGGATCAAGGAACTCCCGTGACGGAATAGATTTAGGAGTTCAATTAGGACCTGCGTCGTTTGTCATAGTGCGCAGATTAAGGAATGTTCTGCATTTCACTTTGTTTGGTTTGTCACACATTTTGACATCTGTCACACATTTTGACATCTGTCATTCCGCTTACTTTGAGAATAGGTATTCCTAGTTCCAGACCCGTATTGATGTAGTGGTTCGAAACTTCGGTTCATTTCTGTACTTTAGATCTGTCACGCAGTCAATTCAGACTCAACTCAGGCTTAGGTTTCTAAGTCTCATCGAAACAAATTCAACTGTTCTGTTGTACTACCAGGAAACTAGAGCCAGTTCTAATATTTTTATTGAAGTTGTCCTGACTTTCCGAAGAAATCCGAGAGGGCTCTTGGGGAGTTTACAATAGCACCAGTAACCTTGAGATAGATGACAATAGCATGCTTAGGAGCGACTTTGTGAGCTCGTTGCCCTAGTGCTGGAGTCCCCTCCTTGAGATGGATGACAGTAGCACTAGCACGCTTAGGAGCGACTTTGTGAGCTCGTTGTCCTAGTGCTGGAGTCCCCTCCTTGAGATAGATGACAGTAGCACTAGCACGCTTAGGAGCGACTTTGTGAGCTCGTTGCCCTAGTGCTGGCAGAGTCCCTCCCTGTTATGCCCTACCTCCCAAACAAGTCAACTGGAAACAGAGAAAAGAAAGTCTGCAAGCTGAATGCGATTCCACTTTGTCTGTCAGACCCAATCTAGGAGACTCCTAGACAGCTGAACGTTGTAGCTCCAGCCTCTGCTTGTCAACATTCTTAGACAAGAACTGGAACAGTGAAATACAGATACAGTGTGGTCACACTCCGTTGGTATTGCGATTATTTACCAAGCACTTACCATAATAAGCCAGCCATTAGGGAATATCCTTTGTATTTATTTACCGGAAAATTTAACTTAGCCCCATTGTCTTAATCATTACCGCAAATATCTACCTTCCATTGATTAACTCTAAACCTCTTCGTCGTACCTCGTTCGAAGTGGTGACAAAAGCGAAACCCCTGTCTAACTGACTCATTATTCATTATCCCTCTCCTGGTAATCTTGCTCCTCGTGGTGAAATAATTCTCCCTTCTTTCTGGGAAAACTTTTATGAATGAATTCTTTAAGCCATAGCGACACAAATAAAACCCATCCCAGGAACCCATCACTGGATGAACAGGAGACATTTGAATAAATTTTCTTATGCTCTACTACTTGGCTTGGCTTCTCCGACCAAAAAGGACTTCTAAAATAATATTATTGTGGACAGATGTGGTCACACACACATACACACCTTCTCGCTGGGCCCGCGAAATATTTTTAATTAAATTTTTAGACAAAGTTTGATGAATTCCTCCTTGGCCCGTGCCTTGCAATACATTTGTCCTTATCCTTGCATAACGACGACACGGGATAAGACGACACACACACACAGAGGACCCGGACCACAAATCAGTGTGGGCGCGTTCCAACATAAAATATTTAACAATTTAAATGTTGTTTCGGTGTCTCAAGAGTGTCCTGTCCTCTCCTGTCATCCTGTGGTATTTGTTTTTATTCACATAATCCTGAAATTGCTTATTTTTATTTAAGTATATAAGCCGAAATTATATTAGAGAAGTTTTTTTGTTTTTTCTTCGTCGAGAGAGGCATCCCACTACGATTGAGAATAAATTACAAAAAGTTTGCCGCAAAGGGAAAATTTCCTTTTTTCCTTTTTTTTTTTTATTTTGAAATCAATCGGAGAGTGATTAGAAAATCGGATGAGAGTTAAATTTCTAATTAAGTTTGACAACTTGTCTGTGGCATCTGGTTTTTGCTGGCCCTCCCTGCTTGGAGACGTCAATATGCATATAAACCTTAAGTCAGAGGTGTCAAGTGATAGTTTGGCATGAGGTCTGGGCACTTGTGTGTGTCATCGAGTTGGTTGCGTTCAGTAAATCGATCGATCGCCAGATGTAAGGGTGGGAGTCTTCCTCACTCCTCCCTGGACGCAGGGTTCGGCGTCTGACAACATGTGTCATGGAAATGGTTTTCCATTCGACTTGCGTTCTGCTAGATTTTATAAGGACCAAGTACTCTCACTCTCTCTTGCTGTCTCCTTTTTGAAATAAACTTTTTCTATCGTGACTTACATATATAGGTTTTCTAGATAACGAACGCCCGTATTTCGATGACGTATCCCCGAGGAATGTATCCACCGTGGTCGATGATACAGCACTACTGAAATGCCGTGTCAAAAACAAAGGCAATCGCACTGTAAGTTAACAATTTTTAGCATACATTGTGTATAAGATACAAGTTTTGTAATCATATCTTTAGGTATCGTGGATGCGAAAACGCGATCTACACATTCTTACCACAAACATCTACACATATACTGGAGATCAACGTTTTTCCGTAGTACATTTACTCGGCGGCGATGATTGGGATTTGAAAATCGAATATGCTCAGATACGCGACAGTGGAACTTATGAGTGTCAAGTGAACACAGAGCCAAAGATCAACCTGGCCTTCAACTTGGAGGTGACAGGTAAGTGTTTTTTCCTTTTTTTTCAATTTTTATAAGAATTTACTTAAGATGCACCGATTTAAACGAAACTATATTGGTTTGTTTGATACAAAATTGGTAAAAAAAAATTTAGAAAAAACTTGATTTTCCAACCCCTTAGTTTCGGCACTATCGTGTTGAGCGGACGCGGCATATCACGTGGTAGATACTCAAGTGTTTGGTTCACAAACCTATCCTATGTCTAGACATTAATGTTCGCATTACTCTGCTAAGATACTTAACCATCCCTAGGTGCCGTTTGAAGGAGATCGTATTCGCTTCCCGGCACAGTGCATAATCTAGTGTCATCTAAGCTGCTCCTTTATTATCAACAACAGAGCTTTGTTACTCAATTGCCAAAGAAGCAACGCATCCTTGACGGAATCTACGAGTATGTTGTATGTATGTATGTCAAACAAAATCCCACTCGCTACCTCAACGATATACCTGTCTATCATGAATTTCCGCTCAATAAAAACAAAACGCCCGTAATGAACAACAGCACACGAGTACAATTTGAGTCCACAAGAGCTCCCAGCTCCATCCATCCATCTTTCATGTAATGTGCACATAACTTGCTCTCGGTTCCATTCCAATCCTTGCTTCGCATTCAAACATCAATGTACACATTACGTTGACACGAATGTGACAACACCACTTCAAAGACGATAGAACACAACTCTGCACACCCTAATTTCCGCATGAAATGGGTAAAATTTTCGTCCTTAACGCTCTACACATATGTAGATACGTATCATACGAGTACGAGTATGTATAGATAGATAGATGATACTCTTTCTGCAATGGCATTGCATATGTTCACTGGCGGGGGTAGCGGTATGGGATACGTTTTGTGTCTGTCAGCAGCGCCTGGAAATCTGATTTAATTGTCCATTCTTTTGTAAGCAAGACTTGTGCCGTTCTCTTCATCTTTGCTGTCATCATCATCGTCCTCATCATCGTCGTCGTCGTCGTCGTCGTAGTTCATTCGATGAACTAACAGACATACACACACACATCTATACAGAGAGAGAGAGAGAGAGAAATAAACAACAAATCGTACGAATCTGCACCTTTTTGGTGAGTTTGCTTTCGGGGTGAAGGTAATTTTGACGCTTGATTGACGGGAATAGTCCTCTGGGACGTATCACTCTTTGTGTAGCTGGACGTACATGGCAAATGATGTTTAGTGCGTCTCCCCAGTGTGGACAGGGATGTGAACAAATATAGGCATACGCACATATGTATGCATGACTATTGCGCTTCTATACCTCATCCTAATGATGAAATCGTAAAAGCTTCAGAGGGACACTAGGGCTCCTTTTGTATTCTTACAGAGAGTTGCTTTTCTTTTTTACTTGCTGCTACACCTATAGGCCAAGTATTGGTTTCGTGAAAACTTTCGAACCTGAGATTGTTATCAAACTTGATAGGGAAGTTCCATAAAAGTGGGTCCGCCAACACCCTCTGTTTGTTATCGGGTGCCTGTCGGGCGAAATCGCAATTTGCACTCTAACCTCAAAAGTAAGGGTAGTTTACGGCTCTTACTCTCTCGATTTTAATTCTTAAAACTTTAAGTTTAGGTTAACTTAAATTCTTTTGCATATACTATGTACCATCTGATAGGGCAGGCAACGTTTTTTACGAATGATGCGTATAGCTGTCTATTTCTCAGCGATTTGGCTCAAAGACTGGCTCAAATGACAAATGTAAAGCATACCAAGCTTTGCAACTGCCACGCCTGTTATTAAAAACTTATATTTTTTCCAAAATTTTCACTTAAAATCAAAAAAAAAATTGTTTAAACCAACAAGTTTTGGGGGCGTTTTATTTTTTTAAAAAAGTCATCACAATCGATCAATACTGCAGAATGCCACCCCTGTCTTATTAGGCATCATGCACACGAGGATTGTAAACAGAAAGCATTAAGCTACAAGTACGTACGACCAAGTAATGGACTTTATTTATATTTATTATCCCGTCAGGAACGATGCTGCTGCTGCTGCTGCTGCTGTTATTTTCACTTATTCTAATACCGTAGTTGTTTAGTGTGTGTACTATGAGTCAGAGGAGATATTAATCAAATGTTCATTACTGATTGATGGAGCACTTTCCTTCGAGGGAATGTAGAATGCGACAAGTTTTTAGATTGATTCGCCTTTGGAGAAACACTAGTGACAGCAGTTGTTGACATTTCTTGGTTTCAAAGAAATTTTAATTTCTTTGCTTGACACACACTGCTATTGGCAGTGTTTGCTCAAGTTCGTCCGTTGAATTTGTAGAGTGTTTAAGAAATGTAAGGAAAAGGATTTATTATATTCACTTTGAGTTAAGAGACAGTGAAATCCAATTACTGTTCAGTGTATGACCTTTGGAACAGATGGAGAGTGCTTAGTTCAAGGAACCTCTGTGGTGCTAAAGTAATATTTCAATGCGAAGGACAGGCATGGTGTGTACTCGTATTGATCTAGTCTACAAGGGGTTGTCAGCCATGCTTAGGGGTTTAATCTCTTCATTGAAAGGCTATTTTTGAAACTTAGTTCAGTCTGACTACTCTTTCAATTGTCAATGGATTTGGCTATGCTTTGTAGTCTGGAAAGTCATCTTCTAAGTTCGATTTTCAGTGAACAGAAAAACGGAAGAGAAATGACGGAAACTATCCATTGAACCCACAGATATGTCCCAGGTAAAGTAGCCTGAGATTTATTTATTTTTTTTCTAATCCCGACGACTTGCAAACTTTTTGGTTCTAATCGTGCATTCGAAGTGATTTGTGTTTCGTTTCGAGGTGCTTTTACCGTGAATGGTGCATTCAACCATTCCCTAATCTCCTTTTGTACTGTGAGTCACTGTCAAAGCGAAAAAAAAACCAAAAATGAACGAAATCTCGCCTACATCCTCACCATTCAGAGCGGGGTCCATTTACATTTTTATGAGTGATGTATGTGGGATTTTTGTCGATGGGTGACGGTGGGTGGTTGCCGGGTGGCAAGGATCTCTGACTTGGGACGTTCGAAATACCAGAGCACCCTTCAAATAAAACGCAACACAGGATTAATGAAACATTTGCATTCGAATGAGCATTATGAGGGTGTGGTGTGCTGATGGCGGTGGCGGTGCTGGTACTGAAGTAAATACTCGCCGCCTTCCCACAGTGTGACTGCGTGTGCGGTCCTTATTCGCGCGTTTTATATCCACTTCAGTGTTGGCAGGGAATTCCTTTCGTCGGGGTATTATTTAAATTTTTTACACATATTTTCCATTTTCCAAGTGTTTACTTTTTGCTTTGTTGTAATGTTGTAATGTAATAACGCCTGTGTGCGTAAGGACGATGCGGTATAATGCATGTGTGCACAGCAGTGTGTGCGGCTGTATAAGGAGGGCTTTTGTTTCTCTGTCGCATGTATCTATGTCTATAGACATCTATAGACAGTCACTTATGAATTTTGTTTTTACACAGTCCTAGCCACCACCCAATAGTAAGTGACAAAGTGATCCAACATGTTTTAACATTCATTCGGAGATTATTATCCTAATGGCTTTTATGTATTGCAAAACAGCCGAAACCCAGGCCAACCACAATCTTACCCCATCCCCCCACAAAATGAGGGAATAATAATGGATGTTATTACTGTAATAGTTATCACAAGTCCGGGTATCAAGATATGTCCTACTCACTCAAGACTCAAAAGTGCGTCAGAGTGTACGAACCAAAAACGAAAAAAAAAAGAAAAAGAAAATCAATTCCAGGGTTAAGGACAAAATTATACAACCGACGAATTGTGTATTCTGAGCGTTTTTAGTTTCATACCCTGTGCCCTGGTTTCGGTTTTACAATTGATATCGATTTGGCCAGGACTCGGCACAGGGTAGGGGTGCACGACAGAGTTTTTAAGCAGTTCAGTCAGCCAGCCAGCCAGCCAGCCTACACCAGCTGTTGTTTTCATAACTACAATTCGTAACCCTTTTGCCCTCTCGATGTTAAGACTCGGGTTTTTAGAATACCCACACACACACATACAAACATATATATAGAGCCACTCGAGCAGAGTGGAACACAAATGTGTTTTACTCTTCTTGGGTGAGTTTCAGACATTTGCGACCGAGAGTGATGGCTATGGTGATATTCAGAAACTTGACTTGCACACAATGGCGATTGGCAATAACATTAAA
This sequence comes from Xylota segnis, assembly GCA_963583995.1. NCBI lineage: Eukaryota > Metazoa > Arthropoda > Insecta > Diptera > Syrphidae > Xylota > Xylota segnis. Next base: position 17,817,010 of record OY757240.1, read on the forward strand.
TTGGGATTAATGTATAAGGAACCACAAATTGTTTGTGGTTGTACTCGTACGAGAATAGAAAAATAAAATGAACGAAACATATACAGCGGCTGGTGTTTGTTCGAAGGGATTGTGTAATTTGCCCTAGGCGGACAGAAATGTCTTCTTTTGTCTATCGGTGACACATGTCCTTTGGAATAACAGGGTTGATGTCTTTATTAGATTTGCATTAGAACTGCTATCTGCTGTCTATCTGCAGTTTATCTTAGGGATAGGGATAGGTTTTGGTAGAATTCTTAACGCTTTCTGTGTAAAAATATCAAAAAAGTAGATGTTTACGTCGCTTTCTTGCTTATGATGTCATCTATTCTGACCACTATTTCCTTTCCACTGTAAATCCAAGTTTTAAGGCTGGGAATAGGAAGTCTTAGCTGAAAGAAGTCTCTCAAAAATAATGTCGTCCTAAACCACCAAGAAGTGGTAAAAGAGTACATTTGACAGGACTAGCTTCACTTAAGTGTCAAAACGTAACGCTATCATCAAAAAAACGGTTTGCTTCAGAATCGAAATCAGTAGAATAGAACTACATATGATATCTGCGTCTAAGTGACTAACTTAAATATACGTAGCTAGAGTAAGGCTTTGCCTATGTAATCCCCATTTCCGATTAGAAGCTGTTTAAACATTTTGTTCGTCTAAATCGTGAGCGCTGCTCTTTTTACCTTTTTGATGAGAACTTTGCGTTAGGGATTAGGCGACCGTCCTATTGGAACCACATGTCCTACAGCCCCTATTCATCAATAAAACCATGTTATCTACAGTATCCAGTCGGAACGAGGGCTATGTTGCTCCAGTCTCCTCGAGGTCAGCGGTTAAAGGCCTTAATCTGTACCGAAATTCATGTTTCCCCAGATCACTTACCAATCATTCGATAAAAAATAGTCTGACTACAGTATAGCGAAAGTTATAGCATCTCCCGGTGATACATATTGGGTTACCTTGTACTTATGGTTTAGACCGGCCCTCGATGAGGATGCACTTAGACCAGAGAAGGTCCATTGTACTGCCGTTTAGTAAGGCTCTTATGAAAGAGCCAATTCTAGCCGTGCAGGCGGTGTTCAGATCATTGAGATCGGTGAAGAGGTATTTACCTAGTGTGGCCTTTCTGATGTTGGCAAGTGCAGGGCATATCCCTACAGCTTCTGCAAAAGTCATTGTAGGGGATGCCCAGTCTTTCAGCATGTCTTCCTAAAGCACAGTGGTCGGTTTGAGTATTAACTATGATAGAGAGGGCTACTCTTGTGTGGTTTAGGTCCTTGCAGTCTGACAGTGTTGCAATTGGCCGCCCTTACTGCGTCGGCGTTGATCAGGTATTTAGCATGCGACATATGCGCCTCGATGTCGGTGACGTATATGCTATCTAGACCAGAGGAACCTCTTCTAGCCTTGTACTTATACTTCGTACAAATTGTTGAGAGTGGATCAGTTAGCTTAAGGAAATGATTGTCACGACCTGTCTAAATGTTTTCGTTGGTGCAACACGTCGTTTGTGGCGAATTCACTCTAAGCACTGTGTCCGCCACAAATCGTCCAAAAAAGCCTGAAAGTATGCAATACCTCTTACCTATGTAACTTCGAACTTATAAAAGTAATAATTAGCCAACAAGTAATTGTTGTTGTCCGACACACTAACCAATGAGTGTTTTGCTATGCAAAATTGTTTAACTCACAAAAAATCAACATAATCTCGTGGGAGAGTTGGAAACACTTATAGTTGCATCCTTTCAGGTGCTTAGTTTTAAACAAATAAATTCATTCAATTTTCTAATTAGTTAGATATTTTCCTCACTGGAAACTCGTCACTTTGAGTCTTCAGAGCTTCTAGTTCTAAACTCCAGAATGATCTCAAGAGGTGTCTGTCACTTTTGACTTAAAGCAAAACCCTTCTATCTGTCCTTTGGGAACCTTTCAATTAATTCGATAACAAAGTTTTGCTCAAAACACTAATAACTTCCAGGGACTACAGTCCACAGTAGGTACGAGTATCCTCTTAAACGTAAGTACCAACACCTGTGTCAGTTGTCATCTGAAACAATCTCTATATACATACATACATATATTGTATGGTTTTTTTCCTCTGCGTTACTAAGCATGAACCTATATTACGAACTACCCTACACCAAGAGGTTATAATTAAAGAAATAAATACATTTTAAGTGCTGATCTTTCTTTAAGGGTCGATAGAAATTTATGGTCCCTAAATGTCGAAGGGAAATAATTTCCTCGCAGCACACAAAAGTATGTACATATGTACCAAGTAGAATGAAATAATGAAGACTGTAAGGATACGCAGGAAAAAAGGGGGAGACAGACCCCGTGCACTACTGGCTCTTTGGGTTTTCACTCAGTTTTGTAAATGCTGAGGATGAATGAAAGTTTTCAATCAATTAAGTTTGAAGGCACTTCAAAATTTATAATTTGAGGGTAGTTCGAGCACCTTAAGGGAAGAAATCCGTTAGATGGAGCGAAAAGTTTTTTTTCCAGCGAAAATAAAAATAAAACAGTTCGGGTATTTTTTTTAATTTTTTGTTAAATCCGTGTTTTATTCGTTCTCGTTCTCGTTCTCTTTCAATTGTGTCGTTTTGTGCTGGTGAGGGATTTAAGCCATTCTGCGTTGTTCCTATGGTGTTTTTAGCTTTATTAGTTTCAAAGTACAGATGGTTTTGGTTTAGTGCAGGGAATTACACCGATATCCAGGAGGAAAAATGCTGGATGATGGTGATAGTGGCTTAGGCAACGCACCCTGATTTCTTAGCAACTCCAGTGACCAATGGTTGTTAGAGATGGAGGACTATTTCTCATTTAAGTTGGTCCGGAGTGTCCAAGATGCAACGTTTTGTAAATCTTAATTGATTGACTGATGTGTTCTCCTCGAAGTTACGGATCTAATTCCTATCAACATTGCAGTATTCCTTGGCAGCATTCGCTCTACATATCCAAGCCATCTCAGGCGACTAATGCGCAGTTTTTTCCGTTCCATTGAACGCGCCAGATACAGCCCACTGAATTCTACTGGATATGTCAATATCGAAATTTGAAATATAAAACTTCCTTGCGATAAAACTTCCTTAACCTTTTCTGAATAATTTGTTGACATCAATGGTCTCAGTGAGCTCGTTAATGAATAAGTGGACGAGTTTTTCAAAACTAGATTTGACTCTGTATAACTCGACCTCGAAATCGATGAACAGATGGTGGCTGTCGACTTGTCAGTATCCTTGAGAATCCACCAAAGTGTGAAAATTTGATCGATTGTGGGCTTTCCTGGTTCGAAACCAGACGAAGAGTTCCAGACCTGCATACTAGATGGCAGAACGCGATTTCTTATATTTCGATAATTCAGGGATCTCCTTTCTTGTGGCCCAAACAGATGCTTTCCATGGTCAGATGGTCAGCTCCAGCGGCCTTATTCTTATCCTCACTTTGTTTTGTTCATGTAGATTAAAGCCTTGACTATCAGCCTTTAGGTTGAATCGTCCATTCTGCTTGACCGTGGAATGTTGCTCTTCGACAGTGTTGTTGAAGTACTTCGCAATTCTCAGCACCGACTGTGACCCTCTCTACAGGATTCTGCACAGGCATTGTTGCTTTGACACGATTTTTGTATTATAAACTTTAGAGAAAAATTTCCTTTTCGGAAAACGCCCCCAAAATGTGGGCGTGAATGAGTGAATTATGTATCCAAGTAGCAAAATTGATCAAAATCGCGAGCCATGGAGAAAATCCATTGAATTTGGGGTTAGAATGAAAATTTCAATTATGAAACGCAACCCTTAAAGCAGATGTAATCGAAGAAACTTTAGAGAAAAATTTCCTTTTCGGAAAACGCCCCCAAAATGTGGGCGTGAATGAGTGAATTATGAAGAATTTCACCGCTTATCGCTTTTGTTTTACCATTTAATGTACCCAGGGAGCAAAATTGATCAAAATCGTCAGAGCCGTTGGAGAAAATCCATTCAATTTGGGGTTAGAATGAAAATTTCAATTATGAAACGCAACCTTTTCGGAAAACGCCCCCAAAAAGTGGGCGTGAATGAGTGAATTATGAAGAATTTCACCGCTTATCGCTTTTGTTTTACCATTTAATGTATCTTAATAGCAAAGTTGATCAAAATCGTCAGAGCCGTTGGAGGAAATCCATTCAATTTGGGGTTAGAATGAAAATTTCAGACAGACAGACAGAGTAAACATGCAGATAGGCAGATGGAATTGGCGAACGCACTTTTTTTGCCGGCTTTTCCATCATAGTAACGAGTTCGAAATTTTCACAAACCAAATACTTCCCCCATAGGTAGTATGTGTTTGTTCAAGTAAAAATACAAGAGAATATTTTAGGGCCACCAGAGCCCCCCTGAATGCAATCCGAACATCACGGGATGCCAGGAATTTCTGTTTCTTTTTTGTTTTAAATCTCTGCCATTGTTTGCACATCTACCTGTAGTGCCATTGTTCAATTACTCCATTCTGACTTATTTGTTTATTCTTCTTAAGTTAGCTAGCATACTACTGGGCAATATTTATTTACGAGTATCTATCGATCAGATACTCAAAAAGAAAAAACAAAACCAACAGATAGATAAACCCTCTGGAGAAGTGTTTTTTTTTTTTTTGCTTTTTTTAACAATTCAACTCCATTTTGAAAGCTCTGCGATGATACCGGTCTCCTGAGTGTATTTCTATGTCTGTCTGGGTTAAATTTTTGAGAATGTGTCTTTTTATTACAGCAAATTCAATGAGGCTGAACGGATACGTACTCGTATTTTGATAATGGTGGAATTTGATTCCATAGCCTTTCGGGTTGTGTAGCTCGAAGGGGTGGTATTTTGACAAAGGAGGATGTTTAACGGGCTTCACGAACTCACCGCCTTCGCTTTCGTATCCATTTAAATCCCCTTACCTGGCACAGTATGGCATGGTTTCACCTTTAACTAAGTTAAAAGGAATAAAATTGAAATTGGTTATACGGTGCACAGTGCCACAGTGCCACAGATACGGGATACGCATACTGGCACTGTGGTGCTAACCCGCACCGCACCGGAAGGATATACGTATGTGGATATGGATCGAATTGACATTTATTCTGCGGTACTTGAAAATGTGTTGCTGGGTTAAGTGTTTTGACTGTGAATTGTTTTTATATGGGTATAAGTATGTAGTATCTACTGTTGTTTTTTGTACTTGTGTTTGTTCGGTCTTCAAAGTCTATTAAGTGAAGATTGGGTCATAAAATCTCAAAAGAGATACAAATGTTGAACTTTCTATTCTCAAATACAGTGCAAGTACAGAGCCTTAGTTTTGAAAGTTTTGGTAACATTTTGTTGGTCTTCAAAAGTGTTTCTGAAACATTTCAAGTCGGGTTTCGAATTTATGCGTGTCATGTGTAATAAAAATAAAATAAGATTTGATGTTTGGAAAAAATTATTCTCTATGTTTTCAGCGGACTGGAAATGGTAGTGAGTTTTCAATTAATTTCTGGAATTATCCTCATTTGCAAGTAGTATCTGCTGGAATGAACACACACACTATCATTTTATCTATGTATATGTATGTTCTTTTGTCCTGATTTCTAATCATATTTTTGTGTTTGTTTTTTTCATTACACAGCTGGGCTTATGTAGCATAACCTTACGGAACAATAGGAATTGTAAACTGAAATTAAATTTACAAAATTTTTCAATATATGTATATGCATTTACATACACATGTGTATGTACATGTATGTATGTATATGATGACTGGTTTCGTTAAAGGTGCCTTAAGGTTCATTCTTTAGCATTATGTCTAGTACTTTGGCTCAAAATATTCGATCTGAATCAAAATTTAAACTAAAATTGTATTTAGATTTGTCAGTCATTGATGCAAATAAATATTTTCTTTATTTAATTCCAGCTGTGGCCGATCAAAAAGATAAATATTCTGAGCCCCAGTACTTCGATGCCAAAGGTCAGAATACATTTTCTTATATTTTATTTTATTTTCTTAAAATTCTTAGAGACTCTCTTTTATTTAGTAGATGTAGTTAACTATTTCTCTGATTTCTCTGATCCTTTTTACATCCTTATTGCGTACTTGTGGGCGGTTAAATGCGTTGCACTACGAAGCAAGTGGCTCCAGGGGCTATCCCTAGACAACACCTAAAACTTCGTTCACTGCCCCGCCTCTCGCGAGCGTCTGACAAACATCCGAGGGTACAACTGTCATGAGAAAGCTTGTCAAATGAAAAATTGCCCTTCGGATAGCCTCGTTGTGAGTAGCTAGGCCCGGAGTATCTCTCATTGTACCCCGGTATTCTGAAGTCTTCACACTCTTGAACGATCTACTTGCACTTTCTGGTGTTGGCTCAGAAAATCCTAAGAATATTTAGCTCAGTTTTCGACGGCAGAACAGAGCGAAGTACCAATGAACACAATACTGGCGATAGGATGGAACCTTGTCTGACTTCGATTTGAATTTTGACTTCTTCAGTCAACTCGCAGATTGCCTTGCCCTACGCCTTAGTCAAACTACAAAGAGTCTATTGAAGGTTTTTTCGAATAGGTTTTCGAAATAGTTCATGGTACGGAGGGCGTTGACAGCGTCGACAGACCTGCTTGTTCGTCATCAAGTGTGCCCTCAGGATGGCCCTTTATTCATTCCAGAGCTACTGTAGCTCATTAAATTCGCTGATAGCTCTCAAGTTTTTCGAGGCATAGTGCTCATTTCTCCACTGTTAGGCTCAGCCAATGTTGTGTATCATGCCTTCTAGGAGCTCGGCAGTAGTTCTCTGAAGTTCTTTCGTGTTGATTACGACCAGGATTTGATTTCTTCTTAACTGGGAGTTCTTAACATCTGGAGTCTTTTCAAAGATATTGACCAGTATTGGGGATTCTATAGATGGTATGGCTGTCACATTGTAGACTTTTGTTGATAAATTTTTCAAAAAAACCGACTTTGACTCGACAGACTCGCAACAATCAAATCAAATTCAAGACTGCACTCTGGTTCTGACGACCTCAGATACTGCCCATGGACTAACGAAACCTATGTGATAACGTCTGAGTTTTAAACCATGACATACAGTACGTATGTATGCAAATTGCATTAAAAAACTGTGCATACTGTACGGCGGAAGTTAGTGTTGACACCACCGTTGATCCCTTGTGGTAAACTTTTCCGCTAGTTAAACCCCGCATCCTATAGTTAGCCTCCCATGTGTCTCTGCTCGCAGTATCTGCGAAACGCACATGTTCGTTCAAATTCAATCAACCCATGGCATGTCTAATTTCTCGAGCGTATCCTCCTGATGCATGGCATTGCATCAAGCTCATATTTTCCCCTTGAATCCCTCAGATTGCGAGTATTAAAGGCCATACCACAAGAATAATGTTTCCACTGCACAGTTTGACAAACAAAGCAAAAATGAAATTGTAACAAATTTGTAACACAGTCTACACCTCTTCCCATGGCATTCCTCCGGAAACAGGACGAAGGAAGAGCAAAAAAGTTTTTCTTTTTTTTTCCAAACTAAACATTTCGAAGAGGATGAATTTTTATAGTGACGGTTGGAAGCGATAATTATGTGCGATGTGCGGCATATGAAGCTCTATCTGCCTTCAGCAGCGCAGTGGGTCCACGGTCGGTGTGCGGCGCCTGCACGAGGGGCGCTGACTATTCCAAACTCGGACGAATTACCAACGGGGTATAAAGTTTTTCATCAAATGCAAGGACTTTATAATGAATTTGATGTTAAATAGTTTCCCCTGTAAATGGCAAACCATAAAAGGGCACTTTCTGGAAAAATCCGCTCCTGTCGAATCCTTTTATTTGTTCCACTACAACAAATGCGGTGAAGAAGTGAATGCTAATGGCAAAAAGCACATTGAAACGCTCAGGCAAATTACAACCTCTCCAGCAGGCAGAGTTGGGTTGCGTATTCTATTTATTTAGTTAGTTCCATTATGAGTACATTTCTGTCTGAATAGGATGGCGGAAGAGTGCGCGCGCTTGATGCCATTTTCTATCGCGAAATGTGGGATATGCGATTTATTCGCTGATCTGGAGAATAATGGCTGCTTGCAGGCGACACATGGGGATACGAGTATGTGCATTTATTCCATGCATAACAACTTTAATAATGATGTTATTTTCTGTCAGCGTATTCTGGAAGTATCCGCGTCTCATGAGCGGGGGTTTTTTTCCCCCTTTTTTTTTTTTCTTTTCTCATTTTTCAATCTCACTCTTTTCACCAGCAACAACACATCATTAGCTTTGATAGTACCTTTGAAAGTGAATTCATTTGGAAATATGCGCATTACGCAGTAACAAGCGTGCTTTCTCGTTTCTGAAGTTATGCCACAGTGGGATTGTCAAGCAAGCAAGGACAGTATGGAAGGTGGGAATAGAACTGAATAAGTATGTCATAACAAGAAATTCCCACCTGCAGAGTTGGCTGGTTGTTCATCTAAAGAACCCTGATGTTCAAGGTTGGAGTTGGCCATTAATTATTTTGTTATGTGGTATTAGCGTAGTGTCGATGGTGCAGGGAAATAACTTCAAGGGAATTTACCTCACCTGGGAAATAACTGCACCCCAAGTGGGAAATAGATGCACTTTCATGATGTGAAGTTATTTTTCACTTAAAGTTGTTTTTTTTTGTTTTGAAAGATCCAAGATCGACTGGAGAAGAAGAAATAAAATAGGAAATGGAACCATTTGTTCAGAAATGTACACATTTCACCTTATAATGTGAGTTGTTCCAAAAGAAAACCGACAGACACAAAGATGTTCCAGCCAGACTTGGTTATAGGCGTCTGCTTGGCAGTATGTGACATCCCTCTCTCAGCGGAGAGACGAAGTCGCGTGAGCGGTGAAACTATGTGGGAAAGTGAGCCACACACTTCAAATTTGCCATGTTGTTGACATACATATGTACATATTGAAAAAAGGGGTGAAATTCTGTTCCTCTTGTCCTTAGGGTATATTAAGTTTGATACATAGTTTGTAAGTAGTCGAGGTAGTCGCTATAAAGTATACATATTCGTGACCAGCATCATGTCCATCCGTATGTCACCAGGTTTTGTGCCTTAAATTTTGAGGTAGGAGGATGCAGTACTTGTGGAAACATCTTTACCTTTTCATGACCACTATCTTGTACGAAATCGAAAAAATTTTACTGAATATATTTAGATATTTGGACTCGCTACGAATATTTTTGGCCACGCCCACTTTTAGGGGGCGATTTTGATGAAATGTTGCATAAAACGCCCACTTCATAAGGAGGGATGATCGGTTTCAGACCGATTGCAGCTTTTCTATACGTTTTGATCAACTTTTCGGTGTGCGTACCACAGGCTCTGGGTCCTGCATTTCTACCGTTAAGTACAGTTTTCTTGCTTTGCAATTCCATGCTTCTAGAGAACAAAAAAGTGCTTAAATTTAGGGTTCACCATGCCATAAAGGATGGTTGATCCTGATTGAATTTTTCTATTAGGTTAGGCTAGACGTTTTGTTAATACTCTTTCTGGGAAGGGAAAACACGGTGTTGTTCAGAATATTTAACACTGGGGACCTCCGTTTGTTTGAGTTATTCTTGGGGGGGTGTTTATTGGTTCCACGGTAATGAATTGTTTGTTCTACAATGAATATTTGACAAGGTTTGGTTAGTGTAAGCACACCAGTTGTGTTGTTATGAATTAACTGAAACTTGCTCTAAGGGGGCTTCCGTTTGGGTTTGGTTGCTCTCCCTAAGGCTTTCCAGCCGCCGAAGTTCCTTCATGATCACCGCTGCTGTTTGTTTCGCAGTATCGCGTTCGATGTCAGCATATGGTTTACAATGTTCTCCGGAGTTTCTCCAATTATTTCCTCAAGACCTCTGCGTTCCAAGCGAAAATGTGGACACTGAAAGAGCACATGCTCTGCATCCTCTCTGGCCTCTGCACAGTTTGAGCAATTTGGAGATTCATCAAGCCCAAACCTGTTTAGATAAGCTCTGAAGCAGCCGTGTCCGGTTAAGAACTGGGTGAGATAAAAATCCACTTCTCCGTGATGCCGGTCCATCCATTTATGTATATCCGGTATAAGTCGATGGGTCCATCTTCCCTTCGTTGACTGATTCCATCTTTCCTGCCATGTTCTCTGCTATCATATCTTTGACTGGAGCAAGGGGTTGCTGGATTTTGGCGTCGTAGGTCCTCTGTAGCTCCATAGCCAAGATATCCGCTGGTAGCATTCCCGCAATAACACATATAGCATCATCGGATACCGTCCGAAAAGCGGACAGTCTGTAGACACTCTTCTTGAGTGGGACTTAATTTTCACTGCCTTTGCCCATATTGGTGTCGCATACATTATTATTGACTGCGCCACTCTTGACAAAATTAGTCTCCTTGGTTGTCTGGGTCCTCCAAGGTTTGTCATAATTCTGGATAAGGCAGTACATACCCGAGCAGCTTTGTCGCACGTTATTTCAAGGTGTTCCTTGTAAGGTGTTCACCACACCTAGGTATCTGATCACCGGTTTTGACGTTATATTTTGGTTGCCTACCCTGATGGTGATTGCTTCTCTTTTCTTGCGACTGCTTACTAGTACTGCCTCCGTTTTATGTTCAGCAACTTCTAAACCGACTGCTGTCATCCACCGTCTCACTTTTCGGATACATTCATTTCCAATGTTTTGCTTCTTCCAGGTGTTTTGCTGACACTACAATTGCGATGTCACCCTCAGCGCCCTATCATACATAAGGTTCCACAAGATAGGACCTAGTACAACCTTGTGGTACTCCGACTGATATGTGGTACTGTCTTACCCCATCGTTGGTCGTGTGATTGGTGTGATTTTGTTGTTGAGTATAAGACTTTTGTAATATTACGTGTTCCGATCAAAGCGGTTGTGCTCATAGGTAGTAGGTTGTTTGCCTGGAAGACTCCTTAGTTTAATTCTTGGTTTAGACAGTTTCCCTTGAAACTTTTTCTCAGACTGGATTTTTGACCTCTTTGGGCTTGTCATTGATGATTTAATCTTCAGAGCAATGCTGAATTCTTTCTGCTTTCTTTCGGCGCGAGGAAGTTCAATCTAATGGTTCAGACTCTCTTTGTAACCGTCTTTAACCGCTTGGACACTTAGAAAAGGGAAGTTTACCGGGCTCTTTTGCCTCCCAATTTTATTTGCTGTTAATATTCTGTCAAAGTTTGACCTGGTTGACTACGAAAATCACATTTCCTGTTTGACCTTTGGCTGTGAACATGCAAGGTTTGCTAAAATCGTTTTTCCGATTCATGGGACTATTGTCGGCAAGAATTTTCTAGTTCTTGGGCTTCCTCAATCCTACCGACTACGCGAAACACAGTCCACTAAGTGTCCCCTTACTTATGGCTCTTGATGATGCCAGGTATACCAACGTTCTGTCAAATTTGTTACCCCGCCGCGTCGTTTCATGTCTTACTTTCGTTAGAGTCAGTTGGGTTCTGTATTTCGTCAGTCTCTGTCAGGTGGAAGTCTCTTGCTTCTGTCCTTCAAAAGAGGTTCGAAGGAATTTATTCTGTGCATTATGCTCCATGAGTATTGAGCAGGTGTTCGCGGTCCGATTCTACTCAGACACCTCTTGTGAACATCTGGCGAACATCTGAGGATATACACATCATGAAAAACTTTTCCAAATGAAAAATGAAACCAGTTTATCCGCTGGAATTTCGGTGATTTCTGAGATTTTACAACTCTCCGACTTTTACGAGACCAGCAAACCTCCTTGGCCATATCGTTGCCTTTCCGTCCAACACTGCGCTATGCCCAAAAACCCTGTAACAACACAAAACCCCATTCATCTGCTTCCAAAAGCAGTTTTTAAGTGTTCCATATCCCTAATAAAGAAATGACAGATACAGCATTATTTTTTTCTTTTCGCTGAAAAGCAATACCAAAGAAATAAAGTTATCAACATAAAAGCCGGGCATGTAATATGTAAGTGAACGAACTCATATCATGCAAATAATGACATTTTCCCCATCCTACATACCTCCTACTAAAAAAAAAGAAAAAAAAAAGGTATCTATACGTCGAGTGCAAGCAATTTTAACAATTTCCCGGCAGTCACATCCTCGCCCTCATCTACGCATCATTCCCCCAACATCACCAGCCAAAGTGTTTCCTGCTCCTGCTCCTGGTGCCTTTGCTGTACCACACACAAATGTGTTCTTCTTTTTCGTCTTGTACAACTACGAGTACGTCCCTTTTCTTTTTTGGTCCTTTATTTTTTTTTTTTTTGTTTTGTTGATGCTTCTTATCTATGGAAACATATTTTCATTATCATTTCAACTTTGTTGCTATTACACTGAAGAATGAGTAGGAAAAATGGGTGAATTTGGTTGGTGGCTCCTCATAGAGAGGAGGGGAAAAAGTATCTCTTCAATACACTACTCGATGGATAAATTTGCAACTTACATATATGTAAGTATATGCATATGTTGGAGCTTGTGTTTCGATTTGGATGCCGTTTTTGGTTGGTTTTTGTTGGATGCTCCAGATGTTACTAATAGCAATCGTTTGTAGTATGTACAGAGAGACAGATGTACTTCCATGTGGATATGGATTCATGAATAGGTTTATGATGAGGCAAAGCTTTGTAAAAGAAGCTAATTTCACTTCTACTTCTATGGAAGATAGAGTGATTATGAATCTATGGTTAGAGGGATACGAATTCCTTAGCTATACCGAATATCAATACGAAGAGATCCCGATATCAGGTCAGTTGAAGCATCTCGAAGTACTTCACAATGACTGGTCGAAGAAGGGACGGACATTTTTATCCTACCTTGTCGGAGAAACAAAGAAAGGAGCAGTGGTAAGGAGACGAGCCCCAAATCATCTCCAAGGAAGAGGAAAGTGGTATCCTCAAATGGAAAAGGACCTCAAACCGACTTCTTGTACGAAACTAGAAGCGAGTTCCTTCCGCAGACTGTAAGTATTGGGCTAATTCGAGTTCAGTGGACTAACATAGAGGGTTTTCCAATAGGGACTTGCCAACTTTGAATTTAATTTGTGAACGTACTCTTTCACTAATCATCAAACTGTCACTGTCAATTTAAGTGACAGTAAAATCAACATTTCCATCATGGTGATGTACACGAACGAGCAACGTCTGCAAAGTATAAAAATTTTCTACCGAAATTCGGAGTCAGTGACTGCAACTTTAAGAGCGCTAACTCCAATTTTCGGTCGTAATTCTCGCCCTAGTAGACAAGGCAATAACAAGTTCAGTGCAAAAATTTGAGTCTACATATTCGTTGCCGTGTCAGTGAGACAACGGGTTGGTCGAAGTGGCGAAAATATCGCTGTCGTTCAGGCGTCCGTAGCCAACGATACAAATCAGTCAATTCCACGGCGTTTTCAAGAATTTGGCATCGCTCAGACCCCATTATGGCGTGTTTTGCGTAAGGATCTTGGTTTACAGCCATACAAGATCAAGCTGACTCAAGAATTGAAGCCGATGGACCTGGAGAAGATGCGCCAAGACACGTGGTTTCAACAGGATGGTGCCACAAGCCACACAGCACACGTTACAATCGATTTATTGAAGAGTAAGTATGGTGAGCGTGTTATCTCAAGAAATGGGGCTGACTATTTTCACTTGACTATTTTCTCTGGGGCTATGTTTAGTCATTGCCTTATGCCAACCAGCCGACGACGTTGGAAGAGCTCAGAGCCAGCATTGAACGCGGAAAAGCGGTCGTTTCGACCGAAATGTTTGGCCGAGTCGTTGAAAATTGGGTCCAACGAATCGACCGTTGCAAAAGTGCCCGCAGTGGCCATATAAACGAAGTCGAGTTCCATTCATAAATGTTTCGATTGTACTTCAAGCCAATAATAAAGTTTTTGAAATATCTCAAATGGTTTGCGTTTAATTTAAAAAAAAAAGTTGTCAAGCCCTTATTGGAAAACCCTTTACAAAACCAACACAGCAGTTCCTGACATCCAAAAGAGTGCAGTTTCTCCCGAATCGTATTTCCATACAACATCGGAGGAAAGCAATTTGAATGTTCGATACAGCAACGCTTAAGCTAATTCTACCTCTAAGACCAACAGTGATACCAACTCTACGAAAACGTCAAAACTGACGTACGTTGACTTTTCAGTTTTTTTTTTGTAAGTTTTTACTCAAAACAATGCTTGGTCTTGGCTTTTGTTTAGCTTGCATTTGAAGGTTTGCAGTGTCAGTCCATAGGCAGTACTAGCACAGTGCCTTTGATTATTCCTTTCTTTCAAGTTTGACCCAAGTTGGGCCATATATATGTAGATATACTCACTCTGGAGTACTTTTTTTTTGTTTCCCGATTCAAGGTCCACTATAGGATACCCAACCAACATTGTGCAGGTGACAATAATTCGGTTATGCCCTGCGGGACCCAACACAAATCGAGCGAACCCGCCGCCGCCGCGCGCCCTATTTCAATCAAGACAAATGGCAGCAAAAAAAAACTGCTAAATTAATTCAAACTCCCCCGGAAATGAAAGAAAAAGAATGACAAAAAGGAACAACCTTATTAACATATTTACCAACGGTAACTCAATTAAAATTGTACCCTTATTGCCGAACCGACGCACCTTTGTGGTGGTCGCCGAGCCTCCAGGGATGGCATTTTGCTTTGAAATCCCGCCGAGCCGCGGCGTGATTTTTTCCTTAATTCACTTCTTCCAGAAAAATAAAACTTACACTCCTCTCGATAGATACGTACTGTAATGTTTGTTAATAAATTTAAATGTTTCCTTTATTAATTTTTGGTTTTAATCTATTTGTGCGTTTCGTTACAGCTGCCCGTGCTAGAATTATGGGATCAAGTGAAGTTCATGTGAAACGCGACAGTACAATTTCATTAGCGTGCTCAGTGAATATTCATGCATCGTCTGTTTCATGGTAATTGGTTACTATATATGTATGTAGAAGTATTTCCCCAGGTTACACATCATATTTTTTGTTTTAATTTTTATTCTTGCTTCATTTTTGTGTTAAATTTTAATTTGAATGGATATTTGGCTGCACTGCAGTGCGCTCTCGCCCACCGGGATAGCTATGTACATTGGAGTGTGTCAGTCGGTTTTTACGCGAGCATGTCACGAGGGATTTTTCAATTAAACATGATGCGGTTTATATGCATTTTTTCGGTTTGGCTTTTTTAGTTTGGGTTTGTATTTGAATATAGGGTGACCCGCACAATGGGCCAGCTTTAGGGGTATCATGACGGTTTTGGTTCGGCCATTGGTTTCCAATTATACCTTCTGACGACTAATTTACCGAACTTATCTGCCGACATTTGATTTTGTAGAATAGATGGATTTTGCATGTAGGTGGTGCGGGGTTTTTATCCTGTTTCTGCTGCCGACTCTCTTATTGTGATGACATTTTTTCTGTTCATGGGATACGTCGTGCTTATTCGTTTCTGTTAAGCCCCGACTTACTACCCAGATGGCAGCAGTTGAAAATGAAATGAAAACCTTTTAGTCTCTAGTTAGAGTCAGTTAATAAAGGGTGATTCACTTAGAGCAACTAACGGTCTACATAATCGGTCTAGCATCGAATAGTTTGAAACCCAATTTTCATTATTAGACTGAGAGCTGAGTGTGTACGCCATGACCGCGATGCATCGATTCGGCGCCATTGTCAACAGCTTGACTTGACGTACTCTACGTAAGGATCTGGGTTTGAAAATTCAACCGAATCGTAACCGTTTTAGGCTCTTGAAAAACTTGATTCATTGTTGAGGCACATGTCTGGCTTAATTGGTACGTTAGTACGCAAAATTGCAGTATTCGAACTGAAACCCCAAGACAAATGAAATCAAGCGACTTAAAACGCTCATTTGATCAGTTCAGCGAGCGCTCAGTGTAGTTCAGATCTGTTTTTCTCACTCATTTAGTTCAGCATACGTAGTTCACTGCTCAGGGAACTGTTTCTTTTATAATTTTCACCGGTTAGTTGTCATAATACTCGCATAGTACACACAAATTAAATATGTATGTAGTATTTGTTTGGTGGTATTTAATAGAATCGAGCTAGCATCCGAGTAATTGTACATTTGTGTGGAAAAATATTCGTTTTGACCAAGCCCCATGCAACTAGGCTCGCTTTGGTCGTCCTGCTGTATTATCGGCTAAACGAAATTAATCCTTATTCGACTTGCACCATCCACATGTAAAAAGCAGTATCGCTTACCTGAACTACTGAACTAAGTGAACTACTGAACTGCTGAACTGAATGAGCTAAGTGAAGTGACATTGGAAATTAGCTCACTTATTAGAGCTGTTTTTTTTAACTAGTTCGCTCGGGAACTGCACAAGTCGAATAAAGACGTCGCCCACGCACTGGTTCATTAGTGACGGCCCTTTTGTCGGCATCTTCCTGTATCTACCTTGATCCTCATTAGTCACCTCCTCAAGATGTAGCACAATACGTTGATCATCGCAGGAATAATTATTTTACAATCTCAATGCTGTTGATGCATCGTCCCCCCACGCCAATATAATTAAAGATACAAAGATACAAGACAAACAAGACGAAAGAGCAACAGATACATACAACAACTTTACCAACCCCTACTACTCGTAATTGTGCTAAAAAGCTCATCCCACATTCACTGATATGTATGTATGTATGTTCGGAAAGGAAAAATCGAAAAACCAAAGCAAAAATAAATGTTAATGGCTGTGGATGGACTGAAACAGATTTTGAGGTTGGGATTGAGGAGAGTTTTCGCATGACACTAAACCGATAGTCCTTCCACCCCACACTGAAGGCCCAGGCGGGCGGGCGGGAGGTGGGTGCAGCTCATAAATACATGTCGCATGGCATAAATAAAACTGTAATACATGCATAACGGTGTGGAGGCGCAGTTGTAATATATTTTCGAAGTGTGTATCCAGGGGATTTTTTTCCTTTTTTTGAGTTTGATGGAACCGTCAACTTATTTTGACATGAATCCTCATTACCATCGCCATTGAAATTAAATCCGGGAGAATGTGTGCATAGTTCTAGTCATCCACCTTTTCACCTTTCCTTTCCCCATCCCATGCACATAACCTTTAGAGATGGGATACGGGACACGGATGAGGACGAAATTTACATTTAAATCATAATTTTGTGCTGGACGACTTTTTTTTTTGTTTTTTTTTTTGTTGGTTTTATTGTTTTTCGATATTTAATGAGAGTTTTCATAATTAATTCATACCTCGAACGTCCCTATTTATTTGGCATTCAGTGATTTGATGATGTCGTCCGGTGGGTTTAGGGTAAACACTACCTACGCACGTGTTGGTAACAGGGATTTGAATTAACCAAGGGTTGGGCAATGGAATTTTTTGAACTTTTGGGGTTATGTGTGGTTTTGGTTGGAAGATACAGGTCTCTTTTTTCTTGTAACAGGTATCATGGATCCTCTATTGTTGATTTTGATTCAGTTCGTGGTGGGATAAGTCTAGAGACGGAAAAAACCGAGATGGGGACTACCAGTCGTCTTATGTTGACCCGAGCTTCGTTTCGTGATTCCGGTAACTACACATGTGTACCGAATGGAGCGATTTCAGCATCAGTACAAGTTCATGTATTGAACGGTAAGTGTTTATTTTTTTTATATTTTATCCTAGGACATAGTGATGCTATGTTTTCCAAGTGATTGAAACCATCTAAGCTAGTCTATGTCTTCCACAAATGGATATTCGACTACAGTCTATTCCTGACTCAAGCAGGATCTTTCTTAAGATCCAGCTATCGCAATGACGCGGTTTTTCTATATATGATTCAGTACCTTACGAGCCTGAGCCTATTAGCTCACAAATAGTGGCAACCACGCCTACTTTCTTCTCATCTGAAAAATGAATTCAAACTCCAAATCCTAAGGGTTGCACATTTTGCATGAAAAGTGTGACATGTTTGCACATTGTAAACTCAAATGTCTCTCTAAGATGTGTGCAAGAGTTTTCCAGGTTTCTAGGTGTAGTTTGCAGATTACAGGGTGGACCAAACACAAGTTTCTTTTTAAAAACGCAATAAAATGAACAAAATTAAATCTTTTCCATATATTATGGCTTTGTTAGGAAGAGCAAACATTCCCATTAATTATGGAACACAACGTCGTTCAAGTGGCTGCCTCGGCTGGCTTCGCAGTATCGCATTCTGTCACTCCAATTTTCCAAGACCTTGTTGATGGTTTCGGGCTGTATCTCACGGATTGCTTGGATGATATTGGCCTTAAGTGCTTGAATCGTTTCCGGATTGTTGGCATAACATCGGTCCTTCACGGTTCCTCACAAAAAATTGTAGGTCGGAGGCGACCAATTGACACGATAACACATGGGCTGTGTGGCATGGCGCGCCATCGTGCATGAACCAGAGGTCGCCCAAATTCATGTCTTCAATTTCAGTAAAAAAAAAAGTCGGTTAACATGGCTCTGTAATGCCCACCGTTGACCGAAATGTTGTTCCCAGCCTCGTTTTCGAACAAAAATGGTCCAATGATGCCACCACTCTACAATCCGCACCAAACTGTCACTCTCTGTGGATGCATCGACAATAACGTGCGGGTTTTCCAAGTCCCAGATGCGGCAATTTTGTTTGTTAACGTAGCCGCCGAGATGAAAATGCGCCTCGTCGGAAAAGATGATTTCTCGCCCAACATCGTTGTTCAATTCAAGCTGCCCTAGGGCCCAAACTGCGAAGCGGATGGCTGAGTCAGTTGGACCTTGCAAGCGAATAATCCGAGATCTTTGTGCAGAATCCTCCTCAGGCTAGTGCGTGACATATTGATATTGAGTCTCACACTCTCGGCTACAGCAGCCAAATCTCGTCTGTGCGCACCGTACAACGACGGAGACCATGAGTGTTGTCCACTTGCTACAAAGCACTCACTTTCAATATTTCCCAACGTTGTTCAAGCGTACGACGACTGATTTCGTTCCACGGAGGTATGATACTGACTTTCTGTCAAGATTTTGAGCGGGAAACAACTGTCAGTGTCAAATGATGATTATGATTTAAAAAGAAACCACTAGATGGCCTACCCTTTACATTCTGGCATATCCGATTAATCTGACGCATTAACTCTATTGTCATTGGCTCTCAATCCGTGCATACTCTTAGGTAGAAGGCGCAAGGCATATGTACATATATGTCAATATGTATGTGACATATTGTTTGCCTAAAATATTCATGATTCATTTTCGATTCGGTTGTTTTCGCCGCAAATTTTAGATATTCCCTCGTCACCAATCGCAGACCGAGGGTTTTATTTACAAGAAATAATCGAACATGACCAAAAAAAAAACTCACTTGTTTGTCAGATGAACCTTCAAATTTGGGTCACATGCCGAACAACAATCACTACAGCATGGCCACACAACAGATATCGTATTATGAATAAATTATTATTCATGTTTACTTTTTGTTTCGATTTTCTGTTTTTTTTTTTCCTCATTTCTCTCGCTCCAGGTGAACATCCAGCTGCAATGCAAACAAGTAGCGGTGTACCAAGCCCATCACATCTAGCTATTGTTATCCTTTGTGTACTATCGATAGCAGCATGTCATCAATCAATCATATCACAAACAACGTCCATTGATCGTTTTTATCATTCAAGATGACTTCAGCAAAGAGCACGATTCTAAACAAACAGAAAATGTATTTAAAAAAAAAAAACAAAACACACACACATAAGTGGAGTACCCATTTAAAAAAGGTAATACTACTGTTATAAGAAAAAAAGTAATTATTTGTAATTGATAGAATCCTAAAAGGATAAAACTATTTCTAAGGAACTACATTTAAATGGATAAAAGTATATATATACTTTACTATGTAATGATAAACAAAAGTTAAAGGATATTTGACTGTGTATCAATTAAAATTGAAATAATAATAACAAGGTATGTGTCATGATAAAAAAAAAATATATGTGGCATACCAACGAAGCATCATCATACTAGTTTAATGTAAATATTTTTTTTTTATAACAAACTTTCCTTTTTTTTAAACTTTTTTGTTTTGTTTTAAAGCAAATATTTGTCCTTAAGCCCTTCTTTCTTTCTTCTTTCTTTGTATTGCTAGAGTTTAACCATAAGTTATCCTCCTCGTCAGCTACTGCCGACGTCCTTTGCTGCAAAAGACGTTTAGAACCTAATGATGTCAGAATTTGAAACGACCCGGAAAGCCTATTTTAATTTCCACTTCATCCACACTGAACGATGAATCGAATTAATGACGCAGTGCCACCCTGTGGCTGGTAATCTCTCACGAAAATCCTAAAGTCTAAAAAGCACGCCCTGATCAAAAGCTTTTGCTAACTCTCTCTCGCTTTCTCTCTCTCTCTGTCAGTAGTTGTCAAAATATTCAGTTGTTGTGCGCGAGCGCGATTGAATTCGTCCGTGAAAAACAGTGGAAATGTTAGTTTTTTTTAATAGTTTTCCCGATTTTTATATTATTTTACGATGGTAAGTTGTTGTCGATGAATTTGATGTGAGTTGGATGAAATTTCCTTTCGTAAATAAGTGTTTTTTGTTTGAGTATTTCCATCAATTTTTTATGGAAATTTCTAATTTTATTGATGGTTTGATAAGGATTCCATAATCCGAATCCAGTAGTCCTGTTTCTTAGTACCCGTATTGACAGTGATCTTTCGAGTGTATTCCCGTTGGGCTTAGGAAACAAATGACGCTCTAGCAATTCGGGGCCTTGCTGCTGCTTGTTATAGCATGTCGCAGCAGATAGTAATTTGGTTCTAGTTTGAAGCACATAGGCTTCCGTTTTTCTCAGGATCTACTCAGTGACCTATCTATTGCAGTACACTTCTTCATTAGGCATATTCTTGGTTAAGCTATGGCAAGATGTGAGGTCTCTCCCAATTCGTCGATGTTGAGTGCTTTTTTTGACCAACAAACGCCAGTATATAAATGTCATTTTCTGAACCCAAGATAAGCGCTGATGTAGTCAGTCTACACAACCAGCAAAGCCTCACTGTTCTCGTTATCACCTTACAAGTCACTTGAAACTCAACTGAGTTTCTTGGGTTGAATCCTAAAGACTCCCAAAGCCTAAATACCAACGTCTGTCCAATCTACATTTCTCAAACTATCTAAGCTACTCTCTGACTAGCTTGATCCCGCTTACAGCTTATAGAGCAGACTTTTGTGCTCCTTGAAGTAGGTTTCTCTGAAGTTGATTCGCATTGCAATATGCTACGCCATCAATGTTTGAACCTAAATGTCCAACTTCTTACATAATTTACTATTAATTAGTACCTTCCAATCGGCAATCCAATTACTTAAAAGTCCAACTAGTACTCCTTACATACCCAAGTTTCCACACAGTTCAACAAGGACCTTCATTTTTGCTATTCTCCACATTAAACCCTATCACCCATTTAAATGCTTTCCAATCAACTGGAACCACAATGCATGGGTAGAAATATATATTTCGAAATATGCCATAGTTGCTGAATCGACATCATGTCCATCCAACAATATGCTGCCTCCGCGTTGAATGTGCCAAATGAATCTAGTAAAAGCCAAGTCATAATCCAGCAACAAGCCAAATTATTGCAACCCATCACACTGCTGCTGCACCTGTCACTGGTTCTTCATTTGAATTCAATCCTATATCTCTCGATAGCTTGGTCATCGAAAAGTTCTTGTCTGCGGTGTGTTTCAAAAACTGAGAGCATGTAAAATGAAAACCGTTTTCTATGATACTATCCTCAATATCACGTGCAATATACAAAAATACAGACGAAACTGAGTACCCTGCCGCACTATGCATTGTGTATGGTCCTTAAAATATCAGTCAGTATACGTGTGTGTTTCTTTGTTTTTTTGGAATGTTCTGGACATCGGGTCCCACGTTTTGCATTCAAAAGATGACGACGATACTCTTCTTCCTCCCTAGTGGAAACATCATCTACACTTGCTCCTGCCGAGAACGGATGTGGAAATGATTTTCGTTGCACACATCTACTTCATCCATTAATCTCTTTTGCTCCTTGTCCCTTTCGCCAGCCACCCACTTCGGCAACAACAACACACACAAAAAAGAAAAACCTTGGCACACGAGCTGATTCCTCAATTGTAGTGTATACTCTCAGTATACTGCTGGACAAAAAACAAAAACGAGAATATCCTGGATAAGCTCACTCGATGTCGTAAATAGGGAACTTGTTACATACACGCACGCACGAATGGCAGTCGAGTTAAAATCAACAATGGGCACAATCGATGCCAGAGTCCGTCCCAAGTTCCATTTGTTTGCTAAAGATTGACTTAGTAGAGACACTGACGAGCGAGAGAAAGGATTCACAACCTACATCAACTTTAGGATGTACATGTGCATACATTTTGTGAATCCTTGTGTGGGTGATTCGGGGAATGCAACTCCAAAGAAACTTGAAATCTATCTCAAAGGCTCTTATTGCTAGCCTTTAGCAAAGCTTCCACGATCTTTTGGATATAGGTATGTTCAAATATTTTCAAGTAATTGCCAAAAAGTCTGTCAGGCATACAATCATTTCGAAAACATTTGAAAAATATTTTTTATAGTTTTCAAAGCAGTCCCCTAATACTTCCGCAAAGTTTCGAAAATGACACCGAAACGTTTCCCTAATATTTTGAGACATTTGAATGGTTCGAAGCCTGACGGATTCGGGCCTCTTAAACCATTTTTTAATGGAATGGACAGCCTATGTTTCTTTATCGAATGGATCTTCCCTTTTCCTATTTATAGCTTATGGGTCTCCCTGGTGGGGGATTCCTTCAAATGGTCCCTTAATTTGGTAGCGTTTCTGACATATCTCCCAGATTGTTGGAAGAGAAAGTAGCTGAGTCTTGGTCATTCACATCTGACATGTATCCATCATCGACATGTATCGACAGCTTTGCAATCTATAATTTTGTCTGAAACTGTTTGAAGTTATCGCATTGGTTCTCGCACATCTGGTGCGGCAAGGCAATTGTTTGATGGTTGAGTACGGATTTCTTTGCGTCGTCTTAGCGTCGATAGTTCGTATCTTGATATCATTTTTTTTTTCACTAAAAAGCACCTACCTAAGCCTGCTCGTTTCCATTATTTTCATCCCTTCACTGTGGGTTAATTTCAGAGGAACTTATTTGAGACAGCGCGCTGTAATATTACTCCTACCTCAGGTATTCCTCCTCTCAGATTTACGTTGTGTTTTGGACTACGGCGCAAGATGCTCCTGGTTCAATCCGTAGACAACACAGACAACAAATATCCCTTGCGATACGGCATTCAACGTGTAAATGGAACACGAATGGTTGTGAGAAGCTAGGCCCTGGGTCCCATAGAACTGTCGTGCTTGTCTAAAAGAGTTTAATCTTATCAAAGACTTATTAGGAATTCTGCTAGAAATTGTGAATTGTATTAATAGCTGGTACCATTGCACATGACGCTCTCACTACTGTCACTACTGGTCTTCCTTTTCCTAATGACGTAGGAGTGGAGGAGGAGGGAACATGTGTGTATATTGTCCCATCAGGCTTTCTTGGTTTCAATCGAAAATCCTTCGCTGAACGTGTAAGACCTTCTCAATTTTAAAGTCCGACAGAAACTTGCAGGTTCCTTATGCATCATCGCTGAAGCCCTTCCCTATCCTTTATTTTTTTCCTTTTTCGTTTTTTTTATTTTTTATCTATTCGTTTCATTTTTTATTTTATTTTTTCAATCTTTAAAAATATTTAATTGAGTGAAATTAGCAAAATATATAATTAAATGAAAGTTTAAAATGTACTTAAAGTATACTAATAAAAAATATATCCTAAAAAAATCAAGAAAAAAAAATTATAAATAACAAAATCAAAAAGAAAAAGAAACCAAAAACAAATAAATATAATTTTTTTTTGTCATAGCTGTGTATATATAGAAAAATTCAATGGAAAAAGAGAAAAAAAAAATAATAATAAACTGGAATTTTGTTCTATTCGTAAGTACTTTCCAATTTTAAGAAAAGTATCTTAAAAAAAAAAAAAAAACAAAAAATAAATGAATGTAGCAAGAAACTTTAATTAATCACAAAGCATATATATATACACAAACAATACAACCATAAGAAACAAAATCGTAAATTAATTAATTAATCAGAAAATATGTTAAATGTATAAAGAATGAGAACTGAAAAAAAAAATATGAAAAAAATATCAAAAATGTATGTAATTTGAAATGAATAGATAAAAATAAACAAAACAATAAAAATAAATCGGAAATGTTTGAGTTGTTCAAGGGATTGTTGGGAAAAGCCATGGCGCATGGGTAAGTGGTTTACAAAATTCGATACAGTATCTAAACCGTGGATTGATTGTGTATCCCTTTGGGTTTGCTTTCAATATTTTAGGAAAACCACAGCGAATCCAATCCTACTGCAGACTGTTGCACGATGCTGATGCTGAGGTGCTCATATTGTTTGTGACTTAAGACTTCTTTTTTAGTGGATTTATTTTCATGAACTAGGATACTCACTTACTTATTTAGGTGGCGCTACAGTTCGGGGTGAACCTGGGCCTCGACCAACAAGCCTCTTCCGTTAGCCCGGTCCTAAGCTAACTGCCTTCTACTAACCCTTCTACTTGTGCGGGGCGCCTAAGGCGAGGTCTTCCTCTACTGCGTGGTCCCTCCGGGTTTGATTCGAAGACTCTACGGGCCGGAGCATTGGTGTCCATTCGCTCTACATGTCCTAGCTATCTTAATGGAACTAAAAAAAAAAATACTTGGCCTAGCTTCTCACAACCATTCGTGTCGTGCGTGTTATATTCTTTACACAACTGGAAGGGGCCTACTGTTTAATGCCATGTCCGAAGGGTAATTTGTTATTGGGGAAGCTTTCTCAGGACAGATGTACTCTCGGATGTTTGTCAGACGCTCGCGAGCGGTGGGGCTGTGAAAAACTTTTAGGTTGTTTCCCGACTGGGATTCAATCTCGAACCCCTTGCTTCATAGCCACGGCGCCCACATCTTAAACGATTGATGCGCATTTTTCTGACCAGGTCGATGTCGATGTCAAACGGGACCGAAAATTAGACGAAGAATCTTTCTCTCAAAGTGACTGAGGATCTCTTCATCCGCTTTAGATAGAGTCCATGCTTCAGCGCCATAAAGCAGGACTGGGATGATCAGGAATAGGGCTCTGCTACTAAATTGCCTATGAACTAGACTAGTAGATCAAAAATCGTAGTAGTCGGCATTACACACTGCACACTGATGAAAACTCTCCATCATGGCCATAGTTTCTGCTGTCTGAGCGGACCCTCTCACATAGTTCCCCATCTTGAGTTGATTGAACTACCATTATTGTTAACGAAGTCTAAATGTAACCCAAGAATGCGTTATAGGTTGTAGTTATAGGACTTGCAGGTGGGTCATTTGGACGACTTTCTAACTTCTATCCTGGAATCCTGCGGAATCACTCTTATACATGCTTAGGTTAGGTTAGGTATGTGGGTAGGCGACTAGATAAATATCACATCGCCACACTCAGGTCAATCCAGACCCATTGTGATACCCAAAGGGGAAAAAGTCCCTTGCCCATTGGTATTAATTCACATCTTGTGGATCACCAAACCATCCTGTTGATTTGAAGAATCTAAAAATTTCATTGATTGGTCTGTTTGCTAATTCTTCAAGGTCACGGAAAAAGTGTCGCCCTAGAAATTTGAATCGAAGGTGGATAAGCCCAGGGCAGTGACAGAGAAAGTGAGTTGTATCCTCATTAGCTTCATCGTCTCAACATCCCCGACATAAATCTTCATCCGTGAGTCTTAGCTTTCTCTTGTGGTACCGAAGAGAGTTATGCCCCGTGATAATTCCTTTAGCATAATTCGGTCGATCCTACTCTTGTCAAAGCAAGGCCATAGGCTTCTGGTGATCACACAGGTGTCCATGGGGCTCCATCTACTATTGGCCTCACTTCTGGCCAAGATCCATGCCTTTTGCTTCAATGTGCAAGGCGGGATGAGCACCGAGGTTGCGATGTAGATTCAGAGCCTCTTCTTGCCAATTCGTCTGCCTTCTCATTACCTGAAATACCTTCGTGTCCAGGGACCCAGCAGAGTGCATCCTTGTGCTGTGTTCCAAGAACCCTGAGTTCTTCGGGACATCACTTCTTAATCTTTTATTTCGATTGCATTAATCGCTTTTATTACCGCCTGGCTGTCGATGAAAAAGGTGATACCTTCCGGTGGTATTACCTTCATCGCAGTCCCACGGGCAGCTATTGTCACTGCCAGGACCTCCGCTTGGAAAACACTGCCATGGTTCGGAAGGCGGACTGATCTAGATATTCCCAGCGGTTCAGAAAAAATGCCAGACCCTACGATCAATCTGTATAGATAGAGATGGAACGTGTGTTGGCAGGCTTACCATCCTTCCATTCTTCCCTGTTTGGGAACGAGCTAGTAAACGGTCTATGAAAATCTAGGAGTGAGGTAATCCGTAGTATAGACTTTTCCTAGATATATCTCCAGGATCATGGAATAACCGGTTGCATTATGATTCCACCTATCTGACTGACTTATTCTTAGGGCACTTATAGGTGCCGAGATTTTAAGAAAACTGTCCACCGGTAGAAGATTATACTTGCTTAGAACTGTGACTTGGACGCCGTGACTCAAGTGGTTCGAGTCCCATCCAAAACTCCTAAAAGTTTTTTCACCGCCGCACCTCTCACGAGAGTATAACTGTCATGAAAACTGAGACGCCATTAGACAGTAGGCCCCTTCCATTCGTGTAACACGCACATCACGAATTGTTGTGAGGAGCTAAGTCCTGGACCTGTTGCGCCGAAAATTTGTATTGTCACTTGGACATGTGTCGGTATTTTGATCCCCTGCACGCGATATCTTGCAAATCAGAATACTCAGCAAAGACCTTCTTCTGGCAGCTCATAGAGCACAACAAATTAAGTGATTATTACTTAAAAAGTAAAAGAATTTTCAGTAAAATACAAGACTCCGTGATAGACATGTTGCCTGCCAATAGTTGGTGTGAGAATCAACTCGTAAAAAAGAGGGATTCATCAGATTCCTGTTTACCTTCCTTAACACGCCAGAACTTCCTTTCATTCCCACTACTGACTCACTGTCTGACTCCTGTTTTCTTCGTTTCCAGAAACTTCAATAAAGCACTCTATTAATTAACCTACTTTAGGTAAAAACTCTCTGACTTTTACATCGCATTTACCTGTTTTATTGATTTTGGGAACAACTCTGAGGGGGAGTTGAGAAAATTTATGAAATTTACTAGATTTTCTTTTTTCTTTCCTGCCACTAAGGCGGTGATAGCCTTTAAGCGGTCTTCTACATACGAGAACATAAAACCTGCACCTGGAGCGAATTCAAAGCATCTCAACACTCATTCTAATTAATTCCTGTGTTTAGCAGTGGACAACATTAAAGTAAAGTTAGTGTGGCGCTAGTTCTGAGAAAACTTACCACTCGGGGCTGTCTTTTGTCTCTGGCAGCCAATCATTTAAATTCTTTGAAAGTGATTTTATATTTTTAAGTTAAAATCCCTCGCAAGTGATGAATAGTCAACAACATATGTCGCCTACCAACCGCTGATTGTCACGTTCTTTTCATGCCGCATTAAGGCTCTATAAACACCTACGTGAACCGCACGTGTTTTTATTATTTCCAGTTCAAAGCGAAATAAAACTCAGTTTTCCCCACTACGGAGTTGGTTGTCCCAGCTATTTAAAAGAAGCTTTCCCTAGTTACTTTAATGGAATTAAAAGATTTTCTCCTGAGGCTTGTCCACACCTAACAAAACCTTAGAAAAACACTAACGAAAAATCTTTTCGAATGAATTTTAGGGAAGCAGAAAGGTTTTGAAAAACATTTAGACTGTTTCGAAGATATTCTTCTCAAAATATTGGGAAAACCCGTCTGAAAACATTGAGGAGGTTGATTCAAGAACTATGGAAAGGGGTTTCGAATTGTTTTCAAACAAAACCTTAGAGAAAACACTAACGAAAAATCTTGAAAACGTTTTCGAACGAATTTTAGAGAAGCAGAAACGTTTTGAAAAACATTTAGACTGTTTCGAAGATATTCTTCTCAAAATATTGGGAAATCACTTCTGAAAACATTAAGGAAGTTGATTCAAAAACTATGGAAAGGGTTTTCGAATTGTTTTCAAAATGATGTTGGAACATACAATCGCAACGCCTAAGAGAAGAAGGCAAGGTTCTTCTTAACCCCTCTGCTCGTCTTCTGGTGTTAAGGTTGTGGCTGATTGGGGTTCGGAACCGTTCATCGTCGTAGTACTTCAACGCTGCTGTCATATTGAATATTTTTTTCACTGTGAGAACGCTCACGCTGATCGCCCTATCTTGGATGTGTTGAAGTTTGGCGATGTGTGTATCTGCTGCACCTCCCCACGCAAGTATGCCATATCTTAGCCTCGATTCAATAAGTGCGTGATACACTAGTTTTTGGACACAGTAAGACGACTTATTCTTCAGGGATGCCAATGCAAAGAGGAATCCTTTCAGCTGTCTATCGTTATACTCAAATATTTATACGTATCCACGACATCTATGACCTGGCAGTTACTTGGGTCGGCACAATTGAATGTTTTGATATTTATGTAGGACTTCGGGTACTGTGGGTACCGCATTTATTACAAGTCCATTATCGTGGCACCATTTCCCATCCTGGTCGCTTCGACGATCGATTTGTGACAAACAACAATCGCCGTATCATCTCCATACGCGAATGGTTAGCTCATCTTTAAGGATTTTAAGAGTTCGTTGGTGTACATAATGAACATTAGAGGGCCTAGTTTAGAGCCTTGTGGGACTCCGTACTTACTGCGATAGCTTGTGATTCCCTTCTCCTTCAGCCAGTCTAATAGTTTTCCTCTAATGCCCATTCGATGTATTGCCTCTATAAGTTTGTGGTTGTCTAGGATATCGAATGCTTTGCTAAAATCTAAGAAAAGCAGCAGCACATGATGGCTTTTGTGAAGGCTGGTGTTAACTAGATTCGCGAAATCACCGAGAAGTTGGTTAGTACTTTTTCCCTTCTGAAATCCGTACTGATTCTTGCTTATTAGCGTATGCTTATCAATAAATCAAAGACGTTAGAACCTTTTTTGAGAAAATCTAAGTGATGTCCTAGAATGACTAAGAGTACTAGAACTTCAATTCCCCTTCGAATTATGACGACTAAGATGCAAAGTTTGATGGAAATCCTTCTAAAGTTCGAAATTTTTCTCGAACCCAATACTTGCCCTGTAGATATGACTTGTTTATATACATACATACAGTTGTATAAAACATTCTTTGCTTTCCATTTACCGTAATTTTATTATGTATTGTAAGTATGTACGCTGTGATGTAATGCGGGATGAGAAATTGAATGGTCACTGACTTCAGAATCTTCTTTTGATTTGAAAATAATGGTATTCCAAGGACATTTTTCAATCCCAAACTGGCAAGAAAAGTTGAGAAAAACTCGTTTGATGTTTTGTTTTTATTGTTTTGATCGAATCTAATTGGATTTCGTGTGAAAGTTGCAATTAATTGAATGGGAGAATGCAGCGCTGGAATGACATTGCTTTGTTATGGTATTGATTGAGGCGAGAAGAAATTTGCATTTTAAATGACCCCGCCTTGAAATCATCGTTCATGGTTTGTACAAGAGGGCACCAAGAGCTATAACTTGTCATCTTGCCAATAAGAGTTCTGGACAAACATTACTCTTTTTTCCAGATCACCGGGTTACGCAAAGTGCGTGGTACAAGCCATCAACCTTGTATATATCCTTTAGCTAAGAATCAGCATTATTTGCACGACCACGTCGCATCATTTCGGTTTTAAAATGATAAGTTTTTTTTCAGATTTCAGTACGTTGAGGATGAGTCTTAAACTCTGTAAGACGATGGTTCGCGAAAAGGCTCAATTGTGCAGGGAAACATTTCGAGAGTCCAAAGAATTTCACCAATGAGATGCATCCTCGCTTACACTCCTGCAGTTGATAAGGAAGTAAACTGAGAACTAAAGAGAGGAGATGCTTTCCTGGTGTAGTTCTTCAGACAGAAATCATTTCTCAAAATACGGTCCCTGTTTATCTGTTGTGTCTAAGTTTCCCTCTTCCTTACGCGTTTTTACTTACTTACTTAGGTGGCACTACAGTTCGGGGTGATCATGGGCCTCAACCAACAAGCCTCTCCAGTTAACCCGGTCCTTAGCTAACTGCCTCCAGTTGCGCACTCCAAGTCGGTTGAGGTCCCTTTTTACTTGTACGCCCCACCTAAGGCGAGGTCTTCCTTTACTGCGTTGTCCCTCCGGGTTTGATTCGTAGACTCTACGGGCCGGAGCATTGGTCCTAGCTATCTTAAACGACTGATGCGCATTTTTCTGACCAGGTCGATGTCGCTGTACAGCTCATATGGTTCGTCATTGAATCTCCTCCTCCAAAGCCCGTCAACACAAATGGAACCGAAAATTAGACGAAAAATCTTTCTCTCATTTATAGTTTTTGTAATATATGGTTCTCTACTAATGACCTCAGCCTGATTCTATATGAGTCTACAAACTATGGCATCGCTTATCAGCCGTTTTAGGTTATAGTTTTTTTGTTTTCCAAAGAGTGACCTTGAAACGGGAGCGAGGGCTCCTATCGTAGTCTCTAACCATATTCGGTTCAAGTCATTAAGGACTTTACTATTAGCTGTTCTATATATATCTTCCCCCTGGGCCTTTTAAAAACACAGCCTCTGTAGGCTTTGAAAAACGAAAGAAAAAAAAACTTTCATCTCAATTGATGTTTCCTAGGATTGGGGAGGCAAGACAAGGCTCTGTCTCAAATGACTAAGTAGATTCTAAGCACGCGCGTAGTAATAGTACTATTTGCCTACCTTTCTACCCTACCGTTTGCGTTGAAAAACGTTAAAGGCACACCTTCATCATTTTACAGCCGACTTCAAGGGCCCAAATAGAGCCACTCAAAGGTTGTGGGTTTATACCCATGGTAATCCCAAACCTGTGTAACTTTGGGAGAAATACATAAGTTGATCGAGGTATTTAGTCACTCGAGGCACGATTTCATTCCTTATTTTTTCGTCCGGGAAGTCCTGTAGAATTCATTAAATTTTTGTAATTCACTGTAGTTGGCAGGGTTCAATAAAATATAGCCCGCCTAACCCCTTCCTAATAAATAAATCAATAACGTCGCAGCCCCATCTACGTGTCACTCCTTAAAGGCATCAATCTAATACAGACGCCAGTATCTGCTATAACAAACTATTGATTGAAATATTCTTTCCCACAACCGCTGCAGTAAAATTCAAATTTTTCATCTACCTATCTGGTTAGGTATCTATCAGCTACTCTCTCTTAGTAACTACTAAACTTGATATACAAAATTCTAAGAATCAATTACCGAGTACATACACGTACTTGGTCCCTACCACCCATCACTGGTGTATTCTTGGCATTTTTTCGAACCAAAAAAAAAATGTATCTAACCAGCATCCGTAGCTAAACTGACTTTCAAAAAAAAAAAAAAAACAGAAAAAACAAATCGAAACAATAACAATAATGGCACTCGCGCGCTTCAGCCGCTGATGATGATTAGTCGGCTAAGCCAGCTTATGCTTTGGCTGTTTTTTCTTTTTTTTTTATTATTCATTCTTCGTCGCGTATTCACAACTATTTTATGGTTTTTAATACAAAAGCGTTTCCAGTTGTTGTTGGAACGCCATCACTTTTGGTACGTTTTTGTGTGTTTCTGTTGCTCGCTACTGTCCTACGGTGCTACCGCTTCGGTTTTTGCATCTTCGTCGTGATTAGTATTTCTATTCTTCGAAATTTATCGATCTATAGTGAATAAAATAAATATAAATACGTATATGTATCCATGAGATAAGAGCGCAGAAAATGATCGGAAAAAAACGACGAAAAATTCGCGTATGAAGATCGTCGTCAACTAACCGGTTATCGACACCCATATTGAAAAAATATACATCGGACGTGCGTGCAAAACTTTTTCTGGGTTCGAAGGAAAATTTTGGAAAATACTTTAAGAGAAATCGCAGATTTTCATTTTCATTTTGGTATTTGTTAGTGTTTTCTGTTGTTTTTTAATTGTTATTACCTCTACCGGGACCTGATGTATTGAGAAACAGACGTGGTGGTACATCCGTGTTGACAAATCCATTTTATCGTTCATAAGCACCTTGAGGTGGTGGTAGTAGATATTCAACATACATATGTATGAATGTACATATGTAGGTAAAAATAGAAAGATTTATTTATTCATTTTGTTTTTTTTTTTCGTGTTAAAATGAGGCTTAGATAATTGATACTCAAATCAGAAGTAATTTTCCACAATTTTTGGCAGCACGATTAGGTTTTTAACCACATAGCTGCCCGCAATGACAGACGTCATTATCGTTGTTATTCGGACATGAACGAAATTTTGTTCGAAAATCCGTAGGAAGCTCATTTGCTTACGCGAATTTGGGAGACAGCCAGTGAGTAGGTCATTCCATTTGACGTTTGCATACGCTCGTGAAATTTGACATTTGTCTAGTAGGTTTCGATTCTGATGAAATTCGAAGTTTATAGTGTTAAATGGTTTTGCAAATTCTACGAAGGACGCTGTAGGTGTTGTGATGGTCTAAAAAGTGGGCGGAAATAACCTCCAACTGAAAACTTTTTGATTTGTAAACATTTTCACATTTCAATCGAAGTGGGAACATGGTTGTTTTACCCAGAAGTAAGGGTTAGGCTAGGCTTAAAATATATCCTAATCGATGAACAATTTGTTAAGTCGAGGTCCCTTTTCCAAAATGTTTGAAGTGGCACGCGCTGAGTAGCATGTTGCACTGCCTTGTTGAAACCACAGCTCTTTCATGTTCATGCCATTCAATTGGGGAGCGAAAAATCAAGAGTCGTGTGTCAAGTCACATTTTCGAAGAATTATAATGGTTTGTTTAACCGAGGAGTGATTTGTGATATAGCAGCGCGACGTGGCAAGGATTTCTTCAGACGAGGAACAGTTAAAGATGTCTGAAAGCTTTTTGGCCCTAATGTCGTATTGCCTAGTTTATCACATTCATGTTGTATGGAAGAAGTCTGTTCAATTTCGTGTTCGACAAATCGAACCCCAAACTCCCACTCACCTACGCACTGACCACATTGTGCACTGCCTTTTCCACTTTTTCTCCAGAAGGTCATCAGAACCCCAGTGCTGAGAGCCATCTCATCTAGAGATACGCTGGGATCTAGTCGTACTAGGCATAGGCCCTCTACATTTTGGTCCATTTACTTGTGCTCTAGCTTGATTGTGACTGCAGTGCTAGTTAGAGTTATCTGAACCCACTGTCCGACCTCAAGTTATAGGTGTGCAACATTGAATCTGTGTATAGCATTCGCACTTTAAGTACTTAGCCCAACAGCACATCCCTTTAGGTTTTTCTTTGATTGATTGTGGCACGAGGTCTGTTAACTGTGAGCTGCCTGTTAACAGTCTGTTAACTGTGAGCTGCCAGATATTTCTTCATGACAGTCTTACTCTCGGATGTTTGTCAGACGTTCGACAGAGGTGGGGCCGTGAAAAAACTCTATATGTTTTGCCTGGGTTTCGAACCTCTAACCCTTGCTCCAACCTAACGACTTCAGCCACGGTGCCCATAGACAAGCAGAGTGTATGCAGGCATTTTTTTGGGTGTTTTTGTCATCCAAAATCTGAATTCACATTGTCGATTGCGTTGTATTTTGGGAAAACATACGGTTTTCACAGGGATCCGTGATGGTATCGCCTTCAAACCGATGGTACCTTGTAAATTGAAAAAGTCCTGCAAAAACTAAGAGTTAGAGCGTTGTTCTCCATAATTCTATTCTGGGCTTTGCCTTGAGCCTCATTGAGTATATTCTTCTACGTTTGTTCTAGGAGATGTCTTCCAACCTTCGCTAAGTTCAGACTGTTTTTTAGGGGTTTTGACACAGGAAGGTTCGTCTGACTTAGTGCCTGTGGGAGGTTGTCACTTTTATTGGACTGACATACTTAGTAGCGGAGTTGATACTCCTATAAGGGCACTCCTGTTCGAAAAACACTCAAATCGTAGTCGGTTCCGGTGGGAATTTAATGTTTTTAGTGAAAACTTCGGTCATTTTCATGGTCACTTCAACCACTTACAATAAAGGGGGAGGCAAAGCCAAGTGCAGACCTAGACACCATTCATCCAAAAGCTACCAATGTCATTAAAGTTTAATCTTATGCGCAGACTTCCGGTGTCAATATTGTAAAGAGAATTACCAAGCAAACAACAAGACAAGAGACCACGATTCTCTACATAAGAACAACAACAAAACATATCACTTAACGGCCACAACACACTGCAGCCAAAAGAATAGCCACAGATACTATTTGTGTCAATCTATCTTACATTATTTATTTATTTATTTTTTGTTTGCTCTCGGTGCGTTTATGATGTGTTCATTCAATTCAATTGAAAAGCAAGCGTACTTTTGCATGACAAATTCGTTCTGTTGTGTAGTATCTGTCACATACCTACTCGTTTTACTCCGCTTATACCCAATATGTAGTACGTCCTATCAAGCTGAAAACAACTTTTGTGGGACAGCATCACCAGAGCGCATGTTAAAGAAGATAAACACTAAAAATGACAGATATTCTCTCGTTCCCAATACACAAAGATCTGTATAGTAGTTACAAATTTTTATCTTCGCTTTGTAGATACATTTTAGTGTCGTGTATCTGTAGATATATCGATCTTTTGCCAGCCAGCTAATTCCTTTTGTTTGTAACTTCTAAGCTAAAAGCTAATACTAAAGGCAAACAGAAAGCCTAAGCCAGTCTATCTACACACACTGTTTTTGGTTTTTTATTTATTTTTTTTTGTAAATAAACGTGTTTTGTGTGTGTTTTCTCTTTCTTCTTTATTTTACAATTATTATTATTTTTTTTTTTATCTGCATCAGACAAATTAATCCGCATTTGTTAACGCGCTATCAATTGAAAAAGTATCTTTTGTTTAATTTCGAATCTAAATAGATACAGCGCGCGTAGCATTTGATAAATAATTTGTAAAATTACATACTTATGTATCTATGTATCTATTTTACTCTAATGCAGAACTGATGAGCGTTGAAGTGCCGCGCAATTTGTATTTGTAAAATCAGGAAGGAAAAATTTCGATGCTGACGACGACTTTGTCTTATTTGGAAACGTGTTTAAGTACAGCTAACATGTGAATATTTGCGCAAGAGAACGCGACGATAAGAGATTGTAGATAAATTTAGGATAGTGTGTGGATATACATATCTGTATGTATCTAATAGAGAACAAAAATCATCGCATCTACTACATAAAGCGAGAGAGAGATAGAGCGCGGGAAGGATGTACAATTTCGATGGAATCAAAGGGAATTTAGTAAGGATATGGATTTCCTAACTGATCCGATATTTACGGAATTCGGTAAGTCTTGTTTTTTATTCGTTTTCTTTATGGCTTTACTGTAATTTACTTCTTTTTTTTTCCCCTAACTTGGTGTTCGTGAGTATGAATACTGATTGACCGGATCTCTTAGTTATCAGTTATTTATTGAAATTAGGTTAGTCAGTGGAAAAACCGATGTGGTGTGAAATTTGTTACATCTGTTGAGTCCAGCTGTAGGGCTATAAGCCTATAGGTGGTGATTCGCAAGTTAGTCTACTTCTACTTCCATCCAAGTCGTCTAAAAGTGTGTTTTCAGTTTGCTAGTCCTCCTTTTGGTAATGATACACGGTGGCACTTTTCCAGGTGCTTCTAGTGTACGAATGGACGAAATATGGTGCACTGCTTCCTTTGGGGAAAGCCCTTCCCCTTAGGCAAGAGTTACAGCTATGGTCAACAAAATACATAGGTGTTTGAAAAATTTTACCAAAAATGTCACAAAATAACACTTCAAACAGAAAATAATTGGTTGGAACTTCATTTTAGAAAAATCAAACAAAGGAAAAGCGAAGAATTATTAATAAAAATTAAGGTTTTACAAAAAATAAGTTGGTCAAAGCAATAGGTGCAAATTCAGAAATCTGGAAAAAATTGAATAAAATCAAAAGAAAAACGAATCCATATTTGTTGGTTAATATTTAGTGGTGTGAACCATATTCTTTGATACTTAGTCAAATCGACGTGGCATTGAGTCGACAAGTTTTCGGCATTTCTCGACTGAGATGGTCTTTCAAGCTTCCTGGACCACTTTCCATAGTTCATCCAGATTTCTGATTATGCCCTTAACTTCATTCCATACATTTTCGGTTGGTTTAAGGTTTGGTGATTGAGGCGGCCACGACATAACCGAAACACCATTATCTTGCTTTGGATCATTGTCTTGTTGCAATGTCCAAATCAGTGGCATTTCGTATTCGGCGTTGAACAGCAACCTAGGTAACTTCTGTCATTGTTTCTTCTATGCTACTCCATGCCATGAGAAACATCCCCATAACATTAGACTTCCCGCGCCATGTCTGACTATTTTTCTTGCGTGACGAGGTAGTATTTCTGTCTTGGGTGGTCATCTAACTAACAAATGTCTTCCATAGAGACCTTTTAGGTTAATGTTTCACCATTGTGCTCCAGCCCATTCCGCGTGGGTTTTAGCAAAGTCAAGCCCTTGTTTTACATGGCAGGTCTTCTCGCGGTTTTACCAAAAAAATTCGCTTCATTTAGCCTTTTTCGAACAGGTCTAGCGCCGATATTGTCTTCGATTTCCTTCACAATGTCTTTTGAAATTTGAATAATTCGTCGGTCAGTTCTTGTGTGCATTTGGAATTTTTCTTGGAGTGGTGCGTCTTCTGTTAGGGCCTCTCCCGGTTATTTTCACATCCAGATTGAGACCTGTCATGATCGACTATTGGATCGACAGTTGCTTAGATTAAGTCTCTAGTTTATGCCAAGAAGACTTTTGACAGTTCTGGCTTTATGAACAGTCATAACTACCAAATCTGTGTCGTGGAACGCTTAGTAAACAATTTTTCAATAAGGACATAACAATTTTGTATTTTAACACAAACGCACCCTTAAACTTGTTTCATAATCTGCCAGTTTTGGAACATCAGTTCAAATTTATATTTTTGTCATGGAGAAGTTCAGAGTGCTTACTCCCAATTTTCGGTTCCAAAAGTCGTCCCACCAGACAGATGGAGCTTGCTATTGTGCAATGTTGAAAGGCTACTTTTTGAATTGGATATACTTGACATCTGTAGTATGTAGCTCCAACAAGATGGTGCCACATGTCGCACACCTGGTCAAACAATTTATCTATTGAAGGGGAATTCGAATGCCCAACTCGCTCATCCTTTTCAACGCCGTTGGACTTCTTTTCGTGGGGTTACGTGAAGTCGTTGGTTTATACCGACAAGCCAAGAACGTTTGAGTAGCTCAATTGCCAACATTCCAGCCGATATGCGTGGAAGATTGGTGGAAAATTGGCTCTAAAGATCCAAAGGATCACAGCAATCGTGTTCGTGGTGGTCATATGAAAGAGATCGAACTCCATACTTAGATATATCAAGTGTATCTACTATGTTACGTTGTTATGTCCTTATTTAAAACCCCCTTACAAACAGATTTTCTGAAACTCTGCCATAATCTTATCACTGGCTTTAGTAGTTTTGTTAGGTATCTGGAGCTTTAAAAACTTTGTGATTTATTCAAAGGGTAAGGGTTTCCTGAGCTTAATGAGTGCTCTTTTTACCCTCTATACCCAGCATAATCTTTCGTTACCTGACACAGTTCTGCGTCTTCTGAAGTTGGATTCTAACGACTTGTGGCTATCAAAATAGATGGCGGTAGAAATGCGCAGCTTCCAGCACTGCTAAAAGCACTGCATGTGTCCGGGAGTCGCACTCATATCCAACCCTATCTCATCTTGTAGAGAGATAACTTTCCTCGTATATTTCTTCGTAGGGTGTATCGAAAGAATGTGGGAAAGTACCATAGAATGGAGTTATGTCCCACATTGTTGAACTTGAAGAGCCATATGCTAGTGAGTCAAAGCCCACTGTTACCCATCGGTAGCTTCATTTGTAGGTCAAATGATGAAAGGTACAGAAGCAGCTCGAGTGCAGGAGTGGGCGTAGTGGGCAGGGCATCGCTGGTGGCATTGTAGCGAGCTGTTCATTGCAGTTTTACCAACGAATCCTGTGCATTCTTATTATGCTGCTTTTAGGTCCTCTTTTTCGGTCCAGGACAAGCTGTACAGCGAGCTGGTCAAAAAACCGCTCATTAGTCAATTGAAATGACTAGGATATATAGAGCGAATGGACAGATCCCAATGGTCTGGCCTTCAAAGTCTTTGAATGAAACACGAATGGACAACGCAGTAGAGGAAGACCTCGTCTTCATACGACACCTTAACCGACTTGGAGTGCGTATCTGGAGGGAGTTGGCTTGTTGGTGGAGGCGAAGGTCACCCCGAATTGTAGCGCCAACTCGCTGTTCTCTTGCAAATGAAGAGGGCGTTAGATGTACTCTTCGGAACTCTTTCCAGTCTATGCCACGATATCAAGAGTGATTCGAAAGGATTATCCACGTTTGCCAAATGCATAGGCTCGTCTATTTCATGTATGGCGCTTGCTTCCAGCTTGTGTCTCTGACTCTCACCCCAACTTATGCAACACCCCCTGACTACAAAATATACCCCCTTCCAGGACATGTCTACGCCGACCCAATGGCACTTTGATAATTTCGTACTGTTTGATCGATAACCCAAGTTTTTTTTTTTTTTCGCTTCGCCTTCTTTGTATTTCTGTTCCTGGCTTACTTGTGTATATCCTTGCCCACAACGCGAGCTGTGTATTCGAATTTTGATAAAACACCAAAAAAGACACAAAACTGTTTATCTACACCATAGCCCCCCGGAAAAATACACAAGTCTATTTTTATTTTGTAACTAAGGTCTGGAAACATGCAGTCGAAGGGCTCGCTATTCGTTCGAACTTTTCACCGAAACTCTGCTTAACCTCAGACGAAAAGTTGTGTGTGAAAAAAGAAATAACAAAATAGTTCTCCCAAAGAAAAATTTGCATTTAACAACATTTAGCCTGGCAAGATGTGTGTAGATTTTCCACATTGATGATCATAAAACAAAGTGATTAAACCGTGGGGTGGGAATCAAGTAAATTGATCCCCTTTTTTATTATTAAAAGATGCGCATAGTGCACACCACATCGATGGAATTGTTGCACGAAACATCCATGCATCGGTGAAAGAAATAGTGAAAATTTCAGTACTCAGTGTTGTTCCCGTGGATTAGCGTTAAGCAAGTCGTTGAATTCGATTTTGAATTATTAAATATGTTCCAGTGGATTACGAAATGTTGAGTGTCCTCCCGGGGAGCA
This sequence comes from Xylota segnis, assembly GCA_963583995.1. Taxonomy (NCBI): domain Eukaryota; kingdom Metazoa; phylum Arthropoda; class Insecta; order Diptera; family Syrphidae; genus Xylota; species Xylota segnis. The sequence continues at coordinate 17,856,415 of OY757240.1, forward strand.
AATAATCGATTGGGATTTAACTGTGAGTGGTGGTGCCCTTAGACGCGGAATGGTCTTTCATGCAGTCGTGATTTCTTCCGACACTCGAAAAGTGATTGGTGCGAAGTATCTTAAATAAAATCCTATACACAGTAAAAATAAAAACAAAAAAGAAATAGAATTCGCTTGATCGGTGGTCATAATGGAATACGCAAGGTCTATGAATGGTAATTGTTTTCTTTAAATCATATGAACATGTATCCTTGGATCGAATAGCCGGTTCAAATTGTCTCTAAGGATCCTAAGTCATTCATGTGCCGCTGCGGTCTCTGATCCTGTATGTTTTATTTTAAGAAAAAAACAAACCTTGAATATGTAAACTATGTAAACGACAGAAAAAAACACGTTAATCTAAATATTAGCTATGCAAAGCAACGTACTTTCCTGTCGAGTAGAATAGCTAACCTTGTCCTCTCCACCTTTCCACCACCACACCTTCTGAATCCTTTTGACACTCTCCTCTGTAGTAGTTTAGCTCATAGCATAAAAAAATTGTATAACCTTGCAGGGTTCTTGGCGAAAGTCAGTGGACTTTCTCGGATCCAGCAGTCAGTTGTCGTTTCGAAACATTCATATCGCAGTCCTATGCAAGACAAGCCACCAGTCAGTCGTCTGTCCTTTGGTACCAGCAAAGGTCTTGGGTACCAAAACATACATACATACCTATATGCCCTCGTTAAATAAAAATAAAAGGAAGGCTATAACTTCCTTTGAACTTGATGGATGAAAAAATAAGCAAAATCTGTTGTACCAAGATAGTGTTTACATTTACAAACAGATTTTCGGTTTCATTAGTCCATTTTTTGAACCATGCCCAAATACAAACCCCTTTTTTCCCTTTTTTTCCTTTTTTCCGGTAAAATCTTTGCTGAAACTGTTTATGAAATGAATTTTCAGTCGTTACTAAAAGTTGCCCAGTGATATGTTTGCACGCAAAATCGAAAATATCGATTTTAGGTTAGAAACTGTAAGCTTTTTCAATGGCAGACGCACTCCATCCGGTTGGTACACTCGTTAAATTTTTAGTTTTTTACAGTATTGACCTGTAGATGGGGGTTTGAAAAAGTTCTCAAAACCAGCTGTTTCTCGAGGCATCCCTATGCCCTATGGTGACCATAGTTTTAAGAACGAAACGTGGGACAAACAAGTTAAAATTATAATACTCTTGCATTGGATTATTGCTTAAATTATTTTTGGGAGGGAAGAAAACAAACTATTAAACAAAAACAACTGCTTCAAGCGAAAAGAACAACAAGTTGTTTAAATAATTAAAAAAAAAAAAAAAAAAGATATGCAAATACAGGGCATATCGTCCCGTGCGGCCTTGTCATCCACTTATTTGTGCTGTTGCTGTTGACATCCTTGACATAAAGTTCGTAATAATAGGTCTGTTCCCGTACTCTCTGCACCAAAATTCACAGGTTATCCAATTTCTAAGAGTGGGGGTAAAAAAACTCTCAAAAAGAGCCAAGTGGACGAAAAAGTCCACTTTTTAAACGTCAGAAACATATGAGAGAAGAAAGCAAAAGTGTCTATGAATGAATGTATTTTTTATTTGATTTTCATTCCTAAAAAAGGATAAACAAATTAAAAAATAAAAATTTTGTATTCCAAAAACACATTTGTACACCATTTCTCCATCGTTTTGTTGGAATATATGTAGTTTTGATAAGCAAACGTCAACTTTGACAGATTTCACTAATTTGTCTAAAGAAATTTCTTTGGCTAAAACTCACAGAGTGCTTACAGAGAGCGCACACTCTTCTATGAAAAGTTATGAAATTTTAGGGTACGGGAACAGGATTTGGTTGAATTTTTTGTAGTTTTTCACAGTTTTGAACAGAACAGAACCTAATATTTCGAGGTATCCGTGTGAGGAATTTCTAAATACAGATTTTACGGGAACATGCGCACTGTCCCAAAATAACAAGTTTCACGAAAATCTACGAAAATTCACGAAATCCTGTTCGAGTACACAAAAGTTGCATAGTTTGCACTGTAATATGAAATCTGTCAAATCTATCAGATCCCTGTATGTGTGTAATTTTTTGTTGTTTGTGTATTTGTATACATTTGCAATTAACGTTTAAAAAATGGGCAAATTCCGTAGATTTCGCGTTCGTTTACTTTTTCGTGATTTTACCTCTCTCTTGCGATACTTCATGTATTTATGCTTATTGGTGACTGTGTTTAAAAAGAGATTTGGTGGGTTTTTCGCCATTTTAAAACTCTACTTAATCATTGCATCGACATCGCTTTAATTTCACAGTTTAAGGTCCTTGCCGCAGATATCCTGGAAAAAAGCGAAGTCAACAGTACTATCATCCGCAAGGGATTGTACGAAACTTCTTGGTGCTACATCTTTTGGCTAAGGTATATTAGAAACTGGGTTCAGAACTTGTTTGTATGACTAACTCCATTAGCTTGATCAGTCTTGATACGATGTCACGCTTTAACGAAGGATATCCCACAAAATTTAAGGTTAAATGTATGGAGAACCTATTCAGATACAACCGGTAGTGTTACCTTACTGCCAGTTCTTGTTTTGCGTGATTGTTGGTTCTAGCTTTACCATCTTAATCTCTAAATTAATGTATTCCCTCGAGGGGTCATCATAGGGCAGAATTTGTTAAAAATTGATTGTCACCATTTGGTCTCGTGCGTCACGAATGCTTCTAAACTATAACAGCTTCCTGCACTATTATGCATAGATTGTGTGCACCTGACTAGATAGATGCACAAAACTCCGTGAAAAATGGTCTTTGGATCACCCTGATATGAATTGGAACCTAAAATTCATCAGCTGCACAGCTTTGGAATGTTCCTCATACACCAACTGTTTCCCTGTCTAATTGTTTGATCAATACTCCTGGTATGCTAATCCCAAACAAGTAGTACAATTCAATAACAAACGTGTTATACTTTAAATAAATACTCGTGCTCAACACACTATTTGCATGTTTAGTTCGAAGGAAGTTAGGTTTGTGTTTCCTTAAAGGTTATGAAGGTAGGGTATGTCGACTATAGTAGGTTGTCTTAAAGAGTATATTTAACATCAAGTATATGTGCGCTCCTTATCCTGGCTCACTGAATATATTTAAATCAACTCACTTACAGTCCTTTAATGTATGACTGTTGTCTTGTTTGGTTTCATCTCCACGGATGTTGGTGTAAACGCCAAACAAGACTGAGCTCGGAACTCTACCTTGCGGTACACCGTGGATATATCTTCAAATCATGCTTAAACTCAAACTGTTCCCTTAGAAATGCAGATATGTAGTGAATTTCAAAGCCTTTATGGTGCGCCGTCCACAGATTCTATTGCTGGGGATCACTCCCTTAGGTGTTCCCAAAGCTTACAGTACCCACTACAGAAGCATGTTGAATTTCTTGGACTATCTTAAGCTTTACTTTTTCCCACTGTCCTGAATTTCCTTTCTCCACTTTGGGCCGGTATTCCACACAAAGGTTCATGTCATGACCTGGCATACAATAAAGAGTCGAGAACTGGTGCCGGTATTAGCACATAAGATTGAACCTATGAACACGGTCATACTTTGCCCTATGTCCCACAAAATTTCAAGGGCTCAGTTAAGGGTAAACATCTCCGCTGTTGGATTGATCGACTGATTAAGAGACAACATACAGCAAAGAGAAGGAAACACACCGATGGCCTCGATATCCGATTAGCCGATAGCTCAAGGTCATGATTGCACATAACATAACAAAAAACAAAAAAAAGGAAAGTAAAAGTGAAATTACAAAATAAAAACAATCAATAAAAAATAAAATCATACCAAGTCACACATGAGGCTAAAACCCGATGCAAAACGCAACAAAACCTATCCGAGCGGATCATTAAAAGATCCTCCGCCATGGATGAAGAGATGCTAATGATCTTTTTAATTTTATATTTCTTTATTTTCTTCTTATTTTATAATTACCTTTAAGTTGTTGCGTATGCGCTCCACTCTCATACATAGTATGTGTTGTGATGATGAAGGCGAGTGAACCCTCACACGTTCTCCTCTTTGCTAAGTGCGCGACTTGCTAGGTTTACTTCTTTAGATTGGTTGGGCAATTATTCAATAATTCCCTGCATGCGCTGTTAGCTGCACCGACTTGGTGTAACTTGACATGGTTAAGTGCTTTTCATTGCAATATTTAGGGCCCTCGGTTGGAGGACGGGGGTGGTGTGACAAACACGCGTCATGTGGTGTGTACAGGATGTTCACTGGCACTTGATTGCAGTGGTGATGTGAAGATTTAGACAATAAATGGTGAGAAGATTTTTAATTGAATTGAAGTCGAATTAGCCCTGGAACTGGCTCGAAACATGGATAGTGTGGCTTGACTGCTATGTTTTCCACACTGTTGTTAGCTATAGTAGGTGTTGGTCATGTAGAATCCAGTCATGTAAAAGTAGTTTCTTTTGTTGTTTCAGGTCGATCAGATTTTATTGGTGGCATAGATAATGAAGCGCTCGACTTTGGCCATCTGGAACAATTTATCCATGTCGCAGCATCTACGGGTGGTGGCGATGTATCACCAACCGTATCCACAGTCGACGTGAACGACGTACTACGGACGACGAACTCAAACAACAGCAACACTAATGCTCCTACACAGTCACACTTGCCAGAGAGCCCCCCTGACTCGGGTTCAGAACCACCATTTAGTCCCGTCGATCTACAGGGTCTCACCCTAACATCGCGAGCGACTTCCAATTGTACGTCCACGAATGATGGGTCTTCCCTAATTGATGCCGATAGCCGTCTTGGAACGCGTCAGCATATTAAATCCTCGCCGGATCTCCATACACTGACGCATATTGCGGGTGGCGGCCATCAGCATCACAGCCAGCACCAACAACACCAGCACAATCACAATCTGCACCAGCACCACCTGTATGTTGAGAATAATGACCAACACTCGTTGTTGCTGGCAGCAGCAACGCCTCATCTGCATCAGCAGCCAATGCATCATGCTGAGCCAACGACGACGGCGGGGTCGCCGACAACTGGGGCAAGTGGCATCTATAGCCCAGGCCATGGGCACGAGCGTGATAGAGAACACTCAGACAGCCTATTGGCTATCGATAGCCATCAACATCACCAACAACCGCATTCGAACAACAGCATCCATGTGGCCAGCATGAGCGAAATAATTGACATGGAACCACAACGGACTCCGTACAACAGGCAAGCTATGATGGTAACGCCACAGCATCAGCCCACTATAATACCATCCGATGTGTACATGGGTACCCCAGCTCCGATTTTAGAATCGACAACAGCAGCACCGCCACCCACACGGAAGCGGAAGCTATCACAGGTGGACTGTTGCGTGTCAATGATGACTATCAAACCGGAACCAGGTGCATCTCTCAGTCCAATGTGCCAGCAAAAGCTCAACCCAACCTCACCAGTTAGCATTAATTTGCAACAGATTAGTGCTGGCGGAGGAGGGGGCGGTGGTTCACCATCCTCATCTTCTCTATCGCCTACCGCTACAAGCCTTTCTCTGTCCAATGACAACAACAGTCTTGATGGGGGAGGCTCCGGCACTCCTAATGGAACTGGATTTGTTGGTTCAAATGCTACTGATTCCTCTAGTGAATCCTCGCCGATGCAATGCATCCGTTTTAGTCCGTTCCAACAGCACAACTGGCATACACTCTGTGATCAGAGCTTGCAAGAACTAACAATGGCACACTACCGCGTCGATGCCGACAAGGGCTTCAATTTCTCCGTCTCGGACGATGCATTTGTCTGCCAAAAAAAGAACCATTTCCAAATAACTTGTCATGCTCGGTTGCAGGGCGATGCGAAGTTTGTACGAACTCCGTCGGGATTGGAAAAAATCAAGTCATTTCACTTGCACTTCTACGGTGTCAAGTTGGAGGCCCCGAATCAAACTATTCGCGTGGAACAGAGCCAATCAGATCGGTCAAAGAAGCCATTCTATCCCGTTCCGTAAGTATCAGCACGAGGTATGTGTAAACTTTTACTTCATCGTTTCTTCCTCCATTTAGAATTGACCTCCAAAGCCATCTGGTCAGCAAGGTAACTGTGGGTCGCTTACACTTCTCTGAGACGACAAACAACAACATGCGAAAGAAAGGACGTCCCAATCCGGAACAACGCTATTTCCAACTTGTCGTTGGTCTGCATGTTCACACACATTCGGGACATTTTCCTGTCGTTAGTCAAGGCAGCGAAAGAATCATTGTCCGTGCCTCAAATCCGGGACAATTCGAAAGCGATGTTGAGCTCTGCTGGCAGCGTGGCATAACCCCAGAGTCTATATTCCACGCAGGTCGAGTCGGTATCAATACTGACCGACCAGACGAAAGCCTTGTGATTCATGGCAATCTGAAGGTGTCTGGGCATATCATCCAACCCAGTGACAGTCGAGCCAAGCAGGAGATCAGCGAGCTCGATACCAGGGTACAATTGAGAAATCTTCAAAAGATTCGCATTGTCCGCTATCGATATGAGCCAGAGTTTGCTATGCATTCAGGATTGAAAGCCGGCAAAGATAACGAGGAAATCGTAGATACGGGAGTTATTGCTCAAGAGGTGCGTGAAGTTCTCCCAGATGCCGTACAGGAAGCTGGCAGCATTGTCCTACCCAGTGGGCAGGTCATTGAGAATTTTCTACTTGTTAATAAGGTAATTTGTAAGAATCGGCCGTAGAGTAGCATCTAATAATTTACTTTCCAGGATCGTATTCTTATGGAGAACATTGGTGCTGTTAAGGAGCTTTGCAAAGTGACGGGTTCACTAGAAACACGAATCGAGCAGCTGGAAAAGATTAACAATCGCTTGATGAGGATGCAGGAGCTAGATCGCAGCAAGAAGAAATGCAAACATCTCATCGACGAGGGAATGCTAGAGGGAGAAGATGAACTATGTTCGAATCGAACAATACAAATGATGATTATTATCCTGGTGATAATAATGGCAACTTGGTACGTTCAATATTTGTTTAGCTTTTGTCAATGAGTATCTAATATATGAATTATCCTATAGCCTGGTAGCAGTCTCGACTCTGTACTTCGTGGAACACAGCAAACAACGATATATGAAGCGATACGATCGCTATGACATCAGTCATCACCTCGTCTCGCACGATGCAATTCTTATCAACAATAACAATAATAACAACAATCCACGGAACCTTAATCATAATGGCTATCATACGAACAAAAATGGAAAACTAATCTTACACACTCATACACCACGTCCACCTATAGCACCGCCTATACCGCCACCGATACAACCTCAGCTATCGTCCAATTTCCCCTTACTGACTCAATCACCGACCATTCCAATTTCTGTGATCCCAGCATCGTATCCGTCCGCTGGAGCTGGCTCTGGTGCGAGTTTTCATGGTACTAATATTAACTCAGAGGCTTACGAAACCAGTAGAATTGGAGCGGTAGTTGAAAGACCAACCGACGAACTATCCTCGGGCATAGAGAGACCAGCGCTGCCGGGGCTTAGTACCACGGTCACAAGCCATCTGAACAATAAAACAGTAAACAGCAAGAACAAATCTAAATGGCCTCTAACCGACACAACCGTAACAGTTTCATCAACAATAACACTAGCATATAACTTCAATGACGAACCGATCGAAGAGAACCTGAATATCAGTGAGACTTCCTCGGAAAAAGTGGCCGACTCCATACCTCTGCCACAAGATTTTGAAAATAACTCAATTGATGGTGTAGACGCCTCGCAAAAGCCCGAAGCGCATGCTGGTGGCAGCCATGTCAATGTCGATCCACATATTGATCATGGCAGTGCAAGTCAAAGTGATGGTCATGAAACTCCAGACAATAGTGTGTTAAATGTGGCCGCTGCCGCAGCAACTATTGGGGTGGGAGCGGTCAAAATCGACAGCAGTGGAGACACACCCGCCCCATCGTCATCGTCGTCGTCGTCCATCTTTGTCGTGTACAAGAACATCCAGGGTAAGAATATCAACGATACGATTAGCCAACAGGTGAACTTTACCATCGAAACGCCACCGATTACGAACAAGAGCCGTGGAATCGATACGGAAGACACTGACTTGCAATACCTTGGCAATAACAACGACTCTGATGACCAAAATCTCTCAGAAATCGCTACAGTACCCATGATTGCAAAGACATTTGCTCTAGCCCCGATCGGTATACCAGATCACTGTGTCAAAATAAAGCGAGAAGAGATTTCAAATTGTCAAGTAAGTTCTATCCTACTACATGAATACCCCTTTCTAAGTTTGTCTTATATTTTCAGTCAGCTTGCTTTGAGGACACTAATAGTTTGCCATCACAAACTTCCGATAGCGAAATCCGACGCCGACACATACAAATATTGACCCCCACCAATGCAACTTCCCCAATGGCCTCCGGCAGCAGTGCATCATCAACAAACAGTGGCATAGTCGGCAATTCAAAGCCTTTTCCCAAGCCACAGTCCCTGATAGACACAGAGACTGATGCAACTGCATCGGTGGAGCGTATTCAAGTGGATGACATCGACGACGACCAGGAGAATGACCCCTCACAATCTCAGCAAGTGCAGCAACAAGTCGATAGTAATCGTGAAGAGCTAGCTCTAGCATTAAAGGATAAGAAGCCAGCACACAAGGACGCTAAGCGAAAAATTGATTCCATTGAAGTACAGGCCGTGGATGAGCGCAGAACTTCTTCAGATTGTTCCTCTATTACTCCTTGGCTGCAAGCTGATACATTCAATGTGTCATTGGGCTGTGAAGAGATTTGTTTAAACGGCGGAACCAGCTTGAACATAACCTACATGATACCGCTGTCCAAATATCTGAAGGACACCAATGTTGAATTGCATTTTGTGTAAGTAAACGAATGTTTGCAGCCAGTCGGTAGTCGGTCTAACATTTTGCGTATTAACAGCGCTCCAGTCAGCCTCCACTGGACAGTATGCAGCAACAAGGAGAAGACGAAACGTGATGGGAATAGTATAATCAACATAAATGGAAAAGTATTTCAGAAAAATCAAAATGTCTCCATATTCTACTTGGTTATTCCGGGCCATGGTCATTTTGAGCGTTTAATCGAGTTACGTGCTGCCATGGATCCAACGAAGGTAATTTTAAATTTTATCCTGAATTTCTCTATCCTAGTATCAAACGATCTACGTACACAAGTTGAGCGAAATAAGGTTTCAGAGAATCCAGTCGACATGGAGTAAAGGACTGGACTTAGTTGTATTTGAATTTCTTTTCTTCTTTCATTCAGAAACTAAGCTTAAGTCCTAGTCCTGCGATGGGGACGCGGATAACATGAAAATGGTACGCCATCTGGCGTAGAAGAAAGCCCTCATATGCTGAAATTGAGTCTGTGGAGTAGATTTTTATGAAACTTCGAACTCTGTGCGTCCCAGAAGGGCGTCCCAGGTGTAAAGGCATCGTTATTGCCTGCAGCTTAGTCCTTACTCTTTTTTTGCAAACAATTTTCGACAATTTTATGTATCCCCTCTGTTTTTGTTGTTCGTTTCTTTGCAGAATGTGTGTCGGGAGCAAGCAGATGAAACAAATGTTTTACTTCAGTACAATATTAGAATAGTAAGAGATTGTGATTAGTGAATTTTTTTTTTAAATAAGCATTTGATGCAAGAAATATTTTTGTGTCCTTTTTTTGTATATTCTTTATAACTTGTTAATCTTGATCCTCGTCATTCCGTTCTATAAGTTCCACCTTCTTTACACTGGAATCATACCAAGCCGAAAGGCAAATTGCAAACTCAACAGTAAATAAAAGTATGCGTATCTCTTACTCATACACATATTGTTTAAGTTATCAATATGTAATAATTTTTATTTTTTTTTTTTTTATTTCATTTAGAATGAAATTTTGAGAAGACAAAAATAGCATTTCGAATATGAAATTAATTTATACCGTTATATAGATGTAAAGAAAAACAATACAAAATATATATGAAAGGAAAAGTATATAAATAGATTAATTTAAAATGATTATTAAAACCAAACGAACAATTTACTATTTCTGTAAAATTATAAACTATAGTATACGCAAATGTTGTGTTTTATTTGTACTGTGTACTCGGAGTCCTTGTACATAAGTACTCGGTGCAGAAAGTACTGAGTGTTTTACATAATATTCAATTCAGTTGAACCCAGTCCGAAAGTGATATTCGTGTGCTCCTGGTCCGCATAGTTCTGCTTCAGTGTTTCCTGAACCAACTCTTTCGTGGAAGTGTCAAAATCTCCCGCTTTTTTACAAGTTGTTTGCTATTACTGTACGGTGAACTGCGGACAAAACAAGGACTGCGAACAAGAAGCACAGACTATACCCAGAAGTTAAATAGTCAAATTAGGACCACAGACTAATGATAATAGGTTATCAGTGATTAGGACATTCACCATCAAAAGCTGTGAAAACAATGCCTAGGATCGTAGCTAAACCTGGTTGTGTTTCTGAAAATCAACGACTAACCTTCCGCCCCCTGAAAAATATCTACAGCTTCAGTGATGACTGATATTTATCGCAGGACGTCGAGGTAAGGAGACATCCACTTGTTAGGTAAACTCATTTTTTTTTAGTAAAAATCTCACTCGTCCTTTTCTCATTCTACTTAGGTACTTGAAAGGCACCAACTGTTTGTCATCACAAAATGGGGAGCTCACAAACTGAACATCATAGATATGCGAACGCCCGGGCACGGGACATAAGGCGTCGATGATGATCAAGAAAAGGACCCTTCGCAATTGCAGCCGCTGCAGCAAATCATTGAGTTCAGGCAGAGTTTCTACTTGCAAATTTTCAGATTATGCTAGTTCATATTCATAGTCTGCATTGGATAGTTTGGAGTAACAAATACAAGTTGAAACTGTAGCACCCTGAGCGTTTAATAGAATTAACGTGCTGCTGTAGATCCAACAAAGGTAAGGTTTTTGATTTAAATTTCCGTATGCCACAACAATATAGGGATGATTCTGCTTACAGTTCCATAAGTATCAGCCAAATACAGTAAATTTTCCCGAGCTTCGCCTGTTCAACTGTTGAGAAAACTGTGCTAGACTTGGTAACCAATTGATTTATCAAACAAACTCGTCACCAGAGCATGATGCTGACGGCTTATTCATCCTCTAACCAGTATGCAATCCAAACCTCATCCAAACAAACCCGTGAAAGCCGGAGGACGTCGAAGTAATGCCGTCGAATCCATGAATTGTTGCAGCCCTTGTTTCAAGACAGAATCAACAGATGTATGTTCATAAAATAATAAACGAATTCGAACAGAATTGATTGCATTTTATTTCCAAACATGAGGCATGAAATGAAAATATTTCGAATTGTTTGCATATTCCACTGTCAAACTGCATTACCCGCCCTGCAGTAGTTGACATTTGGCGCGCCCACTACGGAAAAAACTGCATTACCGATATTTGCTCAGAAAGTATACCTACTGAAAATCTGACATTTCTGGTGGCCTGGTGTTTTTCGTAGATTTTCTGGAGAAACATTTTGCTTTTTTTTTTATTTTTGTTTCGGATGTGTTGGGTAGGTTTCTGGTTCCTGTGGTTACAACTGGGGGTATAAGATACGTTACCTTTGAATTCTCTGATTGCCTCTTCTGGCTGGCAGCCAAGGAAAACACAAATCGCCTTAATTTTACAATAAAACATTTATTTTGCAGTAAAAAAGAAACAGTTATAAGAAGTGTCTGCCTTTGTCCTAGTTTCTTACAACGCATCATCGTTTTGAGATCTTATTTTCCAGAAATAAGAAACGAATAAAAGGTAATACATACATACATTTCATCACGAACGATGATTCAAAAAGAAGAAAAAAAAAATGCACAAGTAATGATCAAAGTAACAAACAAAAAAAATATATAAAATGCTTCAAAGAAATAGTTGTCCGCCCTATATGGAGGGCGTAGGGGAGGAATACATACAAAAAATTCAATACTAAAACAAAAATAATAATAAAAAGGAAAAAAACAAAAAACAACTCCTCAGCCTTAGACAGCTTATTCGACAGTCACCGACTTGGCCAAATTCCTCGGACAATCTACATCACAGCCCCGCAATACGGCAATGTGATAGGACAACAGCTGCATAGGAATGACAGTCAAAATACCTTGCAGGCAATCAACAGTTCGTGGGATCTCCAAGCTGCGCGACGAGTACGACTTTGTGTCTTCATCACCTTCCTCGCAAATGATAATTGGTCGTCCTTTACGTGACGTAACTTGCTGCAATGCATTCATGCATTTGATGTAGACAGGATCACGAAGTACGATCATCAAAACTGGCATAGAATCATCCACAAGTGCCAGAGGTCCGTGTTTTAACTCACCGGCCATTATGCCTTCGCTGTGCATGTAGGTCAATTCCTTAACTTTCTGTAAATGTACAAAAGTATGAGAAAAATTCTTAGGGACACACTCCAGGTAGCTTACCAAAGCGCCTTCCAAGCAAGTGGCAAAGTTATATCCTCTGCCCATTATCAAAAGCGACTTGTGCTGGTACAAGTCCTTGGCCAATTCCTGCACCTTTGAGTCTAGCTTAAGTACTTGGCGGATTTGCTTATCCAAGTTGGAGAGTCCCTCGATGATCTCCTTACGACGCTGTTGCAGTGAAATGCGATCCTCACTCATCACCAAGCCAAACATAACCAATGAGATAAACTGTGAAGTGTATGCCTTTGTAGAAGCGACACCGATTTCAGGACCAGCATTAATATGAACACCACAGTGTGATTCGCGGCAAATGGAGCTGCCCACCGTATTTGTAATACCCACAATCAATGCACCACGCTGTTTGCAGTAACGCAAAGCCATCAGAGTATCAGCAGTCTCACCGGATTGAGATATGAAGAAGCAAACATCGTCACGGAATATTGGAGTATTACGATCGAGGAAATCAGAAGCCAATTCGACCATCACGGGCAGTTCGGTGAGCTCTTCAAGTAGTTGGCGTGTCGCCACTGCACTATGGTATGAGGTACCACAGCCAATGAGCATCAGGCGACGGCAGCGTTTTATTTCGGGAATGTAATCTTTAATACCACCAAGGACAATGGTTCCATTGACAAAGTTCATACGACCACGCATGGTGTTGATGACCGATTCTGGCTGTTCGAAGATTTCCTTCTGCATGAAGTAATCGTAGTTACCCTTCATGATCTGTTGGATTTCCATCTTCAGCGTAGTGATTTCACGAGCATGAGCATCATCAACACACTTCTTGAGGCGATGGATACTCAGAGCACCATCCTTGACTGCAGCAACGTCATCGTCCTATAGAAACCAACAACAAGCTAGAACAAAGGAATGGCACACAATAAGTATACATACCTCCAAGTAGATAACCCTATTGGTGTGCTCAATCACAGCGGAGGCATCCGATGCAAAGAAATATTCAACTTCCTTGTCTTCCAGTGGCATGAATTCAGATGTGCTTTCTGAACGTGGTAGGACTGGCATTTCACGTGCGGTACCATGTGGACGATGTTCTTTTGTTTTAATTTGTTGTTTATATTTTTTTATGTTTTGTTTATATGAATATATATATATATATAAAAACATATATATATATATGTATAAATATGCATATATTGTAATGTGTTTTTATATTTATTTACAATATGTCGGCGTTGGCAACAATAATTCAGTTGTTTTGTTTTTTTAAATGATTTTGCAGATTTGTTTATGTATATATTTTATTATGTTATTTTGGCATTTTGTCGATAGAACCATGTGTTTGTGTGTGCGTGTTTTTAAATGTAGGCATAATCGCAGTACAGCATGAAGTTGATAATGCAGGTAACGTAGCACAGGCGAATGTAGTAGTATAATAAATAAATATTAATAAATATGTCTCTTAAGTTATAAAAAAAATATACGTATAAATGTATATATTTTTTTTTTTTTAAATAAATTTGGATATAAATATGTATGTAAATATGAATGTCCCAATCACCAACACCATCAAACTAATTTATAGCAAAAATAATAAAACTACTAGAACTAGCTTCTACCTCTAAAGTAAAGTAAAGTATAAAACCACAAACAATAAAGATAGAAAGGATGAGAATAAAAAGATACATAGAAAGACAACATAAATCAAGTTAGAAAGAGTGAAACCTAGAAACTATAGAAATACATATTTCAGAGACCCTTACCCAACATATGAAGTATATTTCCTGATCCACCGAATTTTGAAAGAAAAAAACGTTGTGAAAGGGTCGCACAGAGAAAAACAAAAAATCGAAGAATCAATTTGATAGTATGCAACATATAGCAACAAATTTATTTAGTTGGCTAGTATACACACACAGCATTGCTGACTAAAAGACTAGAGATTTCGAGAAAGAAAAGGTAGGTTGAACTAGATTGTTAGGACGGCAGAGCATCAGAGAAAAGTTTGTTATTCCACTACGGTTTCGAAATGTGTGTTAATTTTAGTAACACCTGACATGGAAACATCAGTCCAATAAGTAGCTAATGCCAATGAAATAAGAATTCGATTAAGACACACGAGTAGTGCATCCGAAAGTCAAATGAATGTTAATTACATTTTTTTTTTCATTTTTTTTGCGTTTTACAACATTTAATTGTTATTTTCTTCCATACCGCAGCAAAATTATTTACAGCATTATTGTTGTTTACTTTGTTTTAGGAAAATGTGAATGAGCCTTGTAAGTTAATGTATATTTTGTATTTATTTATTTATTTGAACCCCGAAACCATAAAAATAAACTATAATTGTAATAAAATGTTTACCTTGAGTGCTAGCAGCTTCGGTGTCTATTGTTTTATTATTTCGTATTATTATAAATTTGTTTGGTTTTTTTGTTTTCAATTAATTTAATCAGGAAAAAAAGAAAATAAAAATAAACAAAAAAATCAAATATAAGAAAGAGGGCTATTTGTTTGATTAAATAAAAAACAAAATTAACGTAAAGAAAACTTAATATTAGTATGGAATTTAGAAAAGGAAATTAGTTTTTAAATTCAGAATGCATATAACTATCTAGAGAGGGTTAAGAAAAGTAGTTATTTGTGGTTCAATATTTTTCGCGTGGTCAGTTTATTTACAAATACACATTTTTAGAAACGTGAAACAGGCGTACAGACGGGGAGGCAAAGCACAAGATGACCACTATGGGGTCATCATACAGTGTGTTGTGCAAAACATATCGGAGTTTTCTTGAAAATTTTTCATTGAAGATTTCTAGGGGACAGGAGGTACAGTAGGTACAATTGTTTAACAATTTAAGAAAACATTGTTTTCATAATTTTTACAGTTCTACCAAAACCTGTAGCTCAACTCAATACCATGCCTGGGCAAAACATACCGGATTTTCAAAAGAGCTGTCTTTCCTTGCTCTTTTACTTGCTGATATAGGTTTTTGCTGTCATTTGAATTGAGTTATAGACTTAACTAAACTTAAAAGGTCAGGTGTCTTCAATTTGTTTACTAATAAAATAGCTAAAAATAAATACAGTGATGTGGTTACAAATAAGGTGGTAGTGGATTTTTTTTAACAGGATTAAACAAAAATCTATAGCCAAAAAGTACCAAATGCCATCATCAACAGTGTGTGACATTATAAAAAAGTTTTGGAATGGAAGACGGGTCGAAAACATTCACTGTGGGGGGGCGTCCCAGAAAAACCACACTTCGAACCGATCGCCAAATTAAGAAAATGATCCTTAACGATTCCTTCTTGTCTTCAAAAAAGATTGTTAGTGACCTCAATCTTTCAATTGAAGTAGGAACCGTACGCAGGCGTTTAAGAAAAACCGATTTTTGTGCTTTTCGACCAGCAGAAAAATGTTGTTGTGTTGGAATGGCTCTCTCAATCGCCCGATCTAAACCCTATCGAGAACTTGTAGGCTATTTTAAAACGACGGGTAGGGTCAACAACGAACGCATCCAAAAACGAACTTATGACGTCACAAAAAAAATGAATGGGAGAACATTGCACAAGAAATTTTTGAAAATCTAGTCTCGTCCATGCCGAAAGTCTTAAAAAACAACGCTTACTGGACAAAATATTAAGTGTAACAAAAATCCGGTATGTTTTGCACAGGTCATTACCGTATTAAGTAAACGTTTTTTTTATATTATATAAAAACATATTATAGCAAAACTTTGTTTCTTCTTTTATTTGTAAACTTATACATTAAGTTTTGTTAAATAGACTACAAATTTTACTTGGGTTGCTTCTGTTCCCTAAAATTCACCGAATGTTCCATAAAAATCCGGTATGTTTTGCACAACACTCTAAATAGTGCTAGTTGGTTGCGAATGATTAGTTAGCACATTTTGTAACAACTTGAGCTCGGGAAGATTCAAAGTATCGGTTTGTTGTTTCGAGACCAGTCTTTGGCATTGCCATCATATCACTATTACTTTGAATTTCCCTACGCTTTGTATTTACATCTAAAACAAGTAAAAAATATTGAACCAGTTTAATTGTTTGTGGCTACTCATCCCTTAGCCCAACGACACCAACTGCAGTGTTCATGTTCGAATTGGAAGCGAAAAAATTCACGAGAAATCTTGAAAAATTTGCATTTTGGGTGGTAATACGCCCGGCTAAGCGATGAGTACCACGCGATTTATAGATTGTTAGTAGTTTTTTTTTTTTGTTTATATTAGTAGGTATAGTAAGTTTTTAGCTACCTTTTACTTCACTTTGTTGTTTATCATCTTTGATTTTGTTATTTATTCGTAGTAGTTCAAGCAGTAGTAGTAGAAGATTTTTTTTTGTGGTAGTAGGTAGAAATAGTATGTAGTAGAAGGACATACGGGATTTTTTTTTATATATTTTCATTTCCAACGATTTTTTTTTTTTAACACACAAAACACGTTCATAAAGCGAAGAGAAAAAACAACATAAAACAGCCACCCACAAAAAAACATTGAAAAAAAAAGAAACAAAACAAAAAATAGTGTAAAAGAACGTTAAACATAAAAGTGAGAATAACACAAAAGTATATAAAGTAATTGTTGTTAACACTGACAGAGTGGTGAACGATATTTTCGAAATATACAAGAAATAATCAACACAATTTAAATATTTGAAAACTCGTTCATATTTCCTAACAGAGAACGCATTTATATGATATTTCTAGTTTGTCTATACTACGATAAATAAACATCAACTTGTTTACAATAGTACTTTACAATATTCGCTAAGTCCTGTTTGGGCAGGAGAACAGTTTATAAATTCTAGGTTTACATAAATGGAATACGTTTGTACTCGTATCTCAAAGAAAACTAAAAAGCTTTTGTCTGGCAACCTGAGAAAAATAAAATCTTTTTTATCTTGCAGTTTTGCAGCCTCACTTTAAACTGAAATCAATTGTTTCAAAAGCTAAAACACCCTGACAATCAATCACACCTCAATTTGTTTCTCGATCATGAATTTAGCACATAAAATGCGTGAAAAACAGGAGTGCCTTAATCTTAGAAAAAAAACAAGCCTTGTCTTACCTTTTCCGTATAAAATTGGAATGTGGTCTGTGGCCAAGCGGGTCTTAGTCTTAATACCAACCAACAGCGGTGAGCCACGGCGCGATGCAACACATTCGCCAGGGAAGTGTTTCGATTTAAATGTAAGTGCGAATGCACCCTCCTGAAAGTATACAAAGAAAAACAAAACAAAATTACATACATAAACACATACATATAGTATGAGTTAGAAAAAGGAAGAGAAGAGAAGAAAAAAACTCACCAATTGTTGAATAACCTGCTCGACCAATTCCCTGAACGAGTAGCCAGGATGCTGTTTCCATAAGTGATGAATCAATTTAGCCATGATCTCAGTATCGGTCTCGGATTCAAAAACGTATCCACGTTTCTCTAGGAATGTCTTGACATCTTTGTAATTTGTAATAATACCATTGTGAACGACAACAAATGAGTTAGCTTCGTCGGAACGTTGTGGATGAGAGTTTGTTTCCGATGGCACACCATGAGTTGCCCAACGTGTATGAGCAATACCGACGTGAGTAAGAACAGGCTCATCAAAATTAGGCCCACTAAATTCTAAATGAAAAAAGAAAAAGAAAATCATGCAAAGTTCTAAACAATTGAGCAATCTTACTTTCTGCAATGGCATCCTCAAGTACTTTCACTTTGCCACAACGTTTGACCATAACAATATCCTTGCCGTCCATGGAATCGATTGCAACGCCGGTTGAGTCATAGCCACGGTATTCCAAGCGCTTCAGTCCGTTGACAAGTAATTCCAGCACTTCATGGCGAGATTTTGGGGTCAAGTAGTTGAGGTATGCAAAGATTCCTAAAATACAACCAAAATCAGAATTGTTTCCACTATACATGGCTATCTTGTGAAGTAAACATTTCTAACAGAAAGTCCTTAAAAGTCCTTAGAATTGTTCACTTTTTTACTGTAATAGACAAAACGATCGAGTAGAAAGTACTCATATTCATTTGTAGACCTTCCAAAACCTATCTAGAAGGCAGTATACCAAATGGGAATACTTTAGAATTTTTAGTTAGAAATCGAAGATTTAAGACCGTGGTAGGAAGGATATAAGCCCAAACTGGGGTCTCCAACACCGAATTGTTCACCGAACTGACGCTGCTGGACAAGAACAGCAATATTAAGTCTGTATGACTTAGAACCGCTTTGCAGTTGCACTAGAAACTATCATTTATCCCCGTCCTGGTGATATCTTTGAATCGTATGACGGCTAAAGTAGCATCAGTGCTTAGGAAATCCGTACAAGTGGCTTGTGGACCATGAAAGCATTCTAAACGGGTTTAACACTATTCCTTGTAACTCGGATTACACTGTTCTCTATTTGGGTTTTAACGTTGTCATGCATACACCACCCGAAAGCTGGTGCTGGTAATCCAGTTCTTCCATAGTTTTATCACAATGGACCTTCGCTTGGTCTAAGTGTGTCTTTGCTGAACGGCGACAGTCACCCAACTCACTCGTATCACGTGGAAATCGCGTGAAAATAAGGACGATTTGGTATAACATTAACACATGGGTATGTGCTCTGTCGCTAAACAGCGAAACCAAAAGTTTTTGAATTCAAAATTGTCCCTGCATGAAAGCGAGTACAGATAGGTTAATTCCCACTTAAGACCCCAAATAAATCAGAAAATCTCTCAAGACTGCTATCCAGAGAGCACTGTGGTTCCCTTTTGATATGAAAACAGCACCAAATTCAATGTTTCGCCTTATTTCGTAGGCGATATCCCCCTCACCGCCTAGTTCCTCACAACCATTAGTATTGAGTTATATTCTTGTATTTGAGAAGCTTTTCATGACAATTATACTCTCGGATGTTTGTCAGACGTTCGCTAGAGGTGGGACCGTGAAAAGTCTGCACTCCAACGCACTTACCACTTGAGCCCAGGTGTCAACAACCTACGAAAATACTTCAAAGTGGTGACTGACTACATATTGACTACGTGAGAGCGCAAGTAAGCTAAAATTTCGAATTCAACTGTAAGGCGTTCGCTAACGTTCTTGCTATTCAACTACTCTTCTGATTGTAAGTATTGTAGCTTTAAATTAAACTAAAAATATGTAAATTCACAATTTTAAATGATGGGCTGCCAAAAATGAGGACAAACAGACGTCGGAAGTCTTAGCAGAATGCCAATGCTTAACGCAAGGTGTGCAATGACTCGCCACGCTCAACTGGACCAAAATCTAAATATAGCTACAACTAATCTGCGCACAGTATCAAACTCAATCCATAGTCTTTCAACGTATGCACGTACCAACCGCGCAAAACTGTTCGGGAAAAAACAACCAACTTACACCTGTACCTGTGCTGTGTTTATATAAATAAGCAAACAAGATAATCAATTCGCATATAAACAAAACAGATAACCGATTCTATTTATGTGATACATAACAATTTATTTAAATTTTGTTTAACTTTTCGAATAACCTTGACATTTCAAAGAGTTTTAATGATCCATTATGCATACAACTTTGTAAGCCAAAATGCAAGAAAACTTGCATGACACACAACGGATTGTATTAACAAAAATACAAGTTAATCTCTGCCCTTTGTTTCGATTGATAAAATGTCATCAAACCAGGGGAAAAAAATATACAAAATATCGAAAGAGCAACAGACAAGGGACAGAAGAAAACAAAACCACAGAAGCGCACATCACATTTGACATTTCAGAGAGCTCGGTTTATAAAGCTGTTGATTACAGAACCTGTATTCAGACAGGTAGATACATATTAAGCGGTTGGATGCCGATCCGATGACGACATTACGAGATAGATATCGATGTTTGCGCAGATTGCATAAATTTTGTTTGGAAATTCGGAATCTCAATTAGTTATTTGCATACGTATGTATGTAGTTATGGTCTTGAGACTGAAATTCGCAAACAAACCGAGAAGTATTTGGAAAAGCTGCAGGCTATTCGAGGTTCTGTTAACCTTTTGTTAAAGAACGAGCCCAAGTCTGAAATTAGATCGTTTTTCCAGCATTTAAGGCTCCTACCCCGCAAGACAAGTTTATAGAAAGGAAACAAATAAATCTGGGAAATTTCACAAATGTTTGGATTTTTTTAGCGAGCGCCTTGGCTCAACTGGTTAGTGCGTTAGACTACGGAGCAAGGGCTTGGAGGTTCGAATCCCAGCCAAAGCACCCACAAATTTTTTTCCACCTCTCGCGAGTGTCTGACAAACATCCGAGAGTATAACTGTCATGAGAAAGTTTCTCAAATAACACATTGCCCTTCGGAAGACGTGGCACTAAACAGTAGGCACCTTCCATTCCCCCAATGGTTGTCAGAAGCTTGGCCCTGGGTCCCATAGACCTGTCGCGTCAAATATTTATTTATTTTTTTCTAATTTACTCGCGCACGGGGGTTTATTGCTACCCTTTTAATGTCAAGACACAGCGCGGGCGTTAAGGAAATTAGGAAGAGTAGATAGGAGATATCGATGGACGTTGGTTTTAAATGTTTGTGGATTATAACAAACATTCGTGTAGTACGGTTTAGGAAAGAATCTCTATATTTGACGGTACGGACAACAGAAGTGGTGCTCGGATGATTTAATGGTTTTTTTGGATTTCAAGCAAAAGTTATAAGAAAAGTTAAGCGCGATGGAGCAAATTCGTTTGCATCAGGCAAAGAAGTGGAAAGCTTCCCAGAAAACTACCAAGAATGTTAGCCTCCTTCGATTCCCACCGCTGCAGTTGAGAACGGAATATCATTACTACTTTCCGCGTACGAACTTCTATTGTGTAACAACTGAAATGGAGCAAACTATTTCTCTTCATATGTTTGTAAAGTGGGCGTGGCAGTTCGTTTGTCAGGTAACCCCCAGATATGGGGCGCTTAGGCTCGCTGAAATACGTTTACTTTCGTATATGTAATCTATCGACATACCCGACACAAATTGGCTCTGTTGTATTATGCGTTTGCAATTATCATGATGCTTGTTAATACATTCATCCGTATGTACAACATAATAACCCCCTTGTACATTGTGTATCGAATATTATGTATCGTGTGGGTGGTTGCAAGAAGAAGCATGCACGCATAAATAAAGTAGGACGCATGTGCATAAAAGTATCGATTTTTTCATGGTGCACAGTACATGGACCGGACCCACTCCCCACAGCATTTACTATATACATACTCGTATTTTTTTATTTTTAAGTGAAGCTTTAATAAATTTAATGTGAATGCTCGCTCTATGGCGACACCTGGTCCATTGTGATTCTAAGGCGTCTTACACATAAACTCGAAGATCTGGCTCCTGCTATGACCAATGATAGTACAATCTCAAATGAATAGTTCCGGCGAATAGCTCCATTCAAGTATCACAGACTGTAGAGCCACTTACTTGGGTGACGCACGCAACAGACCGGGATCGCCTGGCGTTGGAGAGCTTAGAATACCCCCATCGAGGTGAGAGGATTTAATTAAAACATGATTTGTTGCTTAAAAGAGTCGTTTGCTTAGTTCTAGTAAAATAGAAAAACGACAGTAATGACTACACATGGAGCGGGTGCTACTGGGATAACTTTTAACGTGTATTACCTGCGAAACTTCATTGAAAAAATATTTCTCGCAAAAACTTCCCCTTCGTTACCATATCGAATGCAACTTGTTGAAAATGCATCACATATCGATTCTCTTATTCTTTTCACTTTAATTAGTCTAAATGTGATTAAAGTGTTACGAATCAGCATCAAAGGTTACAGATACTCAAGCAAGTGGGCCCAACTGGTTAGTGCGTTGGACTACGGTGCAAGGCGATCCAGGTTAAATCCGTAAATAACACCTAAAATATCTTTCACGAACGTCTGACAAACATCAGAGAGTAAAACTGTTTATGAGAAAGTTTCTTAAGCTACTAATCACCCTGCGAATAAGAGTAGACCTCTTCGATTAGTGTAAAGAATATAAAACGAATGATTTTGAGAAACTAGGGCCTGGGTCCGATAGACTTGTCGCGCCAAATATTTTACTGAAGCTATCTTCTTATCCTTAAACTGAAAAACATTTGCATGTCAAAAGGGAGCTCAGGCACATCGTTAACAGATAGATTGATGGTTACAGTCATCTTGGGGTAAAAATTTACTATCAGAAGACTTTTTATTATAACTCTTAAAGAATTAAAGTATGACAATATCTTATAGAAATTTTTAATTCACTACAATTGACATAAACCAACATCGTGTAGAACTGAATTAAGATCTCGCATTCTTTGGGTAAATTTTACGAATAAAACAAAAAGGAAATCACACAAAAATTTTCTAAAAACATACATAGTTCACGCCTTTGGAAATTCAATCAGCCGATGACTGCCATATATCATGTCTGTTCGCGTACTTTCTGCACCAAAATTTGTTGATTATGAAATTTCAAGGAGTGCGGCTAAAATTCTCTCAGAGAGTGCCAAAATCACAAAAAAGTAAGCGAACGCGAAAGCCACGAAATTCGCCCACTTTTAGACGTCAAAAGCAAGTGCATGCAAATACGCAAAGAACAAAAAAATTCGTACAGGGATGTGACAGATTTGACAGCTCACTCTCGTGAGCGCTCTCTTCTACGAAAAACTACGAATCTTTTGCGTACTCGAACAGGATTTGGCGACTTTTCATGAAAATTCGTTGTTTTGGGAGAGTACGCGAACAGACCTAGTATTCACATGCATGCATGGGTAGGGTTTAGACTCTGAAACGTAATGTGTAATCAGCATTGATAAACCTTTGACGTAAATTAACGCAAGAATTTCAACATCTTCCAATTCATTAATAGCGAAACAAACCGATTGAAGTACACATGTGTCAGTACAATAAACAGGAAATACGTACTTTCCATTCATAGAAAAACATTAGTTCTGCAGTGATACTATTAGCAATATCTGTTATTGGTTCTGTTTTCGAAACAAAAACAATTAGCGATAAGGCCTATTGTTTACCTGTTGTCGTTAACTGAATTTATAGCATGCTGTTACTAGTAACCCGTTTCGATAAGCAACGTGTACAGAAATATTACTCAACTAGGGTCAAAGTTATATGGGCTGTAAAAGTTTAAGCGTTTCCCGGCCCGTATCTCATAGCGAATCATTCGGCATAACACTAAACAAATAAATATCCAGAAAACACACGTTGTTTAAATTTCGCCTCATCAAAACGTGACTAGAGCATCAAAATACCTTTAGGAACAACGAACCTATAATCAAGTTTAATTTTGGAATAAGGTGAGATCTTCCCCAATCGATCTCAGCAAAATTGTGCAATTAGACCACAATGACGAGCACCGATTACCCGATTTAAACCACAACTTCTCGACATAAAGAAAAAACCGTCAAGGTATTCTTTGCGTCTTTACCTTGCACTTAGTGAATGAATCACCTCGATTCATCTGAAGACGAATAAATAAATTAAAGACATAAATGCATAAAACCAGATATTAAGTAACACAGCATGGAGCACTTTACTTTGTTGTGCGCCATCTTTCGGTTGGGTAAGACGGATAACTGGATTTTAACGTTTTTTGGTTGTTGTTACAACAATCGACCAAAATGAAAGTGAATTTCGATCGAAGGTGTTTTTTTTTTTTTTTTCTTTTTGGTTCCAATAGATAGCGAATAGACGGAATAACGGGCAAGGCGTGAAAAGTACACCGAAAAGACCATTTATCAAGTGGATTACTGTGTGTGTGTGTGTGTGTGAAAGCCAATGCTGGGCCACGGGGTGCTTGAACGATCAGGCGAAACAGGGGTTCTTAACCTTTTTGGTCGACGAAATAAAAATGATTTGGCATAACTTTAGATCGGCAGATATACAGTGAACCAAACACCCTGTTCTATGGACTCAAAAGACCGTTGAGTAACACCTGGGCTCTAAGGTCAACTGCGTTTTTTTGGTAATAAATGCAGTTAAGGTTCTTCACGCAAGGTTGCCAAAAGACATATCAACTTTCTAAATATAAAACACTGGCTTCAATATGGAAAAGATTTATTGATGAAAAATCGCTAAGGTTGCGAAAGAGAGCAAAATTTAAACCGAAATGGAACAGAAAGAAGCATTTGCGACAACCTTGGCCGCATACGTATTGGAAAACAGCGAAGGCTTGGGTAATCCGTCGCCAGATAATTACCCAAATTTTCCTTCACTGACCTACCACAGCACAAAATCCATTCACAGCGAAAATATCTATCATGCAATATTCATATGTATATCACTAAAAACAGCAAAAAACCAACAAAAAAAAACATCTTTTAACAAAAGATGTCATAAGCGTCGCACATCTGCAAATTCGCAATGAGTCTGCAAATATCCTAAATGTCTGACAATGATATTAATTGTTGAGACAATTGACAGATACCTGCAGATTAATTGTCAGATGACGGTCTGGCAATTGACAGAAACTGTCAAAAATTGGTAGAGCACACGATTGACAGATATTTGGGACAAATTTTTCAGTTTCAGATCTGACAATCGTCTGAACATAGCTTTACACACGCTTTGCGTTAAAGTGCCCTGCAATTACAGGATTCTCGGGATTAAGTTCCTCGGTTAAATGCATTGAATATCTAACTAACCGGGAAGTGATATATTAATAAACTTAATGTCACCGTTTTGTGACTATATTTCTGAGAGGGAATATATTTTTAACTGTGGAAGCAAATCCACTGAAAAGAGTATATAACAAAAATAATATCAGTATCATGGCTTGAAGTTCACTTGTTCAATTGCTTGGACAGAAATTCCTTATGTTCAGAATATATCTTGATATTACGTTAAGGCTGAACTATAACAGAAAAATGGTGTCGTACGACCACTTCCCGAGCAGTGCGAACTTGAGTACTGGAAGAAACTTAACGTAAAATAATGACATAAGTATGACATTAGACGAGTATTGCATGAAAGTAGTTTCTGTTGGTTGTTTAAGTGACCTGTCATATAAGGTCTGTTCGCGTACTCTCACAAAACAACGAATTTTTACGAAAATCTACGAAAAGTCACCAAATCCTGTTCAAGTACCCAAAAGTTTCGTAGTTTTTCGTAGAAGAGAGCGCTCACGAGAGAGTAAAAAACGAATTTTAGTGCAGGATTTATGTAAGCTGTCAAATCTGTCACATTTAGTATTCCACGAACACATTTGTACATCTCCATCGTTTTGTTGGAATTAACTTCTGATAAGCAAACGTCAACTTGGACAGATTTCACAAATTTGTTTAAAGAAATTTCTTGGGCTAAAATTCACAGAGTGCTTACCCTCTCTTAGAAAAACTATGAAATTTTGGCGAACGGGAACAGGATTTAATTGAATTTTTTGTAGTTTTTCACAGTTTTGGGCAGAACGGTTCAGAGTTGTGGTTTCTTATCAATTTTTGATTTATATTCCGTCCGTATCAGTAGCTGTCATTATGTAAGTAGATTGTGTCAGATATTCTCTGTAAGTCAATAAAGAGTGTTTTCGATAAGTTCGAGGTTTATACAAACGAATGTATGACTACTAGTTCCAGGCTGTTCGTCAGTTGTGTCCATGCTGTCCTGCACCTGTAGTTTCTAAGCCTTGCTTTCATGGAATTTCTTATCCTGTCTGTCATAAGCTATGTTTTTATTTCGCCTCTAAGTTGTAATCCACGTGTTTTCGACCAAAGAATAACTCGAATGGTGCATCTTTTGTTGCCCGATTAATTGAGTTGTTGTAGCCGTATAAGGCTTCATAAATTGATTTTTGAAATTCAGAAACGTTCGATCGGAGATGTTGAGTTGGATGAATGGCTATTCTAAAAGACTAAATAACATTTTCCTTTCTTAAGTATTTAAATGGTTTTGTTCCATTTCAATTTCTTGAAGCAAGTCACAGTTCTAATAGGTATTCCCTTAGTGCGACATTATTTACTAAGTATGGTTTGTCCGTGTTAGCTCTCCTCTTATCACTTTCTATAAGTTTTGGATTAATGCTTGCCTGCTCCTTCAGTAGTACGATTCATATTGCTGGTCTACTGCATCATTTGGAAATGTGGAAATTTTGAAGGATGAGACTAAATACAATTGTCACAAAAAGCAGACTTGTAGCTTAGCATGAGTGGATTCGAACTAGATCTTGCGAGAATAGTCTCTATTCTGTCTAAGGAGTCCGCAAATATTTGAAGGTCTCTAGGAAGTATTTTGTACACTCGATTATTTCCACTTAGTATTGGGAGCTACCGACTTCGCCAGTTTAGGTTCTTTACGCACTTCTGGATCAAAATTGGGCCTAATCACTGGGACTAGGATCCTTAAGAACTGACAGGCAATTGTCAGGCAGAAATTGTGTCTGACAGAAATTGTGAACTAACAGCAAGTGTCAGCACATTCAGGGATCTCTCATTGTAAGATCTTACTATCATCTAAGCATAGCCGTGAAAGTTCTGTCTCAACTCCTTCGATACTCTTATATCCAAAACCCTGACATCATAGGTGGTAACAATCTGCTGTACTATATGTTCTTCGGAACAATTCCAAGAACTACCAGATGTTATGTATCACTGAAACACGTCAAAGCAATTAGACCAACTAGCCCCCTCTCCAAACAAAACAAACAAAAAAAAAAGGTTGACCACTACTGACCTCACCGGATAAGGAATAAAGAAAAGACAAAATAATACTAATATGGTAATAAAGTGGTAGCGTACGAGTCTTGCATTCAATAGTAGAGTGTAGAGTGCTGTACACCTTTCGACCACTTCAGATCATGATTAAATAACGTGTCAGTTACTGCGGTATCCACCGCGCCACCACTCTGTTTGAGTCAAAGTAAAACTTGTATACGCGAAACGAATGCGGAAGATAATGAAATTGTACCTAACCTACACATATCACTGGGTTATGAGTTATTAATCGAATGGTAATTGTTTGCTTACTTAAGATAAATGAAATCGTGGTACACACTTTCTCGCGATCGCGATTGTCAATGATCAATCAGATCTACATATGTAGATACATAGATACATATATTAGTAATGGAAAAGAAATATGTACTTACCACACATGTTGGCTTGAGTAAAACGAGTAAGGATTTCTTCAAATGTTGTTAATAATTATCCAATTTATCTGAAAAGAAACATTTATTTGTTTTTATTTAGAATGATATGGGTTTGGCTAATATGAACAACTACTGAACAGCACAACGTTTTGAATTCAACTGAATGTGAAGAATCAATACTAGTCTGTTAGTTAGAATGAATACCAACAACAAAGGACTTTATCGTTCAATGCGTTCCATGTTTATTCTACAATTCCCCGAATAGTGAAATATGACTTAAACGAATTGCTTACTTCAAGTTAGAAGAAAACACTCTCTGTCTGAAGATACTGACTGTTTTTATGAAAAACAACATTAGTTTCGATGACGACAATTGCATGAATTTCTTTTGTCAAGCCAAACGTCAGACCAAGTGCTGGAACTTGTCATCCATTTTGACCCTGATCGACTGCATCTGTCAAAAGATAGGCAGCCATAATGATTTAAGTGTCAAGTTAACTAAATAAGTCTCATATCCGCTTTTGAAATAACAATCAGTTTAACATCGAAAGATATAAACTACTCAAACCCGGTTATTAGCTCTACAATTGCTTGCATATGCGAAGATTGGTTGCGACTTCATCAAGGCCGATCATGATTTTATTGGCAACCATTAATGAGAATTTAGGCTGTAATGTGAGACATTCATACTGCGCACGAAAAGGTTATACCTAGGTCCACCACAAGAAATACTATCTTCCAGAGGTCGGTATGCGTACAGACGTACTAGTTAGTTTTCGTAAGCTTGGACGGCATTGGCATACATAACATTTAGAACGTATTATGGTTTCTTTTGTTTTTTGTTACTGTTGATGCAGAATCATCAATCAGAGTACGTGGACACCAGAACATAAGTACTATGGAAATCCTGTCCTATGAGCAGTAGATCAAGTGCCTTCTTGTTTCCATGTACAGTTCAGGAATAGAATATGTCTATATTCCGAAGCTCGTCCATATTTTAGGTGAATGTATCTACGTTTCTTTTTTTTTCGACATATGGACATTTTTGTAGAGCGAAAATACTTGTCAAACATTTGGTATTTGGAAGGTGTGTACACCAAGAGCCAAAACAAATTAGATTTGAGGATGAAGTACACACTTTCTAATCAATCGATCACTTTAGGTCCAATTTCAAAATGTTGCTACACAACGCCCTGTACCCAAAATTGGAGCATGAAATTGGTTTTATACACACATATTGGCAAAACCAACAAATTTGGGATCTCTTCATCCTTTTTGAAATTTTTAAATCAAATACACGACGAACTTAAGCCAAAATCCAACTAGTTGGAGCCAAACGAACCGCCCTGTGCCATTGACAGGAGTAGGAATGTTATTTTTCGTCTTAGACAAGCTGACTGTTGGCACAACTCGCGTTGGAATTTTGATAATCCTTCGGAATTCTTCTGTTAGGCAGAAATGTATTGTCCCCTTTCAACAGTGAACAAGACGGAGGACGGAATGTTTCTGGCACTCCAGTGTTGACGTTCCAGCAATCCACACTATCAATACTGGAATACCCATCACAAGAAGCAAGTTGTCACTACCAAGCCTTTAAGAGTCTCCATTCGATCACTTATTCAAATTCAAATTCACCACAAATTTCTTTAAATAAAGAACCAAAGAAAGTTTATGTCAGAAACATTAACATGTGTCAGATTTTTCCTCACTCACTCCTTCTGTGAGCACTCGAAACTTTGTTAGACATCGTTGCCTTTTCAAAAAAAGGATAAAAACTGCACAAAGAATGTAGGGGTATCAGGATGCACAATTCTGACCTGAATCTCATTTAGTTTTCAATTCTAAGGTTTAACTTGAGGGTGGCAGGCAGATTTAACGAAATACGAAGTGCTACTCCTTTTGGATTTTATTGCAAATTGCAGTAAGGTTTGGCCCCGCTTAGCAGGGACGTACTTAGACCCAAAGAAGGTCCATATTCAAGCTAAATGTCAGAAAAGTATCAAAGTTCACTTTAATTTTTGTTTCAAAATTCTAATAGAGTCTAACTTGTTGGGGTCTTTGCAATTTTTCCCGAAATCAACTGATGAATAGGAGTAGTTGTCGTCGGAAATGGAAACAGATTTTGGTCATTCTCTCCAAAAGACATATTAATGCCAAATAGTTGAGGTCAGAAATGGAAACTGATTTCTGACTTTGTCATTCTTGGATCGAATCTCCAAAGGACATATGTACGTCAAACTTAATGTCATGTTTTATTGCAGATTTTTTTTTTTAGTTCTAACTAATTCTCTGCTCAAAAGCTTGAAATGAAGCCGAAAAATTAGAAAAATCAAGAACCAAAGCAAGACATCGCGTTTGGATTAATCCGTTTCATGAAAAACTACATTTCATGATACATTTCGTACAATCGCTTGTCATAAATTCTTTCAAGAAATTGCCGAACTCCAATGAGAATTCCAATTGCAGGACATATTTCTTGCGATCAATCACAGACCAGGATTGCAAGTGCAGTTGTAGATTTGAAATTGTATCCAAAATTGTTGCGATTCAAGGTTTTTTTTCTTTAAACTTGACATTTCGTCGGAAAGATTCACAAAGACTGGTATACCGGGGCAGAAATTTAAGTGTTTAAAGGAAAAACAACACTAATTTATCCATTTCCGGCTGAACTAAACTTCCGCCAAGATATAGAACACTTCTATCACCGCAATATTTCACAAAGTGGCTCTGCTCCAAACAAACGAACTGTGTAGAATAAACAAATAAGACACCGCGCCAACAACATGTGCACAGTTGTACTTCTATAATTTGTATTTCCTTCTTTTTTAAACAAAAACACAAGAGTTCCATTAACATGATTAAACAGCGATGTCGATTCAGAACTGTCAGAGATAAAAACAGAAAAAAAACTTAACTTTATAACTTTTATTTGCCACGTCCAAGTTTGACACAACTGTCTTTAGTTTAATTTTTTTTCAAATCCAAATCTCGTTAGCAAACAAAAAGTTTCATAAAAAATACATAAACTTTTACCTTTTTTTTTTAGTTTTTAACAACTTTTTTTGTTTTAAATTCACGTGTAAGGAAACTAGGCGAACAAATTTAAAAAAAATAAAAAATAAAAATTAAGATAACAAATAAAATGCGGAAATGTAGCAAAAGATACAGAAACAAGTAAAACTAAAAACACTGACCACGACACGACGGAGACTAATCGAAGAAGTAAACCAAATCAAAAAAAAAAAACAAAAAACAATAAACAAGATAAACTAAAGCAAACTTAATCGAAACGGAGGAAGCGAACCACTCGACTCAACTGCTGAAATCACAATGAGTTTCAGTTATAAAAGTGCGATGGATAAAATATGGAGTACGTGTGATATTTTTCTGTGTATACTCAAAACTAACCATGATCATGGTGGACGAGATTTTTATTGCTTTTTTTTCTTCTTTTCTTTTCTTTCGGGTTTTGTTTTAGCAAGTTTTCACAAATACAGTCGTGAGGCAACGCAACAACGCCAGCTAGTACGTGGTATTTGAGTTGTTGTTGGCAACTGTAAAATGTTGACATTACCGTCATTTGCCACCCACTTGCAGTGAGCGTAACACCGCCTAGTGCAGTGCAGGGGACTTGTCATAGAGGGCGCGCGGTGTATGCTAATGCACTACTCTTGTTCCACTTGCACTTAAGTTGTTCGTTGTTCCTTACATTCGCCAATTAGTCATTAGTTGAGTACAGGTACTGAGCTGTACCTTATAAGAAGGAATTGTAAGCGCCACATGGGCAAAATTGGAATCCACTACCTACCTAGCACCTCGTTGAATGAATGCGGTTTGTAATTGCATATTAATTAGTCGCGGGGCTGGACTGGTTTGTGGAAAATGTTTAATTAAATTGAAACCGAAATAAATTCGATTCAAAAGTGAGAGTGACTTTGGTATGGAGATGGCTATTGTAGGTATCTGTACATACATATGTATGTACATATGTATATTAAGGTCAACTTGTCGGTCTTTTTCTGTTTACCTGGCTCTTTTCGCGCAGATGAGTGTGGTTGATGGTGTGCAGGGTGTACTTCTGGTTTGGTTGGCACTATTACGAGTATGTGGGAGATTTGAGTTTTTGTATGCTAATGCTGCTACCTACATATAGATGGGAGCAACTTTCGTTTGAAACAGCATAGTGCACGGATTGGGTGATAATATGGTTCGTGTGTAGGTATTTCTTGTAGCTAACTAGGTAGTGCAAGCAGGTTTTGTTTGAACACCAGTTCCGTAGTAGACTGGGTTAAGCAACACCCTTTGCTTTGAGTTTAACTTCGCAAGCCACCCACAGTTTTGTGACATAACACTTGCATCTTGTGAGTACCTCCGATGCCTGTTATCAAACTGGTTCCCTATTGGCAGTGTAAGTTGTAACTTTGGATCTGGGCCGGTACTACCGATGGCTGATGAGAATTGGGTGTGCAAGGAGACACTGGTCATTCACTGTTGGGATTGAAGAACAAAAAATCGAGAGTGACTTGGATTACTCTACAGTTCGTCAGGAATTTTTTGAATTCTTTGCATATAGGACAAAGGGAAGGGGGATGGATTGTTGGAAATACTGAACTTCTGAGTTTCAGTGTACGAAAGAGCACGTTCGTGTAGTTTTATTATCTCAGCAGGTGTTATGAAAATATAGGTATAGGTCTACTACGATTCTCCACCGAAAGGATATAGTTACTGATAAACTCAGCGAGAGCCCCCCTCCATGCATGTTTGTTACACTTAAGTCTCGAACGAATATAGCGAATATATGCATTGGAGTAGGCAAATCTGTAGGAGTGAAAGAAAAACGTTTCTATCACCACTCTTCGCAGAGCTTCAGAAATCCAATGATTCCAGCGATGTTCTAGGCTATAATCGATTTTTGAACGAGCCGGAGTTGAGTTGGGATATAAACAGTAGGGTTGTCAAGATATAAGCAAAGTTCAGAGTATCTACTGGCGTCCAAAAAATAATGAATCGCATTGCGATTGGGAGCATAGTGGGATTTATGAAATACTAAGCTTATTATGCAATAAAATCAAAGCTTATGAAGTGCCCTCTGCTGGGTCCCTGCTCCGTGGACACGAAGGAATACCAGGAAATGAGAAGGCAGACGAATTGACAAAAAGTGGTTCAGAATCAACATCACAACAGGTAGACAGCCGCATTGAGCACTAAAGCAAGAAGCAGGGATCAAGGCCCGTAGAGTTCTCAACAGTAGATGGTCCTGACTGACAGAATTGTACAAAAGGATAGGAAATCCCTTTCTCTTCTTCGGTACCACCTGAAAAAACTAAGACTCATGAACACATATTTCGGGGATGTGGAGATGAGGAAGTTAATAAGGATACTTCCCACTGCCCTTACCCCACCTACCTAAGATTTAAATTTCTCGAGCGACACTTCCTCTGTGACCTTGAACAATTACTGGATAGTTTGGTGGTTCATATGAAACACATTTGTAAGACACAGGTTTAACCAATGGGCAAGGGACTGTACTGACCTGAGTGTGGCGATTTAAAATTTTTCCCACTGGCCTACCCACGAACCTAACCTAACCAAGCTTAAATTATTCAAATATTTTAATAAGGCAGCTACTCAGTCTTGCAGCGGAATGATATCGAAAAGTCCTTTAAGAGCCTTTAAGCGTGGGCATTAGGTAGAAAGAGTGACAGGACAAGAAGAGAACCCGCATCCAGTCAGTGAAAAGCCATCCCAATTTGAAGAGGTTGGTTCGGCTATCAAGAACCTGAAGAACAACAAAGTGGCCGGCACTAATAGCCTACCAATGGAGCTTTACAAACATGGCCGTGGTGTTTTGGTAGGATGCAAAACATCTATCAAGTAAGGTTGGATAAAGTTAGTTAGCTAGACTATCAGCACTATGTGGTGTATGCCCCATCTTCAAGAAAGGCGATCCTACGTATTGTAAGAACTATAGAGGAATATCCCTGCTGAATGTCACACATAAAATCCTATCATTTCTACAAGCTTCTGCTAACACTAAGCCAAAGCCTGGAGTTTCAAGTCGAAACTCACCATCGCCTTCCAAGGTGCATATCTTCAAGGCGATGCCGAATTCGAAATCCCGGCGAAACTGATCTAGCTATGCCGCATCACGCTAGAAAACAAGCGGTGCATTGTGCAATTCAAGAACTATTCCAAAGCATGCACTGGATTTCGGCAATGAGGTGAGCTGTCTCGCGTAATTTTTTCAGTCTTCTGCTAGAACACCCAAACTTTTACGTAATTGAAGGATAGGCGAAACGAGTAAATGTAGGCAAGGCCAAGTACCTATTGGCAAAAAACAAAGAACCATCTGCCCACCGCCTAGGACAGAACTTCACTTTAAAGTGGTTAACCAGTTTACTTATCAACTAAATAACCGACCAATTTAGAAAATCAACGAAGACATACCCTTGCTCTTTGTGTTCAGGTAAACCCACGACAGGGTCTCACCATGGATGATGCCCTGTCGTGGGTTTACCTGAACACAAAGAGGAAGGGTATGTCTTCGATGATTTTCCAACATACCTACTCTAGGAAAAAGCTGGTGCCTCGATTTGGCTAAACAAATGGAATAACAAGTAAATAAGTAGGTAATAAGCGCAATCCCTGCCATTTGCTGTGCCACTGCAGAAGCCTGTGTGACCGACCTAGGGAACAAACCGCTAGAGGTGCGTTAAAACCCTTGAAAAGCCCTTCATTCAATTACAATTATGTAACACCTGGAGAGTGTTCTTGCATAACCTTCATTCAATTCTGTTCTCAAAACCCTACGTCTCCCGCCCCAATCATGTCTAAGATACTAATCAACTACCGGAAACAAAAGGAGATAATGGCTACCTACAAACATTGCAGAGATATGATTCATTTCTCGCTTGTTTATCAAAACCAATTACCTCGTTGGGGAAAAAAAAACTCCCTCTTTGCCATCTTATCTGAAAACTTGCCGACAAGGACGTGCAATTGCACTGAGTAAACATATTGATTCCAATTACAAGAAGGTACATTGTTTGTTTAGTGATTCCTCGGAACTCTTAACACGAAAAAGAAAATCAACAGCAAAAACAGAAAAAAGTGCTGTTGACGTCCTCGTGAGTACCCCGACTTCAAGGTTATCTGTTATGCTTTCTAAAAGCAACTCGTGTCACACAATGAACAAGTTCATTCAGATGAAATATGATCGGAATATTTCGACAATACGTATTCATTTATTATGGATACGATTCTACTGTCGTCATACTTTGCCTCCACCTACATACAAATATACAAATATTTTCTTAATCTGCATGTCTTGTATCCCTCGGAAAGCACACGTAATACCACGGGCGGTGGTACAAGCGTATACCCGTTAAACTCACTAAATGTTAAATAATCAGGTTTTGTAGAGTATACATACAGTTGACGCCACCCGACTTCCACATGCTAGCCAACTAGTTTCGATCGTAACAGGTCGTGGTGTTGCCTGCTTAGCTAACACGTCTTAAAGTCGGTTCAATTGGTTAATGGTTATTGTGTATACCAAGTTGCAGTTGATCTTAAAATAAAGAACAACGGAGTCCAGACAAAGGAGTGCAAAGTTACAGACCGAGAGACACACTTTTTTCCATCAAGATTGGCATTTTTTATGAAAGATAAACCCAAACGGAAAATGATTTTCAATATTCTACCAGAGTATCCATAGCTCTGTCTAATAAAGACAAGACACTAACCAAACCATTAGCAACTGACCATACAAAGATGCTAAGAACCATTCTTAACAAACTACCGACTGCGTCTCTCCGACTGGGTAAATGCTACTCACATCGCAGCACTATTAACAAATGACAACCAACCAAAGGCAAACGATTTAGGTGACAGGAATATTGATTTTTCCATCACTCTTCTTGTTCCTCACAATCAGAGAATGTATGTAACTTTGTAGAGATCTGTGTCCATGTCAATAACTTTCTGTTAAACGCAAAGACCTGTGAACCACGCACTAGAAAAACAAAAAAAACATACGCTACTGGGTAGCAGAGATACTTATTTAAAAGACTATGACTCACTTATCACATCCAGCGTCCAGAAATGGGAGAGGATGATCGACCACTGTCCATCGACAAGGGAGTGCTAATAAGCCCTATGGGCCAATCCCAATCACTAAGGAAGGGCTGAGATAAAATTTAAATTTTAATACCATTTTCCAAGTAGAAAAACATTTTATTTTTGTAATTAATTTAAAAAGAAATCAATTTGCCCGATCAGCAGAGGTTAGAGTTGGGTCATGTTCCATCAAGTATCTCAGCAGTATTGGATACAAACAGGATATGTAGACGGAATGGGCCTGTGTTTTGGCATGCCTACTGTAGAGCAATAGACAAGTCGGTAGTATATGAACCGCGTTTTGATACATTTTGGAGATACAATATTTCCATTCCAAAGGGTGACCAAAGTTACCAATGACATCCAGCATTCCAGCTCAGTTGCAAATACGCAACGTGAATTTCGTTGTCAGATCAGTCGTCATCATGGCTTCAGTGTGCAGACAAGTCGTCCCACCGTGGAAGAGTACATTCTTGTGGACCTTAACCCAGCAACCAGACAAACATTGGTGCGAAAGGAAGAAAACATAGCCGCCGTAGCAGCCAGTATCAGTAACGCCTCCGATCAGCTGAATTGTGTCGATACCAAAGAGAGTCAACCCGACTTATCTTGCGGTTGGGTTTGGGGCTGCATCCGTATAAGATTGTGCTGGAGGAAGAATTGAAGCCGGATGACCATAGACAACGCTGTGGGTTCGATAATTGGGTGTCAGAAATGTTAAACAAGTGTTCGATCAAGCATCCATGCATCCACAAAGATTGACTGTTTGGTTCGGTTTATGGCATAGCGGCATCATCGGACCTTATTTCTTTCGAAGACACTCTTACCTTCAATAGTTTCAGGCATAGAGAGATGTTAACTGACTTACAGTAGCCAGACCTGTGGCCCCAACAAGACGGTGCTGCATACTATACAAGCAACACAACGCTCGAAGTTGTGAAGGAGAAATTGGGCGGCCGTTCATCAATCGCAACTCGACACCCCTCGATTATTTTCTCTGGGGCTAAGTCTAATCCTTAATCTACTCAAACCAACAACTTCGGACGAGCTCGAGGCCAACATTCGAGACGGTATTGCCGGAATAACGCTGCCATATAGGACCGAATCACATGGCCAAGTTCATAGTGCTATATCATAAAATCCCTTCCAAACAGATTTTCTCCCTCTTCAGTGCTTAAACAATTCGATGCTAGTCACTTAACTTAGACAAGTAGAAGAGGAAGATTTAGCGTGAATAGATAAAGATATTCTCTTTAAAAAATTAAATTAAGAGAGAGCGCCATCAATGTGTCGCTTTGAAAACTAAAATTAGCGAGGTTCGTTTCTTCGATAAATTAGATCCTACGCTCTACGGCATGTTCATCTTAATCTACAACATGAAATACAGTTTGTATTGCATTGGTTTGCTACGTTAACCTTTGATTCTCGTTCGTAGACAAGACGTATTTACAACATGAAATACGCAGTTCCATAATATTTATGATCTAAAAAATGATTGAAGGCAATGCTAGATCAGTACCTTATCTCGTCCAAAATGGAACAAGAATATTACAAACTACATAAGCCGTGTTCAGTTCAACAATCCAAATTTTTGTTGATTTTTTATACCCACATGTTGGTACGCGTAATTTCGGTGTTATGACATTAGGCGTCAACAAAATATTCGCTTTTCAAGAAAACAGATGACGTCAGGGAAAAAAGAAAGGGTATCTTTCAGATTCCTCAAATATACATACATAGTACATCGAAATGGACGATTCTTCTTTCAGTAAAACACAAAAATTGTTGAAGATCTAAAATATTAGACTATTAGGATGCCGGGCAAGATTACGATTTTCGAGGCACAAAGTTCTGAGAACGCAACTTTTTTTATTTTTATAAAATAAGCACAAAATATAAAGTACCAACATTCTCGTTTTCGCCTAATTTAGGAGATATCGAGGTTTGAAATTTTATTTTTTCTATGGGATTTCCATTGAAATATATAATTCTTTTGACGTACACGCAACGTGGAACAGAATTTTTTTGCATAGTTCTAGGAGTTAACACTTCTGCGATTACAGAATGTTGCATAAGTTTCAATCTCAAAACCTTCTTCAATGAAAAATTAAGCATATTTTTAGGAGTTATAAGTTTCCCAGGTGCATACCATTGCAATCCATTTGATTCGTTTGTATATTTCATAACTGAACATAAAATCAGTTAAAAAAAGCTCGTTTCTGGTCTAGCAAGACATAAAATTTGTGTTACAAAGTTAAAAGTGAAAAAATAATACAAAAGAATGTCTACTCATCCTAAATTACACCCAACACTGAAACATTTTTCGTTCCTATCAACTCTACCACGACTGATTTCAACGGAAGAGGTTGCGGTAAGGTTTCTACAGGATATAAAACTTCTTCCTTCACAGATTTCGACGCCTCCGCTGTGTTGTGGACTAATAATGAAAGTAGAAATTAACCCGGAGAAGAAATTGGGCTGGATTTGGAGGTGTGCCATGAAAAGATCTCGACAACAAACTGTCAAGCCTTGCCGAAAAACTCAAAATCCATGCGCTGGAACATTTTTTGATGGTAATTGTTGCCATATCAAAATAAGAGATGTTTTGGCCATAATTTTGTGCTTTGTAAGCAAAATGCCAGTGACTTGGACACACCAACAGCTAAAAGAACAGCGTCAAGAAAATGGTAAATGCGAACTAAGCTGTGGCACTATCAACGACTACTACGACTGGACTTTATGCTATAAGTTTATAATCTTATAAGCACTGAAATTCAAGTCTTGTTCTTCTTATACTTGAGGCCCAATAAAGTGGACGTGTCATTCTGTATTTTTGAGGGCACTACCATGATAACTTTTAATGGATGTTATCTACAAAATTTTATTGAAAAAATGATTTAAAAAAACCAAAAAAAACGCCTCAAAAAGTGGGCGTTGTATCGCCTATAAATTGTGTCGTAATATTTTTTTTTTTCAATTTCTAGTCAAAATCTGAAAATATTTGAAAGTTTTAAAAAGTGGGCGTGATAAAATTTAGTACGCCATATCTTTGCATATGACTTACAAATATTCCTCAGTTATTAATTTTTAGCCAAATTCTTGAAGAAATGGGCGAGAAACAGCCAATTTCTAAAATTAAAGTTGTATGCATTTTTCATGGAAAACGTTGTATGACATCTAATAGTATATGCCCGAACTAACTCACACATGCAATTTAATCAAAATCGTTAGAGCCGTTTTCGAGAAAATCCATTTTTAGTCAAACTGCCCTTAGGGTTAGAATGAAAATTCCAATTTCGCCTCTAGGGATTATCCCACAGAACCTATAAAATGATCTTTGAAGCAAATCCGTCCAGCCGTTTAGGCTGCAGTCGAATAGACAGACAGACGGAATTGGCGGACACACTTTTTTGTACTTCTCCATTACAATAATGTCGAGTTTGATTAAAATTTCGAGTCCGAAATTTTTCACGAAACCAATGCTTGCCCTGTACATATTCATAGGTGCAATTAAAAATTTTACCTAAACAAATACATATGTAGATCCGGACGAACCAGCTATAAAACTATAGATTTTAGATCGTAGTCAGAAGAAAATATTTGCTTGCCTTAAAAGTTGCAAGCAAGCGCAGCAAGTTGTATGTACCATATACATATGTAAAATAAATAAATAAAATTTTATTCCAAAATAAATAGACCGTCAGTTGAATTTAAGTCAGTTTAAAGAAACTCCTAAAACTATGCAAAATAAAGTTCTCTGTCGGGCCAACAAATTATATATTCTAATAGAAATTTCATAGGAAAAGGCCGTCACGTGACTTGCAAAATCCCATAGAAAAAAATAAATTTTCAAACCTCGATATCTCCTAAATTAGGCGAAAACGAGAATGTTGGTACTTTATATTTTGTGCTTATTTCATCGAGATGTACAAGACTGCGTATTCAAAACTTTGTGCCTCGGAAATCGTAATATCCCCCGTTGGACTATGGAGCAACGGCTTTCCAGGTTCAATCCCTGGTCAACACCTAAAATTTATTTCACAGCCCAACCTCTCACGAGCGTCTGACAAACATCCGAGAGTACAACTGTCCTGAGAAAACTTCTCAAATAACAAATTGCCCCTCGGATACGGCATTAAACAGTAGGCCCCTTCCATTCGTGTAAGGAATATAACACGCACAACACGAATGGTTGCAAGAAGATAGGCCCCCTGGGTCCCATAGTCCTGTCGCGTCAATTATTTATTTTATTTTTTCTAAATGTTAGATTATTAGACAGAAAATATGCGAGTAGAAATCGAGCTTTCTTAAAAAAAGATTTTGTTTTTCGTATGAATATCGTACATTGCTGACACAAAACGGAAAGAGATTAATTTACTCAATTCCATAATTGACTCTTACTTATGTTCCGGCCAATTAGGAGCATTGCACAAGGTGACTTTTAATTGGGTCATCGCTACGAACACTACCTGATGAACCGAAAAGTATTGGAGCGCTCCCATTGCGGATGAAATCAAGAGTTGTAGGCAGCAAGTTGTGTATTATTTGCCTTTACTGCGTGCGGATGATTCTAAAAATCACGGCTATTGCAAACGATATCAAGAAGTAACGGAAAATAAGTAACGGATTGGTTGTATGATTGCAATCATCAGTACTTTTGAGTGCACGGGTCAAAATGATCGAGTCAATCATGATCGACAGACCTCTAATGACAGCAAACGTGGAGAGAGAGGCAGACGTGTCGTTGGCCTGAAAATCAACTCGGCAAAAACAAAAATGATCAGCCTAGGACCGAGCTCATCAACTCATGTATGCATTGCTGGACAAACAGTTGAGAGAGTTGAGAGTTTTCAACACCTTGAGAGTATTGTCTCGACCGATGGCGGAACCGAACTGGATGTAGCCAGCCGAATAGACAAAGCAAAATTTGCTTTTGTGATGCTATCCACAGTTTGGCGTAGCAATGCGATTAGCTTAGCGACCACAAGCGACGACTGTTTGTGGTACCCGGAGGGCGACCGCCACTATCACGAGGAAGCTGCAAACGTTCGTAAATAGGTGCCTACGTTATATCTTTAGGATTTTCTGGCCAAACCGTATCTCTAGCGAACAACTCTATCAGAGAACGGGCCATGAACCTATGAACCCATGAACGGATTGGACATACTCTCCGAAAGGGTGACAGGTTCATAGCTAACCACGCGATGCAATTAAACCCGCCTCAGACGGGGCGGTCCTAGGAGTACGTGGCGCAGAACAGTTGAGAAGGAAGCACGGCAACTGGGAAAGAGTTGGGGAGAACTGAAACACATTTCCAGAAACCGCACACGATGGCACGTAGGCATTGTCGAAGCACTAGGACCCACAAGGGGATACAGGAAGGAAGGACACCCCTCTAATATGCATGCGATTGATGTAAGACGACCTTAACAAACTTTTAATATTCAACAATAAGAAACAAAATGTACCAAAAACTAAAATTTCAAAAACTGAGGGTGCAAAACAGCTCAAAGAGAACATTATTCTACAGAATTCACAGTTCTATTGAGGCCCTTCAAGTGACTGTAGACTATACATTTCAATAATAATACTTGGGTTCATAGTGTTATAAATGCAACATTAGTTCATTATGTTAAACCGTTACTTAGACCCTACAAACCTCTCGATCGACAATGGGTCAGAGGTTTTTAAAAACTATTCAACACATTCCAAAGCGAATAGAGCGAACATAAGCTGCTATAAAAATTTCGAATACAATACAATTTTTTCTCTTTTTCTGAACAGAAAACGTCTAATAATCAAATTATTGAATTCAGTTCGAAATAGATTAAGTGTACTGAGTAACAAATAAATATTTCAACCGCATTCGACCACCATGACGTCAGAGAAAAAAAGTTGATGGTTGCGATTTATCATACCTTCTACTCCCTAGTGAATGCGGCATACCACAAATTCCATTCCCTTTCCCAGCATCTAACATTTTTTTACAAAAACATGGGAGATTAAAACTACTTTTTTAGAATAACACGAAAATAATAAAGACATACCTAAAGTATCTTGCCCTTTACAGCTTCAGCCTATTGTTTTTTTTTAGCAATTTCGCGCAAAAACAAATTCAATTTGGGGTTTTTATTTCTCCGCCAAATGGACGACTTCACGAGCCAATTTATCACAACAAATAGCAAAATATACGAACCGTACGGAAAACACTTAACTGCACCGGACACACTAATGGCAGAGGCCTTTTATTTATTTACTTATTATTGCTTTTCTATTCACTTTTTCGTTACATTCAAGGGCGTTTTTCATCGTGAGTATCGCGCGGCGCTGACAGACGCAATCGATGTTTCTTCACAGAATTGCGGGTTGCTCTGTTTTAAAAAATTACACGTTGACAAGGCAGGAATCACGAGAGCGTTTGTCGCTTATGGTTATAGATATAGTTCGCGTTAACTATGGCATGACAACATCGTAAGTCAAAAACTTACTCGCTCGTAGTATGTGGATGGATTATGCGGTTTGAATTTTTTTTCTTACCAACAACTAAGTTCAATGATTTTTGACGTTTCTAGTGCTCTCTGCACTCTCTTTTGATGGGATGGGGGGTGACAAGTAATTCGTAATTATTTTGCTCTTATCAGTTCGAGTTGGGAAAATGGTTTACAAAAATCGGCAGCGGTTTTTGCTCGGCTGAACATGCATGTTGTTTCCGGCGGGAAAGGGTGTGTGTTTATGTTTACATCAGGCGCGAACTGTGTTCTGGGTTTGTTTACTGTAACATTGAGGGAACTCTGCTTTCCTGTGGGAGAGTACTCTCGAAGAGCGAACAAATCTTTGATAGGCTCGTCGTAGACGACTCCAAAATCCATCACTCACAAGACATCGGAGAATACCGAAAATTTCAGAGGAGGGCAAACTGGCTGAGATTAATTCTTGTTCTGTGGGAACAATACTAACGAAATTTACATCTAAATATAAGAACAAAATGCAAAGCTACCCATTTTACTTCCATATAAATAAATCGATGAATTTGCAAAATTTGTAAAAGTGCAGCCAGATTTCTACTCGAAAATCCATAAAGAGTTCTAAACAGCGGCATCCTATGAATCAGTCGAACAATCCTTTTTCTTCGTTGACTTCGAGTACTAAAAACATCGGAATGCAAATCAACATTGCGCGCTTTTAAATGTCAATAATAGCATTAAGCGTTTTAAATAAAACGAAAGGAAGAAGTATTAGGGATTCATGAGGTTGAAGGTATCGCAGAAACTTCCATAGATCGAATACGCTAACGTTTTGTACATTTTCAGTGTACTAATTGACACCAAATGAGTTTGTTTGGAGGACTTGATCTTCGTCTACCATGAACTATGACGTCCTGTTGGAGCAACTGAATCTTCATGACTAGGCCAAGGAGATGCAACAACTTCTAGTATCAGGAATATCGGAGTTGCTTCGCTGTTTTCACAGATACTGAACGCAAAAGCCAACACTGTCAACACTGAAGTCGATTTGCTTGCTGAAATAACACAATGACTTAGTTTCACAAATGAAATTTTATTGTATGTATGTATTCCAATTGTTATGCATTTTATATGTAGAATCTAGAAATATAATAATATTTTCCACTTGGCCACAAAGAGCATGAATCTAACTAATTTTTCACTGATTTTCAACTAAATTTGCCTTAGCAAGATAGGATGTACATAGTTAGATGACTCTTTTATACGCTAGAATAACTTTACAGATTGTGAAATAGGGATTAAATCAAACTATAAGATATTGCCGATCGAACCAGATCAAAATCAAGATCCAATCATAAGGGGCGTGGAAATAGTAAAGTTCTCAGTTCGGCTTGTCTGGTATGCACGGAATGATTTTCCTTCATTATATAGAATTTAGTTTGGCCACCAATTTAAGAGATTTTCCAAAGCTATGGACTGTGAGGTAGGGTTTATTTGAAACTGTAAGA
Organism: Xylota segnis; assembly: GCA_963583995.1. Taxonomy (NCBI): domain Eukaryota; kingdom Metazoa; phylum Arthropoda; class Insecta; order Diptera; family Syrphidae; genus Xylota; species Xylota segnis. Next base: position 17,900,075 of record OY757240.1, read on the forward strand.
TATTGCTAATCGAACCTGACCCAAATCAAGATTCTGTCATAAGGGGCGTGGAAATAGTAAAGTTTTCGGTTCAGCTTGTCTGTGGTATGCATATGATGATTTTGCTTTCGTGGAATAGGATTTAGTTCGAGCACCTTTTTAAACGATTTCCAGACCTACGGACTATAGAGCAGATTTAAGGTGAAACTATAAGATATTGCCGATTGAACCTGATTAAAACCAAGATCCTATCATAAGGGGCGTGGAAATAGTAAAGTTCTCAGTTCGGCTTGTCTGGTATGCACGGAATGATTTTCCTTCATTATATAGAATTTAGTTTGGCCACCAATTTAAGCGATTTTCCAAAGCTACGGACTGTGAGGTAGGGTTTATTTGAAACTGTAAGATATTGCTAATCGAACCTGACCCAAATCAAGATTCTGTCATAAGGGGCGTGGAAATAGTAAAGTTTTCGGTTCAGCTTGTCTGTGGTATGCATATGATGATTTTGCCTTCGTGGAATAGGATTTAGTTCGAGCACATTTTTAAACGATTTTCCAGACCTACGGACTCTAGAGTAGATTTTAGGTGAAACTATATGACATTGCCGATTGAACCTGATTGAAACCAAGATCCTATCATAAAGGGCATGGAAATAGTAAAGTTCTCAGTTCAGCTTGTCTGGTATGCATGGAATGATTTTCCATCATTATATAGAATTTAGTTTGGCCACCATTTTAAGCGATTTTCCAAAGCTACGGACTGTGAGGTAGGGTTTATTTGAAACTGTAAGATATTGCTAATTGAACGTGACGTAAATCAAGATTCTGTCATAAGGGGCGTGGAAATCGTAAAGTTTTCGGTTCAGCTTGTCTGTGGTATGCATATGACGATTTTGCCTTCGTGGAATAGGATTTAGTTCGAGCACCTTTTTAAACGATTTTCCAGTCCTACGGACTGTAGAGTAGATTTAAGGTGAAACTATAAGACATTGCCGATTGAACCTGATTAAAACCAAGATCCTATCACAAGGGGCGTGGAAATAGTAAAGTTCTCAGTTCGGCTTGTCTGGTATGCACGGAATGATTTTCCTTCATTATATAGAATTTAGTTTGGCCACCAATTTAAGAGATTTTCCAAAGCTACGGACTGTGAGGTAGGGTTTATTTGAAACTGTAAGATATTGCTAATCGAACCTGACCCAAATCAAGATTCTGTCATAAGGGGCGTGGAAATAGTAAAGTTTTCGGTTCAGCTTGTCTGTGGTATGCATATGATGATTTTGCTTTCGTGGAATAGGATTTAATTCGAGCACATTTTTAAACGATTTTCCAGACCTACGGACTCTAGAGTAGATTTTAGGTGAAACTATAAGACATTGCCGATTGAACCTGATTGAACCTGATTGAAACCAAGATCCTATCATAAAGGGCATGGAAATAGTAAAGTTCTCAGTTCAGCTTGTCTGGTATGCATGGAATGATTTTCCATCATTATATAGAATTTAGTTTGGCCACCAATTTAAGCGATTTTCCAAAGCTACGGACCCAAATCAGGATTCTGTCATAAGGGGCGTGGAAATAGTAAAGTTTTCGGTTCAGCTTGTCTGTGGTATGCATGTGACGATTTTGCCTTCGTGGAATAGGATTTAGTTCGAGCACCTTTTTAAACGATTTTCCAGACCTACGGACTGTAGAGTAGATTTAAGGTGAAACTATAAGACATTGCCGATTGAACCTGATTAAAACCAAGATCCTATCACAAGAGGCGTGGAAATAGTAAAGTTCTCAGTTCGGCTTGTCTGGTATGCACGGAATGATTTTCCTTCATTATATAGAATTTAGTTTGGCCACCAATTTAAGCGATTTTCCAAAGCTACGGACTGTGAGGTAGGGTTTATTTGAAACTGTAAGATATTGCTAATCGAACCTGACCCAAATCAAGATTCTGTTATAAGGGGCGTGGAAATAGTAAAGTTTTCGGTTCAGCTTGTCTGTGGTATGCATATGATGATTTTGCTTTCGTGGAATAGGATTTAGTTCGAGCACCTTTTTAAACGATTTCCAGACCTACGGACTATAGAGCAGATTTAAGGTGAAACTATAAGATATTGCCGATTGAACCTGATTAAAACCAAGATCCTATCATAAGGGGCGTGGAAATAGTAAAGTTCTCAGTTCGGCTTGTCTGGTATGCACGGAATGATTTTCCTTCATTATATAGAATTTAGTTTGGCCACCAATTTAAGCGATTTTCCAAAGCTACGGACTGTGAGGTAGGGTTTATTTGAAACTGTAAGATATTGCTAATCGAACCTGACCCAAATCAAGATTCTGTCATAAGGGGCGTGGAAATAGTAAAGTTTTCGGTTCAGCTTGTCTGTGGTATGCATATGATGATTTTGCCTTCGTGGAATAGGATTTAGTTCGAGCACATTTTTAAACGATTTTCCAGACCTACGGACTCTAGAGTAGATTTTAGGTGAAACTATAAGACATTGCCGATTGAACCTGATTGAAACCAAGATCCTATCATAAAGGGCATGGAAATAGTAAAGTTCTCAGTTCAGCTTGTCTGGTATGCATGGAATGATTTTCCATCATTATATAGAATTTAGTTTGGCCACCATTTTAAGCGATTTTCCAAAGCTACGGACTGTGAGGTAGGGTTTATTTGAAACTGTAAGATATTGCTAATCGAACGTGACCTAAATCAAGATTCTGTCATAAGGGGCGTGGAAATAGTAAAGTTTTCGGTTCAGCTTGTCTGTGGTATGCATATGATGATTTTGCTTTCGTGGAATAGGATTTAGTTCGAGCACCTTTTTAAACGATTTCCAGACCTACGGACTGTAGAGCAGATTTAAGGTGAAACTATAAGATATTGCCGATTGAACCTGATTAAAACCAAGATCCTATCATAAAGGGCATGGAAATAGTAAAGTTCTCAGTTCAGCTTGTCTGGTATGCATTGAATGATTTCCCATCATTATATAGAATTTAGTTTGGCCACCATTTTAAGCGATTTTCCAAAGCTACTGACTATGAGGTAGGGTATATTTGAAACTGTAAGATATTGCCAATCGAATGTGACCTAAATCAAGATTCTGTCATAAGGGGCGTGGAAATAGTAAAGTTTTCGGTTCAGCTTGTCTGTGGTATGCATATGATGATTTTGCCTTTGTGGTATAGGATTTAGTTCGAGCACCTTTTTAAACGATTTTTCAGACCTACGGACTCTAGAGTAGATTTTAGGTGAAACTATAAGACATTGCCGATAGAACCTGATTAAAACCAAGATCCTATCATAAGGGGCGTGGAAATAGTAAAGTTCTCAGTTCAGCTTGTCTGGTATGCATGGAATGATTTTCCATCATTATATAGAATTTAGTTTGGCCACCATTTTAAGCGATTTTCCAAAGCTACGGACTGTGAGGTAGGGTTTATTTGAAACTGTAAGATATTGCTAATCGAATGTGACCTAAATCAAGATTCTGTCATAAGGGGCGTGGAAATAGTAAAGTTTTCGGTTCAGCTTGTCTGTGGTATGCATATGATGATTTTGCCTTTGTGGAATAGGATTTAGTTCGAGCACCTTTTTAAACGATTTTCCAGAGCTACGGATCGTGAAGCAGGATTTAGGTGAAACTATAAGATATTGCCGATTCAACCTGATTAAAACCAAGATCCTATCATAAGGGGCTTGGAAATAGTAAAGTTCTCGGTTCAGCTTGTCTGGTATGCATGGAATGAGTTTTCCTTCATTATATAGAATTTAGTTTGGCCAACATTTTAAGCGATTTTCCAAAGCTACGGACTGTGAGGTAGGGTTTATTTGAAACTGTAAGATATTGCTAATCGAATCTGACCCAAATCAAGATTCTGTCATAAGGGGCGTGGAAATAGTAAAGTTTTCGGTTCAGCTTGTCTGTGGTATGCATATGACGATTTTGCCTTCGTGGAATAGGATTTAGTTCGAGCACCCTTTTAAACAATTTTCCAGACCTACGGACTGTAGAGTAGGGTTTAAGTGAAACTATAAGACATTGCCGATTTAACCTGATTAAAACCAAGATCCTATCATACGGGGCATGGAAGTAGTAAAGTTCGCAGTTCAGCTTGTCTGGTATGCATGGAATGATTTTCCATCATTATATAGAATTTAGTTTGGCCACCATTTTAAGCGATTTTCCAAAGCTACGGACCCAAATCAAGATTCTGTCATAAGGGGCGTAGAAATAGTAAAGTTTTCGGTTCAGCTTGTCTGTGGTATGCATATGATGATTTTGCCTTCGTGGAATAGGATTTAGTTAGAGCACCTTTTAAACGATTTTCCAGACCTACGGACTGTAGCGTAGGGTTTAAGTGAAACTATAAGACATTGCCGATTGAACCTGATTAAAACCAAGATCCTATCATAAGGGGCATGGAAGTAGTCAAGTTCGCAGTTCAGCTTGTCTGGTATGCATGGAATGATTTTCCATCATTATATAGAATTTATTTTGGCCACCATTTTAAACGATTTTCCAAAGCTACGGACTGTGAGGTAGGGTTTATTTGAAACTGTAAGATATTGCTAATCGAACCTGACCCAAATCAAGATTCTGTCATAAGGGGCGTGGAAATAGTAAAGTTTTCGGTTCAGCTTGTCTGTGGTATGCATATGATGATTTTGCCTTTGTGGAATAGGATTTAGTTCGAGCACCTTTTTAAACGATTTTCCAGACCTACGGACTCTAGAGTAGATTTTATGTGAAACTATAAGACATTGCCGATTGAACCTGATTAAAACCAAGATCCTATCATAAGGGGCATGGAAATAGTAAAGTTCTCAGTTCAGCTTGTCTGGTATGCATGGAATGATTTTGCATCATTATATAGAATTTAGTTTGGCCACCAATTTAAGCGATTTTCCAAAGCTACGGACTGTGAGGTAGGGTTTATTTGAAACTGTAAGATATTGCTAATCGAACGTGACCCAAATCAAGATTCTGTCATAAGGGGCGTGGAAATAGTAAAGTTTTCGGTTCAGCTTGTCTGTGGTATGCATATGATGATTTTGCCTTTGTGGAATAGGATTTAGTTCGAGCACCTTTTTAAACGATTTTCCAGACCTACGGACTCTAGAGTAGATTTTAGGTGAAACTATAAGCCATTGCCGATTGAACCTGATTAAAACCAAGATCCTATCATAAGGGGCGTGGAAATAGTAAAGTTATCAGTTCGGCTTGTCTGGTATGCACGGATTGATTTTCCATCATTATATAGAATTTAGTTTGGCCACCATTTTAAGCGATTTTCCAAAGCTACGGACTGTGAGGTAGGGTTTATTTGAAACTGTAAGATATTGCTAATCGAACCTGACCCAAATCAAGATTCTGTCATAAGGGGCGTGGAAATAGTAAAGTTTTGGGTTCAGCTTGTCTGTGGTATGCATATGATGATTTTGCCTTCGTGGACAAGGATTTAGTTCGAGCACCTTTATAAACGATTTTCCAGACCTACGGACTGTAGAGTAGATTTAAGGTGATACTATAAGACATTGCCGATTGAACCTGATTAAAACCAAGATCCTATCATAAGGGGCGTGGAAATAGTAAAGTTCTCAGTTCGGCTTGTCTGGTATGCACGGAATGATTTTCCTTCAATATATAGAATTTAGTTTGGCCACCAATTTAAGCGATTTTCCAAAGCCACTGACTGTGAGGTAGGGTTTATTTGAAACTGTAAGATATTGCTAATCGAACCTGACCTAAATCAAGATTCTGTCATAAGGGGCGTGGAAATAGTAAAGTTTTCGGTTCAGCTTGTCTGTGGTATGCATATGATGATTTTGCCTTTGTGGAATAGGATTTAGTTCGAGCACCTTTTTAAACGATTTTCCAGACCTACGGACTCTAGAGTAGATTTTAGGTGAAACTATATGACATTGCCGATTGAACCTGATTGAAACCAAGATCCTATCATAAAGGTCATGGAAATAGTAAAGTTCTCAGTTCAGCTTGTCTGGTATGCACGGAATGATTTTCCATCATTATATAGAATTTAGTTTGGCCACCATTTTAAGCGATTTTCCAAAGCTACGGACTGTGAGGTAGGGTCTATTTGAAACTGTAAGATATTGCTAATCGAACCTGACACAAATCAAGATTCTGTCATAAGGGGCGTGGAAATAGTAAAGTTTTCGGTTCAGCTTGTCTGTGGTATGCATATGATGATTTTGCCTTCGTGGAATAGGATTTAGTTCGAGCACCTTTTTAAACGATTTTCCAGACCTACGGACTGTAGAGTAGATTTAAGGTGATACTATAAGACATTGCCGATTGAACCTGATTAAAACCAAGATCCTATCATAAGGGGCGTGGAAATAGTAAAGTTCTCAGTTCGGCTTGTCTGGTATGCACGGAATGATTTTCCTTCAATATATAGAATTTAGTTTGGCCACCAATTTAAGCGATTTTCCAAAGCCACTGACTGTGAGGTAGGGTTTATTTGAAACTGTAAGATATTGCTAATCGAACCTGACCTAAATCAAGATTCTGTCATAAGGGGCGTGGAAATAGTAAAGTTTTCGGTTCAGCTTGTCTGTGGTATGCATATGATGATTTTGCCTTTGTGGAATAGGATTTAGTTCGAGCACCTTTTTAAACGATTTTCCAGACCTACGGACTCTAGAGCAGATTTTAGGTGAAACTATAAGACATTGCCGATTGAATCTGATTAAAACCAAGATCCTATCATAAAGGGCATGGAAATAGTAAAGTTCTCAGTTCAGCTTGTCTGGTATGCATTGAATGATTTCCCATCATTATATAGAATTTAGTTTGGCCACCATTTTAAGCGATTTTCCAAAGCTACTGACAGTGAGGTAGGGTATATTTGAAACTGTAAGATATTGCCAATCGAACCTGACCTAAATCAAGATTCTGTCATAAGGGGCGTGGAAATAGTAAAGTTTTCGGTTCAGCTTGTCTGTGGTATGCATATGATGATTTTGCCTTTGTGGTATAGGATTTAGTTCGAGCACCTTTTTAAACGATTTTCCAGACCTACGGACTGTACAGTAGATTTAAGGTGAAACTATAAGACATTGCCGATTGAACCTGATTGAAACCAAGATCCTGTCGTAAGGGGCGTGGAAATAGTAAAGTTCTCAGTTCAGCTTGTCTGGTATGCACGGAATGATTTTGCATCATTATATAGAATTTAGTTTGGCCACCATTTTAAGCGATTTTCCAAAGCTACGGACTGTGAGGCAGGGTTTATTTGAAACTGTAAGATATTGCTAATCGAACGTGACCTAAATCAAGATTCTGTCATAAGGGGCGTGGAAATAGTAAAGTTTTCGGTTCAGCTTGTCTGTGGTATGCATATGATGATTTTGCCTTTGTGGAATAGGATTTAGTTCGAGCACCTTTTTAAACGATTTTCCAGACCTACGGACTCTAGAGTAGATTTTAGGTGAAACTATAAGACATTGCCGATTGAACCTGATTAAAACCAAGATCCTATCATAAGGGGCATGGAAATAGTAAAGTTCTCAGTTCGGCTTGTCTGGTATGCACGGAATGATTTTCCTTCAATATATAGAATTTAGTTTGGCCACCAATTTAAGCGATTTTCCAAAGCCACTGACTGTGAGGTAGGGTTTATTTGAAACTGTAAGATATTGCTAATCGAACCTGACCTAAATCAAGATTCTGTCATAAGGGGCGTGGAAATAGTAAAGTTTTCGGTTCAGCTTGTCTGTGGTATGCATATGATGATTTTGCCTTTGTGGAATAGGATTTAGTTCGAGCACCTTTTTAAACGATTTTCCAGACCTACGGACTCTAGAGTAGATTTTAGGTGAAACTATATGACATTGCCGATTGAACCTGATTGAAACCAAGATCCTATCATAAAGGTCATGGAAATAGTAAAGTTCTCAGTTCAGCTTGTCTGGTATGCACGGAATGATTTTCCATCATTATATAGAATTTAGTTTGGCCACCATTTTAAGCGATTTTCCAAAGCTACGGACTGTGAGGTAGGGTCTATTTGAAACTGTAAGATATTGCTAATCGAACCTGACACAAATCAAGATTCTGTCATAAGGGGCGTGGAAATAGTAACGTTTTCGGTTCAGCTTGTCTGTGGTATGCATATGATGATTTTGCCTTCGTGGAATAGGATTTAGTTCGAGCACCTTTTTAAACGATTTTCCAGACCTACGGACTGTAGAGTAGATTTAAGGTGATACTATAAGACATTGCCGATTGAACCTGATTAAAACCAAGATCCTATCATAAGGGGCGTGGAAATAGTAAAGTTCTCAGTTCGGCTTATCTGGTATGCATTGAATGATTTCCCATCATTATATAGAATTTAGTTTGGCCACCATTTTAAGCGATTTTCCAAAGCTACTGACTGTGAGGTAGGGTATATTTGAAACTGTAAGATATTGCCAATCGAACCTGACCTAAATCAAGATTCTGTCATAAGGGGCGTGGAAATAGTAAAGTTTTCGGTTCAGCTTGTCTGTGGTATGCATATGATGATTTTGCCTTTGTGGTATAGGATTTAGTTCGAGCACCTTTTTAAACGATTTTCCAGACCTACGGACTGTACAGTAGATTTAAGGTGAAACTATAAGACATTGCCGATTGAACCTGATTGAAACCAAGATCCTGTCGTAAGGGGCGTGGAAATAGTAAAGTTCTCAGTTCAGCTTGTCTGGTATGCACGGAATGATTTTGCATCATTATATAGAATTTAGTTTGGCCACCATTTTAAGCGATTTTCCAAAGCTACGGACTGTGAGGCAGGGTTTATTTGAAACTGTAAGATATTGCTAATCGAACGTGACCTAAATCAAGATTCTGTCATAAGGGGCGTGGAAATAGTAAAGTTTTCGGTTCAGCTTGTCTGTGGTATGCATATGATGATTTTGCCTTTGTGGAATAGGATTTAGTTCGAGCACCTTTTTAAACGATTTTCCAGACCTACGGACTCTAGAGTAGATTTTAGGTGAAACTATAAGACATTGCCGATTGAACCTGATTAAAACCAAGATCCTATCATAAGGGGCATGGAAATAGTAAAGTTCTCAGTTCAGCTTGTCTGGTATGCATGGAATGATTTTGCATCATTATATAGAATTTAGTTTGGCCACCAATTTAAGCGATTTTCCAAAGCTACGGACTGTGAGGTAGGGTTTATTTGAGACTGTAAGATATTGCTAATCGAACCTGACCCAAATCAAGATTCTATCATAAGGGGCGTGGAAATAGTAAAGTTTTCGGTTCAGCTTGTCTGTGGTATGCATATGATGATTTTGCCTTTGTGGAATAGGATTTAGTTCGAGCACCTTTTTAAACGATTTTCCAGACCTACGGACTCTAGAGTAGATTTTAGGTGAAACTATAAGACATTGCCGATTGAACCTGATTAAAACCAAGATCCTATCATAAAGGGCATGGAAATAGTAAAGTTCTCAGTTCAGCTTGTCTGGTATGCATTGAATGATTTCCCATCATTATATAGAATTTAGTTTGGCCACCATTTTAAGTGATTTTCCAAAGCTACGGACTGTGAGGTAGGGTTTATTTGAAACTGTAAGATATTGCTAATCGAACGTGACCTAAATCAAGATTCTGTCATAAGGGGCGTGGAAATAGTAAAGTTTTCGGTTCAGCTTGTCTGTGGTATGCATATGATGATTTTGCCTTTGTGGAATAGGATTTAGTTCGAGCACCTTTTTAAACGATTTTCCAGACCTACGGACTGTAGAGTAGATTTAAGGTGATACTATAAGACATTGCCGATTGAACCTGATTAAAACCAAGATCCTATCATAAGGGGCGTGGAAATAGTAAAGTTCTCAGTTCGGCTTGTCTGGTATGCACGGAATGATTTTCCTTCAATATATAGAATTTAGTTTGGCCACCAATTTAAGCGATTTTCCAAAGCCACTGACTGTGAGGTAGGGTTTATTTGAAACTGTAAGATATTGCTAATCGAACCTGACCTAAATCAAGATTCTGTCATAAGGGGCGTGGAAATAGTAAAGTTTTCGGTTCAGCTTGTCTGTGGTATGCATATGATGATTTTGCCTTTGTGGAATAGGATTTAGTTCGAGCACCTTTTTAAACGATTTTCCAGACCTACGGACTCTAGAGTAGATTTTAGGTGAAACTATATGACATTGCCGATTGAACCTGATTGAAACCAAGATCCTATCATAAAGGTCATGGAAATAGTAAAGTTCTCAGTTCAGCTTGTCTGGTATGCATGGAATGATTTTCCATCATTATATAGAATTTAGTTTGGCCACCATTTTAAGCGATTTTCCAAAGCTACGGACTGTGAGGTAGGGTCTATTTGAAACTGTAAGATATTGCTAATCGAACCTGACCCAAATCAAGATTCTGTCATAAGGGGCGTGGAAATAGTAAAGTTTTCGGTTCAGCTTGTCTGTGGTATGCATATGATGATTTTGCTTTCGTGGAATAGGATTTAGTTCGAGCACCTTTTTAAACGATTTCCAGACCTACGGACTGTAGAGCAGATTTAAGGTGAAACTATAAGATATTGCCGATTGAACCTGATTAAAACCAAGATCCTATCATAAGGGGCGTGGAAATAGTAAAGTTCTCAGTTTGGCTTGTCTGGTATGCACGGAATGATTTTCCTTCATTATATAGAATTTAGTTTGGCCACCAATTTAAGCGATTTTCCAAAGCTACGGACTGTGAGGTAGGGTTTATTTGAAACTGTAAGATATTGCTAATCGAACGTGACGTAAATCAAGATTCTGTCATAAGGGGCGTGGAAATAGTAAAGTTTTCGGTTCAGCTTGTCTGTGGTATGCATATGACGATTTTGCCTTCGTGGAATAGGATTTAGTTCGAGCACCTTTTTAAACGATTTTCCAGTCCTACGGACTGTAGAGTAGATTTAAAGTGAAACTATAAGACATTGCCGATTGAACCTGATTAAAACCAAGATCCTATCACAAGGGGCGTGGAAATAGTAAAGTTCTCAGTTCGGCTTGTCTGGTATGCACGGAATGATTTTCCTTCATTATATAGAATTTAGTTTGGCCACCAATTTAAGCGATTTTCCAAAGCTACGGACTGTGAGGTAGGGTTTATTTGAAACTGTAAGATATTGCTAATCGAACCTGACCCAAATCAAGATTCTGTCATAAGGGGCGTGGAAATAGTAAAGTTTTCGGTTCAGCTTGTCTGTGGTATGCATATGATGATTTTGCCTTTGTGGAATAGGATTTAGTTCGAGCACCTTTTTAAACGATTTTCCAGACCTACGGACTGTAGAGTAGGGTTTAAGTGAAACTATAAGACATTGCCGATTGAACCTGATTAAAACCAAGATCCTATCATAAGGGGCATGGAAGTAGTAAAGTTCGCAGTTCAGCTTGTCTGGTATGCATGGAATGATTTCCCATCATTATATAGAATTTAGTTTGGCCACCATTTTAAGCGATTTTCCAAAGCTACTGACTGTGAGGTAGGGTTTATTTGAAACTGTAAGATATTGCTAATCGAACGTGACGTAAATCAAGATTCTGTCATAAGGGGCGTGGAAATAGTAAAGTTTTCGGTTCAGCTTGTCTGTGGTATGCATATGACGATTTTGCCTTCGTGGAATAGGATTTAGTTCGAGCACCTTTTTAAACGATTTTCCAGTCCTACGGACTGTAGAGTAGATTTAAAGTGAAACTATAAGACATTGCCGATTGAACCTGATTAAAACCAAGATCCTATCACAAGGGGCGTGGAAATAGTAAAGTTCTCAGTTCGGCTTGTCTGGTATGCACGGAATGATTTTCCTTCATTATATAGAATTTAGTTTGGCCACCAATTTAAGCGATTTTCCAAAGCTACGGACTGTGAGGTAGGGTTTATTTGAAACTGTAAGATATTGCTAATCGAACCTGACCCAAATCAAGATTCTGTCATAAGGGGCGTGGAAATAGTAAAGTTTTCGGTTCAGCTTGTCTGTGGTATGCATATGATGATTTTGCCTTTGTGGAATAGGATTTAGTTCGAGCACATTTTTAAACGATTTTCCAGACCTACGGACTCTAGAGTAGATTTTAGGTGAAACTATAAGACATTGCCGATTGAACCTGATTGAACCTGATTGAAACCAAGATCCTATCATAAAGGGCATGGAAATAGTAAAGTTCTCAGTTCAGCTTGTCTGGTATGCATGGAATGATTTTCCATCATTATATAGAATTTAGTTTGGCCACCAATTTAAGCGATTTTCCAAAGCTACGGACCCAAATCAGGATTCTGTCATAAGGGGCGTGGAAATAGTAAAGTTTTCGGTTCAGCTTGTCTGTGGTATGCATATGATGATTTTGCCTTTGTGGAATAGGATTTAGTTCGAGCACCTTTTTAAACGATTTTCCAGACCAACGGACTGTAGAGTAGATTTTAGGTGAAACTATAAGACATTGCCGATTGAACCTGGTTAAAACCAAGATCCTGTCGTAAGGGGCGTGGAAATAGTAAAGTTCTCAGTTCAGCTTGTCTGGTATGCACGGAATGATTTTCCTTCATTATACAGAATTTAGTTTGGCCACCATTTTAAGCGATTTTTCAAAGCTACGGACTGTGAGGTAGGGTTTATTTGAAACTGTAAGATATTGCTAATCGAACCTGACCTAAATCAAGATGCTATCATAAGGGGCGTGGAAAAAGTAAAGTTCTCGGTTCAGCTTGTCTGTGGTATGCATGGGATGATATCTCCGTCGTTGAATAGGACTTAGTTTGGGATTGGATTGTAACTCTATCGAATTACGTAAGTAAAGTAAGTAAAATATTAATGCCAACTGAAACCAAATGAAAATTTATGTCCTCGTAAGGTCCGAATGCATAAAAAGTCACTTCCCAATATAAAGCCATTATTTATCCTTTAACATTATGGTGAGTCATAGAAATGCATGCGAAACATTCAATCCAACAGAATTCACTGCATTTAACACCTTCGAGACTTGGCACCAACATAAAGATTTAACAATGCCATTCTCAAGACTCATTGAAAGGCTCCCATAAAGTTGCAATAGTTCAATTCAGTGCATACACAACTCTCTATCCTTTTCGTCAACATTAAGATTACATTATCCACCCTGTCCTGGCTGAAATTTATGTACTTCTCATACCATACCCAAGAACTGAAAAAGGAAGGGGTGTTCAACGCAAAACCCATCCAAGGGAAGAGATGATACTCTTCAACAACAACATGGATTGATAATGCATCATGCCGCCACATACTGTCAACACACAGAAGCAGCATCACCTGAATACATAGAGACATGCTACTGAATGCCACTCTATTCACACGTATGGTTTGGTATAGATAAAGTACCCTTCCCACTAAATGCAACCATATTCTGCCAACCCACGCAAAGGGTAACATAACTCTTTTCAACGATTCAGTTGCAGTAGCCACCCTGACTATAGCTATCCCTATAACCACTGCATACACTTGTGTTGGTACGAAAGGACCAAACTGTTATACGAATACACACGAACGTGAACCCCTGTGAAAAGAGTCTCTACATCTGATTTTATTTGAACTGTTATACGTAGGTGTATACTCAAGAAATCCTGTTTCTTTGTGTGTACAGTATCACGCGCCTGGTGCATGCACGCGCCCCAACAGTAGGTATACATATACATCCTAATATTCCTGATCCCCCGTAGCTATACTCACACCTGTACCTATTGTCAAGCGCTTGAAGCCCACGCCGGTAAATGGCAACTCTTCACGAACAAAGAACGACTACCTTTATTTGTGAACTTTTCCTAATTAGATTTTTTTTCCATAATGCATAACACAATTTACCCCTGCTGTGCCTTATCATAACACTCATGTCTAACAATAAACTGACAGCCCTGTATATCCTGTTAATGACGGGGCACTCAATCCGCCAACGATACGACGAGTTGGCCGGGCAACCCGTACCCATACCTATCATACCATTTCGTGCACAGTAACTGTTGCCACAGGCTTGTTAACATATAAATACCTATGTGTGTTACAAAACCGATGCCTGTCAATAACATCCGTACCGCTACAACATTTTGATTACCTAAAGGTACACACACTACATACAGGTAGGTGTCTCCTTCCCTGACAGCTACTAAGCCCCACTCATATATATCCCCATTCACGTTGCCAGGCGTATGACTATAATGTCTATATCGATGGCTGAGTACATCCATCGTTATGCCAACGTCCAGGATCCAATTTAAACCTGCCTCATACCCCTCCTTATATAAGGCTTTCGTTTAAAAATACTCCCCCTTCAAACTCTCAAGTTGACTAGGTATCCTGCTCATACCATATCCTGCCAACCCACCCCTTGTTCTCTGAAACCGTACCTATAGAATTTGTTTTTCTTATGTCGTTCATGATAAGCTGTCCTCCTGCTGTGCGAACCCATGCCAACGACAATAACATAGGTACAATATGTATCCCGGAAAGGATGGGGTACTTAATTCCATACAGTTCCTACCCCAACCAGCCTTGCTTGTTTCAGCAAAAATAATGTACTTCATCCACTAATAGGTAGCTACAGCACGGGTTGGCTAGGCAACTAGTGCTCGTACCATATCCTGCCAACCTGCCAACCCACAAACGAAAGCCAACAACAGCTCCTAGATACAGATTTAATTCCTGCCCTGGCCTTCCCACTCTTTTTACTAACGCAAACAACACGGGCTTGTTTGGTAACTCATCCCAGCTGGAGACTAGCACTGCCAACCAACGCAAACACTTCTCGTGCCACACGTCGTGCCCATACCATACTCCGTCCGTGGCTTATTTGCTTGCTTTGTTCTACATATACACTCCTACGTAGTAAGGACTGCCGAATTGAAAGGTCGTCCTGAGTACATTTGGACGCATCGTGCCGAATTTCGATTCAACAGACCCATGCATGAGCCTTTACTTTTTGGGTGGAAAAATCTAACAAAACCAAAGAAAATAACTCAAACTACAATCCCTGTACTTCAATACCTCAGTCGAGGTTGAAGTATAGGATGAGGGTTTACTTAGAATCGACTATCTACGTAGTTCATATATTTCTGTATACGCGATCCGGGAATGGGTGGACAAGTGGATGGAGAACATGATGAACTTCCTCTTTGATTACCCGGGAATGGGAGGAATTATGGCATGGGCTTACTGGGACCATACGTGGAAAGGGAACACACTGAACCACCACTCGCCCGGGAAAATTGCAAAAAAATATCAACAAGTAATAATAAATCCTATACAGGGAGTATTACGTGAGGATATGCTGTAGAATCATGATGATGTACCCTAGAATTTGCTTTGATACAACTGAAATGTTTCTGGACAGAAGGATCTTCCTTAAACCTGGTAGTTTTCTATAATGACTGAGTTAGAGATGGCCACGAATGGCAGTGTCTTATTAACTATGGCAGGACGCGTACGCGGCCACACTTGGGCTATGGGGTACCACATGGTTCTGAATTCTTCAATTGGTACTTCCTGCAGCTACCACTGGAGCCTATTGATATTGATGAAAATATTAATAGGCGCGTACGCGCCACTCTTAGACCATGAGGTACAACATGGATCTGAAGTTCTCAATTAGTACTACTTGTCTCTACCGCTAGAGGCTATTGGTATTGGCGTTAGTCAAAGTACCCAGATTGTCAAAGAAGCCCTTTTTTCTGCGAACAACTTCAAAGTCATTAGAAAGAAGGCTCAGCCTATCAATAATCAATATTCCAATATCAGGCAATGACACCTACTATGATTGCTCTCAGCTACCAAAGAGTTGGAGCATTTCTGATTCATGTAGGTCTCAGCATGGGTCTTGAAGCTTTCTCTAAATCAGCTCGACACCATAGGGAAGTCGGTCAACATCTATTTTGGCCGATTTTCTAAAAAATGAATGGTTTCACTTCCTAAACTAAGTATCTAAGGCATTGATGCCTGTGATGACTGTGCATCTCCATAGCTCTAGTCAATACTTAACATTGTTTGGAGAATGCTCTCATCTATTTCCGGATATGGATCAGATTAAGACTTATAATTGCACAAGCACGTCTAGACGCACGATTTTAAAATGCCTTACTTCGAGGTTTATTCAAACTGTAACAAAGGGTTTGCAAATTAGTTGAAATATACAAAACTAATTCGCAACCCTTTGTTTGCAGTTTGAATAAACCTCGAGGTAGGGCACTTAAAAATATTGGATGTCCACACGTGCTTGTGCAATCGTACGCCTCGCTCCGATCCGGTCATTCTCGAAACAATAACGATCGTGCTAAAGCTGTGTCGTATTGATTTCGTTATTCTTAGAAAACAAAGGCAATTGTTTTCCCCGAACAGCCTCTTCTTTTGCCCCGATTTTTACTAGGCCCACCTTCTAATAATAGAAGACGACCAAGTGGTGTTCGAGAAGACCTCACTGAAAGTACTTTTGCATATGAAAGACCGTTCCCGAGCCCATTTGCATGCTCAAGAGGCGCCAGACTGTGTTCTGGCTGTGGGTACGTGCCGAAGCACGCAATTTGCCATAATACGAAACGAAGGGATCTAGGCGTGTTGCTGTGTTGCGAATCAACTTGCATACCCTATTGAAAAGAGACGGCAAGTCGGATATCCTACTCCTTCTAGAAACTACGCAGTTAAGAATTGAGCCTTTTCCTAGGAATTTTGAAAATTATACCTACGTAGGTATTGTTCTCTCCCGTTTCTCATTTTTATAGCCTGGCAACTAAAAGTATGTATATTTTAATTACTGCGCATGCCTCCTAGATTCCAGTATTTCCCCTGTGGTGAATAAATATTCCAGTGAGAGAATTGAGAGAGAAATTTACATACAGACGCTACATATATGTGGCTTTAATTTTGTTAAAAATTAAATTATAAGGAAAAGGTTTTTACATATAGATGCGTATACTTTTTTTTCATATGAATAAGACTTGGAGGACTGCTATTAAATGTTACGTACATATGTACATATGTATAAACTTGTACTAAAAAGTTTTCCGAGTCCAAATTTTTTCTCATCTTCCTTCACATCCCCCATCTCCTGTTTTGTCACAAAACTTATCCTTCTCGGCTTTTTTTTGTTTGCTATTTTCACTAAAAGGTCGATAGCCCTAATTTTCACTAGGCCTACCGCAATAATTTAGGAAGTAACATGGGGGACTGATGTTTTGGGGTCGATTTATGGCTCGGTGACACCCCAACGCACGGGTTGATGGCATTGGGGACATCTGTGAGGGGGATGTTCGATGTGGCGGCGCTTTGGGACCATTTTCCTTTCGACTTGAAAAACTTGAATCCTTTTTTTGTACCTGATTTCATTTATAGAGGAAACCCACCCAATATTTTGCAATTTTCCTGCACAAATCATAGATGAAATGATTGTATCTACATATCTATGCACACACATTCATGGTTTGCGAACCAAAGCCATTTTTAGCCAGAAATACGAAGATACAGTCAGTATGCATGCATGCATTTCATGTACATAAATGTATCAATTTCGTTTTCCCTGAATTGCAAGACTCGGGGACTGGGACTGGGCCTGGGATAGGGGACTGTACTCCGTGGATGCACATGAAAATTCGTGCAAATAAGCAAGCGGACCTGCAAGGGGCAGAGGGCATCTTTAAACGCTGCTGGATGTGAGTCATTGTCGCGGAATGCGAATAAGGCGGTTGAAGAAGACGGTGAACGCTGTGCGAAAACAAAACAACATAATGGGTAATATGGGGTTGGAATAGGACGACACTATAGTGGACACAGTCCGCGAACAAGTTTATGAGGCGTACGTCTCCAACTCGTCTATTTGTCGAGCAACAACTAGGAGTGCGCTTCAGAAATTCGAAATTATGCACAAACATCTGTTTATGGAGAAGATGTGGTTGGATGAAGACGGCGTTAATGTATAAATGCACATTGGAACCATATGCAATATCCGAGTAGATGTATGTACCTATTCTTCACAAGAATGGAAGGGGTCTACTGTTCAATGCTTTTTCATGACGCTTCTACTCTCGAATATTCCTTAGAGCCTCGCAAGAGGTAGGGCTAAGTAGGAACTTTTGATGTTGACTGAAGATCAAACCTTGAGTACCTGCAGTCTAAAGGTGCCTGACCATTTAAAAGTTCCTTCAAGTTCCAAGAGATTCACAGACTCTGTGGAGCGGATGCTTGGTGGCCATTCGCTCTACAAACTCTTACCGTCTCAAACGACTAAGTTGCTGTACAGCTCATTTCGTTTGTCGTTGAATCTTCTCCAAAACCCGTCATCCATTGTAGATAGAGTCCAAGCTTCAACTTCGAAAAGTAGGACTGGTCCTTATATAGAGTCTATTTAGTTCTTCGTGATAGGGCTTTACTACTAAGTTGTCTTCTCAGGCCAAAGAAATAGCGATTGAGAGGAGTTGTTCTTCGGTCTCATTCCCCTGAGGTGTTGTTTTTTTTGAATAGATACCAGACATTGTGTGGCATTCTGTCGAATCCGTCGGCGTTGCGTGTTTTTTCTTGTTGACAGCATATACATTCTTGGTTTTGCCATCGTTTACCGCTAAACTCTTCTGTTTCACTACTGGCGAACTCACTAATGACAGCCCACTGAGATCTGCCAACAATGTCACTGCCTACGGTGTCCGCTGGTTATTACATGGACTTTCGAAAGATTGTGCCTTGGGTCTCAGCCGATCTTCATGGAGCAGCGGGAATGCACCATCGCCATTCTGGCTAATCTGACAAGGCATCGCTCTGTATAGTTCGTCTCTATAAATGCTGTCATATGCGGCCTCAAAATCCATGAAAAGATGATGGATGTCTTGAGTTTTCTCCAGGATCTTCCTAAGTGTGAAGATTTGGTCGATTGTGGACTTTCGTAGTCTGAAACAGCCGGACCTTCACACAGGATGGCAGATAAGAACGTATACGCGATCTGTAATTGGTGTTGAAATTCCACTCATCGTGCATCTGTTCATTCATCTGAACAATTCTTATGAATAAGTTGACTGGTTAGATTAAAGCTTATTGATATCCACACTTCATTTCGGCCACATATGTATATGGAAGTTTTCTAGATTCAATGGTTTATTCTGCCTGACAGCGGAATGTTGGTATTCGTCTCCGTTGTACAGTCTGCATAAGAGGTTCCCCTCTTCATCTCTGCAGGCACTGTTCTTAAAAAAAAGCAAAAAAACAAGTTCGATAGAGTTGGTTCCACTCTTACTAGAGAGTTTCAAAGTGAAGACGGTTTCCTGGTTTGACAATTAGTGTACATGAAAGTGTATTTCTGCCCTCTGGTAAATGGTTTCCTGTATGATTTGTTGCCTCCGATGACCATTGGTTTACCTTGTAGACTCTCGACAGCTGCGAGTTAATCTCTGATAGCGATCCGAACATTTGTCCACTTCCGAGTGCCTCTCAAAAAAGTTCGAATGCCGAAAGTGCCCCCAAGACTTTGTTCACTTGATTGAGAGCTGCTCGCAGCATGGTTGCTCGTAAATGTTTTCCATCTTAGTTTGGCACGTTCTCAACTTTGTCAGGATTGATACCTTGGTTCGATGCATGGAACATATAGGGATTTTCATCATATTTTTCGAAATTCCATACATTTTCTCCAGTGGGCTCAAGTTTTTTCACGGCCCCACCCCTCGCGAGCGTCTGACAAACATCCGAGAGTACAACTGTCATGAACATGCCATAGCAGCGACCCAAAGTACAAGAAACAAAACAACATTTTGATATAAATTTTAAATATTACATTTTTATTCGTCTACATCTTCACTTAACTAATTTTGATATAATTTTTGTTTTTAGTACAAAAAAAGTCTTTAATCTAAAGGCAGCGGATTTCATTCATTATTTAAAATAAAAATCTAACCCTAAAAACTAACAAAAACAAAAAAAAACAAATTTACAAACATCAATAATATATGTATAAGGCAAAAAAAAAAGTGTATATTAAAATAATAAAAAAACAACCAAAAATATTAACATAATACAGATTCAAATTATTTGTGAGTGTGTGAATGCGAATGTGTATCTATATACAAAAAAATTTAATGAGAGGTCGGGTCTTAAAAATAAAACAACACATCATTTAGTTTTTGTTTTTTGTTTTTTGTTTTTTTTTTTTTTCTTGTTTGTTTATAATAAATTTATATAAGTTATCTTAAGAACTAACCCTTCTCTGTTCGTTTACATGCAGCCACATGACTCAATGACCATGTTGGGGAACTTCATGAGGGAGGCTGTATTATTGCTATCCCTGAAGAATATCTCCAGGGATGAGTACTGATTCGCTGTGCAGCACGGTATTAATTCGAGGGGTTTTTTGCCAGTAGTGTCACGATGTGAAATCACTTTCTGTGAATAAATAATGATAAAAAAAAAATCACATACATTTATAAAAGATTCTTTTTTTGTGTGTGTGTGTGTGTGTGTTTTTTTTTGTTAAGAAAACACGCTTAATTCACGTGATTTTCCAACGAGATAATGATGAGTGATGAAGAAAATATATGAAACCCTCACCCCCACTTCAGGGAGAAACACTTTTAATTATCATTTTGGGGTCGTCGTCGTTGTCGTCGTTGTCGTCGTTGTCGTCGTTGTCGTTGCCGCCAGTTTACTGCACTACAAGTTTACTACGTATCACAAATTCGCATCGATTGAGGAGTTTTTGCATCATCATCATCACCAGGGATCATTCGCAGAGACCATCGCAGAGAAAAAAAAAATATTGATATCTACGATTATACATAGATTGAAACATTGGAACTCCCAACGACCTAAATATGCCTGTATACATGTCAACATGTGTACACCCGGCTATCGATTGTAATGTGACCAATACTGGACTTTGGTCAAAAAATAGAAGTGATGTAGGGGATCGGATTTATTTATTTTATTTTCTAGTCACCTATAGTGTGTGGCTGATTGCTGAAGTACGTTTCATTTTTTTTTTTTTTTATTGATTAGAGAATTATATATGTAGGTCTTTGGTCGGCCGTAGACATGAGTCAAAGCGAATCCAAAGTCTACTTAAGCGTTCTGGTTACTGTACAATGACTTTGAGTTGAGTATCAATAGGGCTGGCTATGAGGGTGTGTCTAGACGGGTCTGTGTCAATCACATTTTGCCTTTTGTTTTCACATTTCACTTTAAGGATACACTTTGTACTTCCTGTTTCCCATTTTCAACGAAGTGAATAGCCAAACGTACTTCAAGCGGAAAATCGATACATCTTTTGTGGTTATTGTGTTTTGTTTTTACTTACAAATCGATGCATTCCATGTTTAATGGGAATCGGATAAAATATATACAGTCGCAGCTCTGTACCCCCACTTTTCTGACGCAACAAGACCACATTATCATTAGCGTGGTACTCGTAGTACATATAGTATGAAGATGAGAAAAAAAACACATGGAATGATAAGGAGACATTCGGCTTACCCTCATCAGTGAACTATGGTGTGTAGTGCTCTGCGCTATACTCGCGGCTGTTGTGCAGGATCCCCGGCAAAAGTACGCATCATAGCCTCTTGGTCGTATAATCCAATCACCCCAACCGATCTCGTCGAACGATATGTACAGCTTTTCGCGACAGCATTCCGTCACGCCGTCAGTACAATTTACGCTACGCTTCTGCCTGGACACGCGTCTGCGATTCTGCGTGTCGATCATGATGAAAGGCCGATAGTCCTTTTCCGTTGATATCAGATTATCGGCGGTGTCCACTTCACACGACTGGCAGGATATATGAATTAAGTGGCTAAGATCGTGAATGCCAAACCAGCGTTTAATTGGCCATTCTATGTCGATTTTCATCCAACCTTCTGAAATAAAAATTGTGCAGGGTTTTAGAGGGAATTTTCGATTTTGATTTTGATTTTGTTTTATGTACGTATGAGCGCGGGTGGCGAGCAACAATACTTAGCAACTATCACTGGCACGAGTTTATGAATTTTTTATTTTTTTTTTTAAATTTGTTGTTGTGTTTGTTGTTCCATAAGACGAAACAGGCACACACGAGAGAAATAATGTCTCCGGGGTCAATCGACTTTCGGACGAAAGTCCAAAACAACTCCCGGACTTTGAGTAGAATTCTATGATAATTTCTTTTTTTTTCCCTATATTTGCTCTTGTTCTTCTTTAGATTACCTATGTATTTATTTTATTTATTGAATATGATGATGAAATGTGGGAATGAGAACAGATAGCGAGAAGTGCTGTATTTCTTGTGTTTTATTTTTTTCATGTATAATTGTATAAGGCTCACCTTGTACATCGACCGATTGTATTGCGATTGGTTTAACTTTGGGGAGATATTTTGAATTGTGACCCCCTTGTTCAACCTCAGATACAACAATTGTTTGTTTTAGGAGATCCTTTCGATTGCGCTTTTTGAAAATCCACAAAACGGCTGTGCTCACATCGATGCTGTCGGCGTCTAGGTCATCGATTTTAAATGAGAAACAAATTGATGGCTGGCTTAGGTGATGGCATTCGTGTTTTTCTGAAATTAAATACACAGATTTGTTTGAAAAAGTTTTAACGTCCTGAGCGGGTCTTAATAGCGGGTGTCCCGTCGACACATTCAGCAAATAGAATGAAGTTTTATGCAAGTTCTTCTATATGTGCCTGCCGACTTAGGGACATTATCTACACTCATAAGCCGATTTCCATTCCAAAATAAAGCTCACGTGTTCCATATTCCTAAACTGGACACTGGACACATTCTGATGTACACTTTCATAACAGCCGCACGTTCTACATGTATCGTTACACTGGACACTCTGACAAGCACTGACTAAACTTGACGTAACTTTAATAGGTTTTTTCATGACAGTTGTACTCTCGGATGTTACTCGGATGTTCACAACACCCGCTCATAAATACTCACTAGTTTTGGAATTTCTTCTAAACGCGTTTGACTACTCGCGAGGGCAATATGCTTTCGAAACCGGCGTTTAAGGTTAGACGAGTCCACGTCACCTATTCTGAACGCCATGTGCAAAACTTTCGGGTACCATCCAGTACTATTGTATAACTTCATTACGGGTTGGTTCAGGAGGACCGCACCCGACATGGACTAACGAGTTTAAATTTCAGTTTTTTTCCTTATATTCTTCCAGATATTCCACACTGCTCTCTCCTCGTGGTTTCGCAGTCACCCCTCTTAACCTTACCTAACCTATTGTATAACTTTTTGGTAAAAAAAAGTCAAGCCCCAAAAAGACTATCAAAAACTTACAATACAAAGGCTTGCCATGGTTACATGGACCTAGGTTTCCTACGCTTCAACATCACTAAGAAAACCCTTCCGAAAAGATTAGCCTAGGTCAAGTCGAGACAGATACAACAGAGTTCCAAGAAGATAATCAGCATCACCCAGTACTTTCGTGACTCAGTGGGAGTTGGAAAAACTTTTAGTAAAACCAATAATCTTATACTCATCCCTCCTCATCCAAGAATCATATAAAAAAAAAACACATACACACTCCCTGGTCTTCCATTTCACCTCCTCTATTGATATGAATTATCACCGAAAGTTGACATCGTTAGAATAAAATTTAATTATCTCTAATTAATTAAATTCGAGTAATAAAAACAAAACTTATACGAATAAACCAGAGCATGGACGCTGAGGTGTTATCTGGGAAACATTTGACCAAAGGGTTCAGCACGCTTTCAAAAAAGTTCAAAATTTTGATAAGAAATGCGCAGAAATCCGTTTTCTTTGAAATTGCAATAATTTTTGACAATTTTCTATCTAAGGTTAATGGCAAGCGTGCAAGGACTTTTTCTGTTTGTTTAATTGTTTGTGTGTATGGATTTTTCTGGTTTTTCAAAGAGTAGTGGGTGGTAAGTGGACGACGCATGAGGTCTGTTTGGAGTAGTGACTCAGCTTGGAATGGCGGCTTGCAATGTGTGACAGTTGTTGGCGATCAACCAGGTATTTGGACTTTTGCGGATAATAAGTGGAAAAAAAGTGAAAAAAAAATTTCGACTCACCCCTTTCCAAAAATATGAATTTCTTGCTGGCTCTAGCGTAGTAATCATCCAGATCCTTAGGACTCGTTGTTTCATCCTGTTGTATCGTTGTCTCCTCATAGATCGGTTTGGGCATTCCCACTGCCGATACGTTCGGCTTGTCTTTCAAACGGAGCTTCTCCAAAATCTGCCTTTTCACAAACTCAATTCGCAGTCGCGTTAGCTCCTCTTCACTCACCCGTACATTCTGGCTATTCGACTCGCATTTGGGACATTTTATTGTCGGCGGCGATTGGTGTTTGTGATGCTTGTGGCTCTTTTTCGCAGCATCATGGTGGCCATCTAAGTCATTGCCAACATCAACTCCATAGATGCCATCCCTTAGCATATCGGCCTCATCATCATTGGCATTTACACTGGACAGATCCTCAGCAGCGTCATCCTGCTCGTCACTGCTGCCCCTGCTCAGTTCACTGTGCAAAATATGCCACAGATTCGGCTTGTAGCTCCCACTTGGCATGTTCCACTGCGAGCTATAGTCCTCGTCTTCATCGTCGGCATTCACCGATTGAACTTCTTCCACTACCTCGATTTGCTGTTCTTCGTGATTCTCACGATTCACATCCTTATGCTGCTGTTTGTGATGATCTAGTTCACTGTGCGACTGATGACTGTGCTGATGATGGTAGTGCCGATGATTGTTATGCTGATGGTAGTGATGTGCATTGTGGTCACTTGTCTCTGTTGAGGCATACCTTTGGTGTCGCAGATGGTTGTGCGGATGCCTGTAAGCTTCCGATTTCGCGAAGATTCGACTGTGTATGCTTGTACTTTCCAGAGCGACAAACGCTAAAAGGACTAGGGTGACAAAATACTTTGCCATGTTGAAGTAGGCGTGTTTTTTTTTTTTTTGTAATTCTCTAAAACTTCACTTGATTCTTATCCAACTAATGAACTTTATTTACTTGGCTGTGTACTATCTTTTTGGGAGCATTGATATACCTACAAGAGTCCGTAATTTGTTTAAAAGCATAGAACAAAGGGCACTAGTCTATGCTTTGATTCGAAGAACACTTTAATTGGTTTTAATTCGACGGCACTTTTTTTTTCCTCCTTTGAGCTGCAGTCGATCCTTTTTTTATTGATTCTGTACAGATCCTTCTTTTGTTTATGCAATCGGGCCTTTCACAAACAGAGGGACATCTGGAAAATAAGGAAAAAAGTTCAGTTAAGTTCTATTTGAAGAGTGTTTCGTGACTAGGTGAGTAATGGTAAATTCTAGGTCTTATATTGTGGACATGTGTACAAATGTCTACCAAATTTATGGTTATAACTCTGAGATAGCAGCTCCTCTAATCTTCTCAACATCCGCGTTTGTGCTAGACTCGAGGCAGCTGTCTACATAAATTGTGTAAGTCTTTTAATCTAGCCAACATCCGCATTTAAATTTCTATGTACATACATATGGATAAGGATTTTCTTAGTGTCCACACCAAAGAAACAGTTTCGAAACGTTTCTGAAACCCCTTTCTCGCTACTTTGAGACATTGTTTCACGAGAAACATGACGACGTGGAACAAGCCTTGAGAGTTGCTAATCGCTTTCAATTGACATGAAGTCTCATGAGACTTGGAACATGCGACATGGCCTTCCCTTAGAGGAGCCGTAAGGAGTTACTGTCTGAAAACTAACTGCGCAGACGTGGCAAGTATGGTAAGAGATTTTCCGTCTCATTTCATAACACCCAGTTGGATTGAGTTAAAGAAGCTAAGTCGCACTACTCTTAAACGATTGAATTTCATAAAAAGCGGGTTCTGCTCAGCAGTGCAATGGTCTGACTGGAATGTCTCTCAGTCCGACAGTTGGACTTCTAGAAATATCTAATTGAAAGAAAAAACTAACACCTGTATGCTGATTGCGTCATTTCTACCCAATTCACATCCAAGTGAGAAACGTCTAACAGGAAGGACTCCCTGTCAAATATAGTGATGTTGTCAGCAAAAAAAAACCACCAAAGAGGTCAATCTTATTAGCTTGTGTCGTCAAATGACGAGGCGAAAATTTATTCATATTCTCGCACATCGACACAATCGTTGCCAATTTGAACCCAGTGAACCTTTACTCCCCTCGACAGCAACTATCCGACTTAAAGTCAAACTAAACATTTACAGATTACTCAAAAAATTGATAAGAATTTCTTCTTCATTCACCGTCACGATCCTGCATGTGCACCTTGTTTGTATCTAATCCACTTCACGTGCACAACAGCGGCGGCGTATACCAATCAGATTTACCCACTAGATACGTACGATTAATTTCAACACGAAATAGATTTTAGAAAAAAAAAACAAAAATTCTTATCAAAACTTTAGCCACTAAACTAGCACAATATTTTCGCGCGCTATGAACACTATATCAGTTCATAGAGTAGAGTCGATTCCAAAGAGCTATAACCAAGCTGAAGCACCTCTTAGCACAACAGGCGGCGACTATGAAATGGTTGGGCACAATAGAGAACCTCATTTTTTATTTTAATGGTTTCTGAACTGAGTCCGTGGCAATTTGATAAATAATTACTCTAAAGACTTTCCTTCCCTTGGACAATCAGAAATCATGACAACAAATTGCATCAGCCTCAGGTAGCGCGCCGAGT
Source organism: Xylota segnis (assembly GCA_963583995.1). Lineage (NCBI taxonomy): Eukaryota > Metazoa > Arthropoda > Insecta > Diptera > Syrphidae > Xylota > Xylota segnis. Next base: position 17,926,733 of record OY757240.1, read on the forward strand.
GTAACCCAAGAGCCCAAAATCTACTGTGTAGTAGTGTTTTGCTTATGGTGTTTCTTTTTTGTTTTGCGTCAAGAAACATTAAATATGCTACGAAGAGCTTTTAAGTGCTCGGAGAGAGCTGTATACACCTATAAATAAATATTAATTACTTCTTAGACTAAATTTACATACCACCACCGGGTATGATGCAAATTGTCGCGACATCGAGTAGAGAGTGACGAAATGTTGGCGGCTAGTTTAACGAGAATTCCATTCCTGCATTTTGGAGTGGCATTCTGTTTTTAGTGTCGCAGTCAGCATTGGGTAGGTCGGGCGTAATGGGGAAAAAAAAATTATGAATGAAATAAGAGCACACATCATCTGTATGTGGGTATAGCGAACAACGACCTTAAACTTTGCATTTGAGATGTTTGAACCTTGAAAGAAAAAACTGCTGGACGCAGTGCTTTTCGCAAGGTCGCACATCATGGTGTGCATATGCGATGGCGTTCGGAAGCCATTCTTTAGGTATTTCCTTCTGTTCGCCAGTTGACACCAAAACCATGGGTGCCACAACAGACAAAGATTGCCTTTTTGTATAAATGCCGACCACACTCGACTTTAAGGCAGCATATGACAGCATCTATAGAGACGAGCTATACAGAGCCATGTCTAGTTTTGGCATTCCTGCCAAACTCGTCAGATTGTGCAGAATGACGATGGAGAATTCTCGCTGCTCCATCAAGGTCGGTAACGATCTCACCGAGACCTTTGATGTCAAAAAAGGATTTAGACAAGCTGACGCGCTGTCATGTGATTTTTTCAACATTGTACTTGAAAGAATTGTGCGAAACTCACAAGCCAACACCAGAGGCACAATCTTTCAAAAGTCCGTGCAACTTCTAGCGTACGCCGATGACATTGACATTACTGGAAGAACTCAGCGGGCTGTCACTAGTATTGAAACGGAAGCTGCCAAAATGGGTTTAGCGGTAAACGAGGGCAAAACAAAGTATATGCTGTCAACGAGAAGGGACACACAACATCGACGAATTGGACAGAACGTCACAATCGACAGCCACAACTTTGAGGTAGTAAGGGACTTCGTCTACCGCGGCTCTGCTATAACCTCTAAAAATAACACACTCTTGCCAATCGCTGTTTCTTTGGGCTAAGACGGCAATTGAGTAGCAAAGCCCTATCCCGAAGAACCAAGGAGACTCTCTATAAGACCCTGATGATCCCAGTCCTACTTTATGGCGCTAAAGCATGGACTCTGTCTAAAGCGGACGAAGAGATCCTCAGTCGCTTCGAGAGAAAGATTCTTCGTCTAATTTTCGGTCCCGTTTTGGGCTTTGGAGGAGAAGATTCAACGACGAACTATACGAGCTGTACAGCGACATCGCCCTGGTCAGACAAATGCGCATCAGTCCGGCTCGTAGAGTCTTCGAATCAAACCCGAAGGGACAACGCGAAAGACCTCGCCTTAGGTGGCGCGCACAAGTAGAAGGGGACCTCAACCGACTTGGAGTGCGCAACTGGAGGCAGTTAGCTAACGACCGGGCTAACTGGAGAGCCTTGTTGGTTGAGGCCCAGGTTAACCGTGAACTGTAGCGCCACCTAAGTAAGTAAGTAAAAGTAGAATCTGACAAGTGCCACCCGCTGGCGAAGTCTCGATGAGCAATCGAACGTGAAGTGAACTCCACTTCCTACAAGTCAGTTCAATCATATTTAGTTACGTCCTATGTAATGGCAATGGCATGGCTTAACATGCCCTAAAGGTCATTTGCACAATACTGCCCTTAGTCTTATGCCAGTCATAAAGCCTTTGCAACGCTGTGTATGTCTTCTTAGACTCAATAGAAAGAAATTCAGGAAACAGTACCTTCGTCTGTAGGTTTTTTTGGTGTCTCACCTTGTAATACTTGTAATACTCTGCACCACAATGTTTAACCATTTTGGGTAGCACTTCTATAAAAAATATGCAATAAGAATGCAATACATCAAATCAAACCATGGATGCAATCACAATTCATCAGAACCCATATATATGTACATATATCATAGTATATATATCAACGTATGTAGTACATAAAAAAACCAAATCGGTATCGGCCACCTTCTTATTGATTTTTAAAATTTATAGGTACCTACGAGTACTTCCTCTATTTCTTTTTCTCATATTTCTATTTTACTCTCAACAATAGCCAAAAAGGACACCCCCAAAGGAAAGGAGATAGAGAGAGAGGAAGACAGGGACAGAAAGAAACGCATCCTTCACATCCTTTACGCATCTTTTTAAGCTTTCTGGTTTGCTTTCAAGCCGGGAAATTCAATGAAACCGCGAATTTCAGTATTTCCTTTAGAATCGATTTCGAAATCAATAGAGATACTCTTCCATCGATTTGGGAAATAAATTTTAAAATTTGCATAATGGCCGGTACATGCTTAGTAACCGTCATGCGCTATTAATCATTCATTAGAGGACAAAAGTCAACTAAAGGGCACGACTTGGTCGTACGTACTTGCACCTTTATGACGTTGAAACTCGTGTCTTGCTCTTATAAAGTGGGCATGAGATTCCACATATAACATTGTACTCTGGGAGATTTCATAGAAATTTATTTGTTTAAAAGTAAAAACGCCCTCAAAAATTGGGCGTGTGCCACTGAACCACCACTTAAGTTCAATTATGGGGAACGTTAAGGCCCATTAATATTGTAGGTAACGTAGGTGCTTTTCTGTTCTGGCCAAACCGTATCTCTAACGAACAACTTTATCAGAGAATGGGCCATGAACCTTTAGGCAGTGGATTGGACATACTCTCCGAAAGGGTAACAGGTCCATAGCTAACCACGCGATGCAATGGAACCCGCGTACTCAGTATGGCAGGATACGCGGTGGTCCTAGGAGTACGTGGCGCAGAACAGTTGAGAAGGAAGCATGGGAACTGGGAAAGAGTTGGGGAGAACTGAGACACATTTCCAGTAGGCATTGTCGAGGCCCTAGGACCCACATGTAAGTAATTAATATTGTTTTAACAATTTTGTTCGATTTTTAGTAAGACAAGCCTTGCATTTGTAGGTATTTTTATTGAGATTCCCCTCAAGTAACCTACTCTGAACTTTTAGGTTAGTTCAGCCATTTGGGCTGCACTCGACCATGCAAACAGATTCCATGATGGTAAATTTTTCACGAAACCAATACTAGCCCCATAGGTATAGGTACAAGTATAAATTAATGATGTACATTGTACACACACATATCCGATGCGAATGGAATAGATTTTGTTATTAACAGGAGATTATATACCTGGAACTTCCTGTGCACTGATTGTTATGTACATACGAGTATGTGCTAAGGGGCAGTAAACCATTGCGTGACGTAGGACTGACTGTTCGATAGCGATGGGACATACGTAAGTACTTGGATTTAAATCAAATCTGCAAGGAGTTTTTCTGTTAAGGAAAATGTATTCTTTTAAAAGGTTTTGTTAAAGATACTGTTTGGGTCTTTGTTTACAAATAGCCAGAAGCTATCATACTCACTATTTAAACACAATGTGTTTGAATACACGTCAATGAGTTATGCAAATGATACTGCTCTATGTAGTTGATAAGTTTAAACAATTCATCGCTTCACCTAATCCAGCATAATTGATCGAATGATAACATTCCCTGAACAGTTGCAAGTGTCTTAAGGTGATGATAACCCATAGAATTTCCAACTACGCATTCAACATGAATTACTTACCGCATAATTGCTGATACTGACCCCTTTGAGATAATTTTAAAATTCTATTTAATAAAATTAATTAACGTGCATAATTTCCTGTTGAAATCTATCTGGAAAACTGCATCATCATATGAATATGAAACCGTCATCATCATAATTGCTAATTAAACGTGTCATCTCATCTTATCAATGAACTTCCACGCGAATAGATTGACAATTTGCATTGGGCCTGTTTAATTAAATTTTATTAGAAGAATGTGTGCTTTCTATTTGAAATTTTTTGTTTTTTACAAAAATAATCTGATGAAATGATTTGCGTAATCGTGACACGCTTTAATCAGCTCATTCTGTAGTTTAAAGTACTCGTATGGAGTAAAAAAAAAAACCGGATTGGGTTACATATTAAGCATTCGGAAATAGTGCCATATTTGCAAAAAAAAAAAAAAAAAAGTTATCAATCAAATTATGTAAGCTGTATGTCCTTAGACAAGGTCCTATCAAAGGTTGACCAGAACTTATTGAAATGTTTGAGTTTTATTTATTCAGAGTCTGGAAGAAGTTCATGTTTTTGCAATGAGTTCTGGCTCAGAGTTCCTTTTGTAGTACTGGCCCAAAGAGAGGCTCTGATTGGGTTAAACTTAGCTTGTAGTCCTATTCGGGTAAGAAGTTACAAAAGCCCAAACAGAAACAATTCAGGACACTCGATCTAAACTAGCAAGGAAAACCAAGAGTTTCAAATTAAAAATAAATGTCTTTCAAAAGACTTTTCAGTCTAGAAAACTGAGTTTTCAAAATTGTACCTCTTCTCAACCTTGATACACAAAATTTCTCGTACGTCTGTAAATGTTCTTAGAACGTTTGGGCCACCGACTTGGTAGAGTTCTTCTTTGTACCATATGTTCGTTAGGTTCGAAGTAAGATTTTCACTGACACGCCTACATCTAGAAAAAAAGACCTTTATTTCAGTAGTTTTGTAAAAAAACAAAGCATTATGTAGACATTCAAGTATTATATGTGTGGCCAGCACTACTTTTTAGGGGCGTTTTCTTCAGAAATCAGTTCTTGTCGAATTTCTTAAGAGGACTTCTTATATACTTATGTATGTGCGTTTATATCTACGTCTTCATACTAAGAAAGTTCACACGAGAGAGCTCAAGGGTGTTTTGTTCTTTTCAAAATGCAGACTAGCCTGCAAAAACCGTAGTTTCTAGACTGATTAGAGACCTATCCACAGTTTGCAAATCTTAGCCTAGTGTCAAAGAGTCTTAGAAAGCAGAACAAAGGCAGAAACACCTTCCAAATAGTACCTAACTCAATTATTTTAGAACGCAATTCAATTTTCCCCATTCGCCTTATAATTATAAGCAGAAAAACTGTTTGTATATACATACATATGTATATAAATATTTTTAAGAAAGATACACACATTCAAGGAGTGTCCAATTAATTATAGCTAAAATCCATTCAACCATAAAATTGCCCCTTCTTCTCAATAAACCATAAATCATACAATCAAAATCTACTACATTTCCAACCCACATCGTTCTATATCGCCTGCGCCTTTTAATTTTTCGACAGCCACCACTGTTGAACAGGATATAAATATCTCTGTATTGGTTGTATCTGCAGAGAACAATCCTGCAAGAGAAGGAAGGTGGCAGATGAATATTCACCGTCGTCTGCATTGGAGGCCAATCTTTAAGTTAATTTTGAAAATAGTGCAAAAAATAATTAACAAAATCCATCTGAACAGTGAATATTTAGCTCAAATAAACAATCATTTGACAAAAATAATCCCTACAACCAGGAATTAGTGATTTCCCCCCCCCCACCCTTTAGACAGTGGAAAAAAGTGTTTGCTGATTTCTAGACTATAGTGATTTAAGTCAAAGTGAATTAAAAAAACTTATAGTGAACATTAAACATTGAATCAAATAGTTAGTGTTTTGGTAAGAAGTTTAAATTTACAAAGACTAAATAAATTGTGAAAAAATGGACAAGGCAACTCAAGGCAAGTACACTTTTTGATATATTTTGTTAAATCAAATACAGTTGAAGCGATACCTACACCGTTTATGGGGGCTGATTGCGTAGGCAACAAAGAAATTGTTAATGAAAATAAGTTTTAGGCTAGTCTCACCGATTAAAGTTTAAAAAAAAAAACTTGGTACAGCACTAGACGCGTACACACCGGTATGTATCTGATAGGAGGTATCTACATACATACCTGGGAAAAAAGATGGTTTCAAAATTGAACATAAATTGTAGGAATCTAGCAAATATTATCTGATTTATTCAGAACTTGATAAACCAGGTATCATACGCAGTCTTTGCGTACATTCATTGAAAATATTTTTACAAAAGTTTTACGTCAAATCAATTAAAATCCAATTAAAATGTATAAAAGTGTATTAAATTGGAATAAAAGTAATAATAGCAAGGGAGTGCAGTACTTAGTGTTAAAAATTTTCATTTTCACAATCCCGCCCACCCATCCTTATAACCTCCTGCAACAGATAGATATTTGCTTTAATAGGGAAAACGAAAAATCGATAAATTCATGCGAACATCTTGTCTGGGTGTTATATGCCCATTCAATACGAACTCCAACTGGGGATTATATATATACATATTCTTTTTGTTTTTTATTAAATATTGCGTACATTGTTTTTCATATATTTTTGACACTGTGTTAATTAAACAAAAAAAATACAAAAAACTATTCAAAGCTGAAGTAATGATCTGAATGGTGTTAAGGACTCTGTTTTAATTTTTTCATACTTTTTTTTTAAATCCTGTGCAAATTGATAAAAGTGATATTCTTAGCAAAAACCAATGATTTTTTCTGATCGAAATTTGATGAAAATTTAACAAAAACTAACTATTTAACAAAGAGAAGTACTACCAATCCCAATGGTTCTGATTTTGATATTTTCTGATCAAAATCCTTTGAGAACATAACCAAATGATCAGAATGCTGACTAGACTTTTACTTTTACGTTGTTTTAGGTAAAAAAGAACCTCCACATCTTCTCGATTGGAAACAAACTACAAATTATAGTTCGAGCCAGATTTTTGTGTACAGTACTACTGGATTTTATTCAAAATTCTACTGCGTTTTGTGGAATCAGATATACCCCATGCTGTAGGTTGTTTTGAACATTCTCACGTTCATAATTCCTCTCACGTTCCATGCAATGTGTGTACACCCCCCTGGGATAGGAGCCGGCAAAAAGTTTAAACTCAAACATAACCCAGTTTCTGAACAATTTTACTCCATTGAGAAGAAAAATAAAAAAAGGGCGCGCGAATCCTTCCTTCTGTCTGTGTCTGGGATACAAAATTCCCATCCCACCCGTATTAAATTCTTGGCAAGTCGTGACGACAGAATTTATAAGTACAAGGTTCAGAAAGGGTGTTCCCCCTTTCCAATTCACTGGGTTTTTACTCTCCTCCTCTATAGAAATTCTCGTCAAAACATTGTAAGCACAACACAAGCAGTCGCCGTTGGTGAACGCATTCAACAAGTTGGTCGTTTACAACGATTTCTGCCAAGTTTGGTTTATTTTCATGACCTTGGCGCGGCCGGAGGAGGGTTTTTCATGTTTATTTCCGGCAGTAGGTGGGAGAGGAAATGTTGTAATACTTCTTGCGTGTCATTGCCCTCTTGTGGGATACGATAAATCAGACGGTACGTTTACGTTTACTGAAACAAATCGATAAAATGTTCGCTTTTGGCCAGACAAAAAGGTTGGGGATTTCTATATTATATGGGCTCTGAAAACGTAAACGGATTTTGGTGTAGATTAAGGGAATAGGTTTTTGTTGATATTGTTGATGGGTTTTACTTGTTTTTTTGTATACATACATACTATATGTAGTTGTAGGATGTATAAAAATGCTCTTAAACAGAACTTACATTTCTGAACATATAACAGTTCATAAAGCCAATATTTGAACTTTCGACTTGAATGGAATTCAAGCCCGGTTTCACTTAAGTTCGAAATGTATACAACAATTTTGGTCAAGGGACTTAAATTTTTCGTCCGAAAGCCCAGAAAACATTAAATCGACAACTGTCCTTGCACTCCCTGTTCTAGAAGGACTCCACGCTTGGATCACGCATTAATCACGCTGGTCCTCACCCAATTTCGACAATCATTTTAATTGTCTCCATTCAAATTCCGACCTCAAATTCAATTGTCTATTGATTTAGCAAAAAAAAAAATATATAAACTTGACCTCTTGTCTTGCAAAACTTTTTTTTGATTCAACAATAGATGATGTAAGGATTAGACAATTGTCGGCAATACTATTAGTCACAAAGTTGCTACGTGAACATGTTTTGTTAAATACATACATAAGTACAATTGTACGTAGATAAATCCGGAATACAAGCGTGTATTTAGATTAAGAAACAAAAAAAATTTATGTGGGAGGATGGAAATTTTTTTAAAATTGTTATCAACGTTTTATAGTCTTCTTCTTATTAATTTTTTTTTTTTTTTTTGTAAAATTTTAATTGTTTTCTTTATTTTTGTGATTATTATTTATTTTTTTCTTGTTTCCAATATTATATATGTATGTAGATTCAGATGAACTTTGATGACATATTTTTTTTCCGATTTAATTGTGTATACACGTTTCAGTTTGTATACAAAAAATATAGGTATACTCGACTGTATGTGAGGGCGAGGTCTAGAAACCTGTCTAGTAGGTCAAATAAGTAATTTATTGGTATCACAGTTGAAAATAGAAAATCTGGTATGAAATTTGAACGTTTTTCTTTGCTTTTTTGACGGTTTTTTTTGTAAATTGTTCAATCAATGAGAGAAGTTAGTTTGAGTGCTTACAATAAAACATGTCCTGGTCAGTGAGATATCAAACAAAAGGATAAGAAGCAAAATAAAATGAAGATACCTCGATTAGTCGCTTTAAAAGACTACAAGTTTGTTTATAAGAAAATGAAAAAAAAAAAAAAAAAAAATAAAGGATCTTCACATATTTCTCTTCAATAGCAAGTTCATCGTTATAGGGATACGTGAATACCCTTATAGCAAAATTAATAAAATAAAGTTAGTAACATACGGTTTATTGGTTAAAAAATTTCAATATCAATTCCTTCGGTCATCTTTGAAGCACTTTTTGATGTTTAAAATGCGTCGCTTGAGACACTATTGTTTTACTTCTCAAAAGTTGTTGTTATTTATTTTTCTAAATTTGTATAATTTAGTTGAACAAAAAAAAAAAATAACTAATCACTTTAAATGTGTTCACTTTTTTTTGAGACTCACAGATAGAGAGTAGGTATGTTTTATTATTTTTTTTTTTTTTGATTTTTTGTTTAATTAATTAGTTGTACTACTGCGTCGCGTCGTAGACGACTGATACTGTGGGACTAACACGGATTAACTTTGTTCAATTCGAAACGAGAAGACTTGTGTTTTTAACTTCACAATCATCACCAATGGCTTTACTTCTGCTGCCGGCATACAAAACCCGAGCTTTCTCATACATAGGGCTGATCGTTAAATTCTTGCTTTTTTTCTTTTCGAAATAATAATAATATAAATTGAGTGCTTTTGCTTTGAAGTCCGATGTATGCGTAAGGTGTACTGATAAAGAAATTGTTTTTTTTTTTTTGTATTTTGAGAGAACCTCTCTTAAATGGAAGTATTTTGTAAAAGGCAAATACAAGTGCGTTCTGATTTTTTGTAAGTCGTATCTTGATTTGTTGTGGTAGGACATGGCATGGCAGTTACAAGGGTTTTACTATGCAGTGCGACATAGTTGTAATTAGCACGGAAATGATGTTAAAATTGTTTCTGAAATCAAAGGATTAAAGTACAGATTTGTTGTCGGTTGATGACGATGTTATTATTGTCATTTTGAGCTTTTGCTCTCGGGGTGTGTGTCTTGGAGATGGGTATCTGTCTTTTGAACTGTAACACCTTGTTACATGTTCTATGTATGTATGTACAGATGGACCTAGGTTTTGACATCCAGTTTGCTACACTTAGTCCGTCAAATGAGATTTTCCAATCAATAACTAAAAGTTCAGGTCTTTTCCGATCGTGACACCCGCGAAAAGCCAAAGACACATGGTTTTCATTAGCTCCTTCTATACGCATAAGTAAATATGTAAAATGACGTCCATGGCTTGTCTTGCAGTCTGTAGCGTGTTCTTTTATCACCTTATACTAGCACTACAGGTGCTAATGGCACTTTATTTGTCATCATCCAGTTGTATGACAGATGTTCATTCGACTAGATCTAGCCTTGATTAATGTTACGTGAAAACCATACCATAACCATACTCACATATACGTGTTAATTATATAATAAAATACAAGATAAGATACGAAATAGGTTTTGTAAATAAAAGTCGCGACGCAGATGACAAAGTCCATTCATGTGTCATGCAACAAATGAATGGCTGTCACAAACTCAGTTGTAAAAATCACTCAAGAACTCAAGAAGTTAGGTCTGACATAAAACTTTTGCACGTGTTTCGCTGTCCTTCTTTCGATTTCAACTTCGAGATGTGTCATCGTCTTGATAAGGATGTCTAACTCTTAGACGAAGCACTCAAACGAAATGCCATGCAGCAAGGATGATGCGAATGAACTTAGATTTTTTTTATTCTGATAAGATTGTGGATTTTGATAGATTTGAGGTGATTTTACGATTATGAAATATGGGTATAGTGTTTGATATCTAAATAGCTTTTCGTTGCCTAAAGCCAAGTGAAGTACCTGAGAGAACATGGAACATAGATAGTGTGGGTGGGACTGCCAGAATTTGTACCTGTACTCAAAACTCATAAATTTATCCACACCCAGTACGAAGTTTCAATAATAAGAGCTTGGACAAGGCATGCCATTAAACTTAAGATTAGGACCGAATACATAAATCCTTCGATTTACTGCCCAATACTTAAAAATTACTATCGACAGGCTTATAGGTTCTGTACCTATCTATGTACATCAAAATGGTTGTCCTTCCTATTTGCATAAGAAACTGTACATAAAAGCTAGGTGTACACAATCCAAACATGCGTATAAAAAATTGATGAGAGTGCAATTTAATTACTTCAGTGGACACTGAAAATCAATAAAACTGTGTACCTACAGACATACATATATGTATATAAATCAAGCAGCCATTTTGTGAACACTCTAAACTGTACTTGTCCATCCATTATTAAATCAGTACACACCCCCTCCCATACGCCTATTTTGATGTATTTTGTGTATCCTATTTGCATAGGATAACCGCCGCCCAATTTCCACATGAAAATAATTACCTTTTAATTCGCACGAGTCCTCAGATATGTACAAAGGTACAAGAAAATTACAAATAATTGCCCATAACCCACATGGGGACACTGTACGGGGGGGACATATGCATGCAAATTGCTGGCAATTACGTTTCGCAGGCTGTTATTTATTACCAATAAGGTCCTGTGAACCTCTCCACATGGCTGCGATAATTGCAAGGAATTATGTTTCGCATACATACATATGTAATGCACAGCAATTTATTTCCTATTGAGAATTTTCAATCATGTGAAACCCTACATATGACCAAATGAACTTTAAAAATTAATTTCTTTTGCAAAATAACCCCACAACCCACCCTGGATACATACACACATACGTTGTACATGCATGTAAATATGTACACAAAACTCTTCCCGTCGCTATAGTACGAAATAGGGGGAGCACTTGTCAAGATTTATGCTCTCGAAATAAATTTCACCATGCTCTCACACATCCTTTTCCGGTGAGATACATGTAGCTATAGCTAAATTCCACCACTCACCTAGCCAACCACCGACGACTTCTTCTTACAAAAGGATATGTACTCAAGCAACAACCTTAACCTTGATTACTTAGGAAATCGTTAAATATTTGCGGAAAAATCCCTTCTTAATGGGCCAACTGTTGAACAGACAGAAAACAGAAAACAGAAAACAACCCAAGGGAAAGTTTTCACCAACGCTTCACCCCACTTTCCAGTCAGCCCATAAGACGGTGCACGCCATAAACATTGCGTTGCGACCGACGCTCTTTCCAGCAACCATTTGACTCTCTCACTGGAAAGTAGTCTTGCAACTGGTGGTGGTGGCACCTTCCAGTGCATTCTTGCATTGTGTTTCTTTCTCACTCTGTGCCGTGGGGAAGGTAGGTCCAGGGATGCTTACTTACACCTCTCGAGCCAGAAAGCAGACTACTCATCATTATCAGACCGACAGTGCAACGAATCAGATGTTTTTTCGCTCAGTTAGCAAAAACCTTTGGAAAGTGTTTGTCATATAGACCAGAGTGTGTACCTCAAATAGGTACAGTGTACTGTTAGAAGTGAATAAATACAATTCGAATTTCAACTTTAATTGTGCTTCTTAATTCGCTGATAATCACCCAATATACTACACACATATATCCAGGTATGAATTGTTGACTTTTTTCTAATTTTTCTGCTGTTTTTGTGCTTGAAAATCTCTGTTAATTCAAATAACAATACGACTTACTTGCGAGATAAGAGATTTTCAATCGTAAATTTTTGATTTTCCAAGAAATACATTATGTACATTATGTATGTATACCAATTACCAATATATGTACATATATATTTAAAACTATGAAAGCATATTTGTTTTAAAGTGTTTTTAAACATCTTGGGATGTGTAGTGAAGAAATTTTCAATCAGCAAAATGGTTGAACCCAAGCTTTTCCCAGAATTCATTTTGCATCCCCTTCTACATAGACACTGAAACATATACATGCATACTTCACCCCTTTTCGCCATTATTGAATTTTCCACCTACACACTGTCCCCCCACACGCCTGCCCAACTCCTACTTGTTCGACCACTAAAACTGTTATACACACGTTGTGGCGCTATCCAAGTGTATTCGTTGCGGCTACAGGTCTCTTCTTCTCTCCTTCATTGCCGGCTTTTTTTTTTCGCTATATTTGCAATAACAAACACAAAACAAATCTAACCGCCGCTCTTGTGTGTGTACACAGGATTTTCGAATTTTGTTATACACTTTTCAATAACAAAACAGAATGGCGATAGGTAGTGTATTCGCCAACTCAACCTACCACACTCGGGTATTGAACAGAGAGAGAAAGAGAGATACTGCGAGGCAACTCCCCGCTTTTGGGGTATAACCGTCTCACTTTTCAGAACGTAGATTCAAAAGGAAAAGAATAATCTTCGAGTGAAGTGAAGAGCACAAATTTTCAGCGACTGGCGTCGAATACACACATAATATTTTGTCGTCTTGTGAAAAATATTAATAAATCAAGTTAATTGTTAATAAAAACATTTAAAAACACTGTTCAATAGTTTATCCAACTAAATATTAAACAATTTTGAGAATTTTTACAATTTTGCTAAACAAAATTGTGTTGAAGATTTCGGAGGTTTTACAAAATGGCCAGCGGAGCACCCCTTCATACCAACGAATAGTGCTTCCTCAGCGAAAAGTGTTCATCGTATTTGATTTCTTTTGGCCAGCCGGTTATAATTTCATATAATATTGCAAATAAATCTGTTTCTGGACAAACACCATACGTGGGATAGAAAACTTTGGAAAAAACATAATATTTCCTGGTCAGCGGGGGTGAGTTCTAGTATGTAAGATTTTCCTATACATATAGTATATTTTATCTATAAGGCAACTAACGTCCAATAAGAAAATTAAAATTAAAGAAAAGAAAAAAAAAAACTAGTAGAACAAATTGGAGAGTGGGCTTCAAAATTCTCATCGGGCATCTACTAGGAGATTTCTGGAGATGGGGTGGAAATCACCACCCTATCTCTATGTAGATTTATAAGATTTTCAGTATTCAGTGTGATTTTTTAATCAAATCCATTTCGGAGAATTTTTTTTTCTTTTTTCGTATACTACTTGCGCTTGTGGGTGGGATTGGGGAGTGAAATAAAGGATTCGCTAGAAAATTCGATTTGCGCAGGACGGCAATATCACTTGGGACTGCTCCTTTACCTACTACTATCAACCTGGACCATTCGTGCGCAGAAAATTTTCTCTATTGGAATTTTCCTTACATATATCTACTATGTATTCTGTTTTCTTATAATTTACAATTAACAAATAAGTAATTGAGTTTAATGGGTTTTTTTTTAATGTAAAATCTAATCAAAATAGTTTAAATTATATTTACATATATTGTACATAATATACGGCTGCTTGAACAGGAAAAAAAACTACAAAAAATCATTAATTATACAAATACTCAGGTATTTGTCAAGAGTCTAACATTGCATACACATCATACTTACATACTGCCCTATGTAAGTACTGTACATTGTCAAGTTGTCCTTAAAATAACTCTAGTAACACTGGATGGCGACACTAATGGAGATCTGATCTTCTAAGGAAGTTCTCTATTGTACATACATATGTATTAATATCTTTTGTATACCAATACCATTCAAGTAACGAAGTATTTTGAGGATATTAAAAGATCGTTGATCCAACTTCATTGAAACCGGCATAAGTTATTGAATTTTTTGACTAGAGAGCAACTCGTAAACAATAAGAACAGCCGAAGGAGAAAGTTTGTGACGCTTTACTGTGGGCCTGTCTTGAGTTTCGTTTTTTACGATCTCAAGGAAGAGCTGAACCAGTTAGTCTGTTTCAAACTTTCTTTTTTACGATCTAACTCAGACGCGAGACCTTACATCACAATTCAAATTGTATTCACAAAGTAAACCGTACATCGTACATACTCCATTTTCAAACTATATACCATATTATGCATCTCTTCCGCATATTTTACAAAAAAATAAAAATGCATTTTACTAGAAGAGTAAACCCCTAAGTCTTTCCTAAAGTTTTATGCATTGCCCGAATGGTGGGGGCTATACTGATATCTTCCGATATCCAACTGAGCCTGTGCATGGGCTATCGATCCATAGTGCATCTAGTTTTTTAGACTTTGAAATTACACTTCTAAGTTAAACATACATGCCTTGACTTAACTTTGGTATGAGACCTTAAATTTATACAACTTCGGTGTACCCAAAGTATATCAGTATAAATATATGTATGTATGAATCAGAAACATGTTCCAAAAATATTACAAGTCAATAATCGAATCGATCAAAATTCGAACATGAGCACTTGCGTCAGCAATTGTTTCCAAAATATAGCAAGTCGATGTAAAGTATGTTAATGAATCGATGAACATCAAAATTCGAACATGAGCGCTTGCAATTGTTTCCAAAATATAGCAAGTCGATGTAAAGTATGTTAAGCGAATCGATGAACACCAAAATTCAAACATGAGCAGATGCGTCAGCTATTGTTTTCCTCCCAAAATAGAATGATGAGTTTGAATTTAAGGCTAAAATCAGGGCTTCCATTATTTCAAGTCTAACTTATGACTCGAACAATATACAGAGTAGGTTTTCAAACATCTAACTTCATAACTAGAAGAATTTGTTACTTTTGTGGAATTGAAAAAAGTGTTTGAAGAAAGATTCTACTCAATGTTTTACCTACCATATATTCGAAAATGCTGTGTTTTTTTTTTTTTCGAAAGATGCAGTGTTGATAACACTGAATCATGAGGTCCAAATCGACACTGTATGTTATTCCATTTGATACACTCACTTCAGACCCCAAGATTGAACAACTTTTGCACATTGAACGATGCAGATTTACAGATCAGAACTGTTTCGACTCCAATTTTGTGAGTTAACTCCTCTTAGGAAATCGTACTGTTTCTGATAGTTTAATCGTTTTCAATAAACTCGGCGAGTTGCAATATGTGCTCCGGGTTTATTTAATAAATTTTGCGTTCTTACTTCATCAAGTTGAGCCTCAGATTGTTAAAAAATGATGCTAACCATACAGCGCCAGTGGTATTTTGATCTGTTTTCTGTTGACTTATCTGTACTGCCGATCGTAGAAGGTGGAACCGCTTTCTTTCTCATTTAATTTTTTTTTTTGGTTAGTGGTTCGAGGTTCGAATCCCAGTCGGAACACCTATAAGTTTTTCACGGCCCCACCTCTCGCGAGAGTCTGACAAACATCCGAGAGAGTCTGACAAACATCCGAGAGAACAACTGTCCTGAGAAAGCATCTCAATTAACAAATTGCCTTTCGGACACGGCATTAAACAGTAGGCATCTTCCATTCCACCAATGGTTGTGAGAAGCCAGGCCCTGGGTCGCATCGATCTGTTGCGCCAAGTATTTATTTATTTATTATCAAATATATTTTTGGGAAAGACTCTTGCATCGTTTTAAATTGGAGTTTACTTTCAATAAGTAAGTGCTATGTAAAGACTAAAATATACCAATTTTAAATTTACACAAATGAAATGCAAGTTACAAACTTGTTCGGTTGAACAACACCGGGCATACCTAAGTTTACACAAAAAGTAAGATGTTATGTAAAAATCGGATGGTACATATGTATATTTCTGAAATGATCTTCTCCCTAAATAGAATTTGTACAGACAGAACCCCAAAATGAAAGAATTTAGTATCTGAATTCGAAATTATCTCTGGAAATTTGTCTCTTTTCTGTTGATTTGGAAGCATTATCAAGAAAGTTGCTCCAAAAAAACATATAAATATCTACGGATAAGAACAAAGTAAAAATTAAGGTTTATTTTTCAAAATGAGGGCTATTTCCACTTAAATTTTTCAAGAATTGAGAGGATCTTTTAAGGCCTGGTGCACTCGAGAACGGTTGAAACCAATGAAATATGGTCATTTTACATACTTATATTCTAACGAGAGTCAAAGTTTTGGGTTGATGACTATCGGTTATGTGACGTATTTTGTAAATTTTGCTAAGTTCACAAAGTATTTTTGTTTTTCGTTAGTACATTTGTGTTCTCAGAATTAGTTCCGAATCTCGGTAAACACCGACAATATATTAACAGGGTTACACATAACTTTTGTACTTCTTCCTTTACTACTGTCTACAAAGCGATTGTTGTGCATTTATCGATTATCATTTAGTAAATAAGGCATAATTCTGCACAAATGCTTACAACAAAATACTTATTGTTTTAAATCCTTCAATCCTCTCCCATTATGTCTTTTCCTCCAGCGTATTTCTGTAATTCGTTATTTTTTCTTTCCGCCAACCATTTCAGACTTCAGCTTTGTCTAGCTTTATTGTCAAAAACTACAGCATAAAACAACGGTATGAATTCCAATAAAAGTTACGATACCCCATCATCATCGACCCCAACTGATGATATAAGTGAGTAACTTAAATTATAACTACAAATACGTATTGTTTTACATTTTTTCGTTGACTTTGTTTTTTTTTTTTTTTTCATTCAAACTGTTAATTTATTAACTATATTTTTTTTTTTTTTTTTTTAATTTTGTGTTGAGACCAGACAGAGAAAATGGTGACGATGATTGGAAAAAAAAGATTTGGTTGTAACAATTTTTTTGACGAATGAATTTCTTTACATGATTTTCGAAATAAAAGTTACTAAGTGATGGAACTCCATAATAACTTTTGTTTCTAAAACCATAAATTCGTATATAATAAAAAGAAAAGAAAAAAAAAAAAATTAGCGCAACCAAGTACCGAAATCAAAAACTTCTTTATATTTTCTTAATTTTTTTTTCTCTTCATTTTGTTACTTTCTTGTCCATTCAGTTGAGAGTTTCATTTGAGTCCTTCGCGGCAAGCAGAAATAAATAAAAAGAGTTTTTCCCATTCTCTACACCAATAACAAAAACAAAACAAAACCTTTTCTTCCAGAGTTGGTAACAAATGATGAAAATAATCCTGAGGAAACACCACCACTACCACCAGATTCAACAAACGAAGCCGAGGCAGCTCAAAAAAGTATCGACCTAGATGAAAATCCGGATCCTTCTTTATCGCCAACATATTCTCATTTGAATGAAAGTATATCATTTGAAGATTTTATGGATGACACTTCGGATCGTTCATGGTCAATGAATTACCAGGAAACCAACGATTCATTCAACGATAATAACGATCCAAATGAGAATTCAAACAAAAATCCACCTAGACTTGACTCACCTCCAATTCATCCACCATCACCATCACCAGTTGAAGAAGAAGAAGATGATGATCCTTCCCCGGAAAATGATATGGATCATATCGCTCTATCCAGAGCCGAAACAGATGCCATTATAGATCGTCTTTTAAACAGCTGTGACGGAGATTTTGGGGAAGATTTTGATGAAGACTTTGATCCTGCAGTCATAAAATTCGAAGTTGAGCCCGAAGTTAAAGAACCTCGAGAGGAAGGGCCAATGGCATTATATTCTACAGATGAAGATGAACCTGTGCTGAAGAAAGTCGGAGATATTAAGATCGATAATGACGAGTCAGATGACGAAGACGTAAAATATATAGCTAATGGACATCCTACAATTGATTTAACTGGTATTGATGACGAAGAAGAAGAAGTTGGAGAGGAAGAAGATGATCCTCCAGCTGACATAAAACAGGAAATAAAAGACGAAAAGGAGGACATTAAAGATCTTAAAATTAAATTAGAGGATCTGTCTGCATTCGTTGGATCTGGTCCATCAACATCATCGTACAATGGTTCTCGTTCAACTGCATTTAAGGGAAAGTCATCAGAAACTAATGTTGCAAATATTAAATCTGAGGACACAAAGAATAATATCGAAGTTATTGATTTGACTGGTTCTCCACAACGGAGTAACAGTAGTAACAGTGGAATATTTATCAAAAGTAATCTTAACTATGTGTGAATGTATATCGTTGTTGTTTTTGTTATTATTGTTGTTGTTGTATGAGCATGTGTGTTTCTTTTAATTTTTTCGCAAGAAAGAAATCGACAAATTGTTGAACGATACAGACCCACAAACCGATAACGTTTGTGGTTCTATATAGCTCTAAATTAAAGACTGAATCTCGGGGCGTACTGCCTAACACAATAAAGTGTTTGTAGATCATTGCTTTCGCAGTGGCATCCGTATTTGTCCGTTTTCAAACAATTAATTTCAATAAGAGTGATACGGGATCTGATCAGAACTTTCACAGAACTGGACTTTAGTTTAGTCTTTTCTCAGTTAACTAAAACAACGAAGCAATAGCCTTAAAAAATTTGTATGGATTTTTGTGTACACTATTTCTTGCGTTTTCTGAATGCATATCACCGATAAGCACCATCACTACAAGTGATTGATCAATGCCAATGTCCGTCTGTTTTTTATTCCCCACAGTAGTTCAAATATTAAAGTCGTTCTAACTAAAAAAACACCTGTTCACTACAACAAGTTTTAAACTTAAATATCTCTATTGCAAACTGTAGATTCTTAAGGCCATCTCGGTCATAATTATACATAGCATCTTCGAAATGCATATATCCACATTGAATGTATTAAGGCTTTGCGAAGATGTTGATTCGAGTTGTATTCAACTTATCTAGCACGATCTACTGTAGCTAACACATTAGCTATTCGCTAAGGTTTCATTCCTGGATTTTCTGATTAGATCTTGTTGATCGATTAAAAAATGTAACCGGTGGTAACTGTTAAATACGCGTGAATCTAGACGTTCTCAATATCATTGCATGAGTTCTTATTGTTGAACCAGATCTTTTCTTTCTTCTGAATTTTAATGAAACTTTCATTTAAAATCCTCGTCGCCAACAATCATAAAAAAAAGTATTGACTCAGTCAGTGCATCAATAACAAAAAAAAAAAAAAAAAACAAAAAAAACCTTTTCTTGCAGGGAGAATAAAAAGAGAAAATGGAAGATTTGGAAGAGAAGGTAGAAGAAGGAATCCTTCTGCAAGGGATTCCCACTTATTGTATTTGCCAAGCTTCAGTTCGTCGAGTTCTTTATCTGAAATTGATGAAGAATTGTTTTCTGAGGATGAAGATTATGACATGGATTTCGACCTCCCAGATGAAGAGATGGACCCACGCGAATTAGGAGAAGAAGAAGAACCTGAGGACATAAAACCATTTATTCCAATTAAAAGGGAACCGGAGCCAACCCCTCCACCTCCACCACCAGCAAAGAAGCCATTAGATCCGGAAACAGATGCAGTCATGGACCGACTTGTTGAAAGTGACAGCGATTTTGAGGAGGAATTTGATTTCGAGCCAACCGATCTTAATCGCAAAAAATCACAAAGATTGTTCTGTTTAACAGAGGAAGACCAAGAGGAAAGAATGTGGAAGAAGCTTCTTGGAAGGAGATCACACAAGGGTGAAGAAATGTTCTGTGCCGACGAAGAAATGAAAAAATTTCTAGCCCCTGAATGGCCTAAACCAGATAATACCCGAGATTGTTGGCCATTTAAGAAGGAAAAGGTTGAGCCTGAGTTCGAGCCGGAGCTGGAGCTGGAGCCGAAGCCGAAGCCGGTGCAGCAGCCATCCTACAATCTCTACGTCGATGAATATTATGAGGACGACGATGGTGAAGAAATGATTTTAGAATTGGATCAATTACCAGGTTATGAAATTAAAAAGGAAGAATTGAAATTGGAAGAGGAGGACGATGATGTTATTTATGTTCCACCTCCACCCAAGGCAAATAAACCGAAAAGAACCCAATCAGATGATCCGAGTACAAGCGCTAAGGTTCGCAAAATGTCTCATCCATCATCAACTAGTGCAGTTTTGGATGAAGTATCCACACCAGCCGTATCGTCAACATCTCAGGCCGAAGTTGGAAACAACGAGGAACCCCCTACCATTCAACTTCCTAATGGTAGATCTATACCAGTTAATGACATGATGTTAGCTTTTGCAGAAATGGAGGAGCTGTTCTCCGAAAACAGCGAGATTGCTCGTCGTTTGTTTAATACACCGGAAGCACCCCCATGCTGCCCAGAGATGTTTAAAAGTAATCATAACAAACCATAATAATGTTTCGTTGTTGAATGAGTGTGAAAGAGAATTCCAACATTCTGATGTTCTAACGTTATTTTGTGACTCCTAAATTAAATAATCTTTTCTCGCTATAAGGGTATTAGGGGGCCCACTCTGTACTTCGATTAGAAAGTCAAAACCATTGCGTGAACAGCATCCTAAACAAAGCATGTTACTCGTATACATTGAATTCACTCTCTTGGTATTTAAAGCAAATCTCTCGTTTAATGTTCAAGCTATATAGCCTGATAAATAATGAATGTTTTGACCTTAACATCGAATTACAGAGTTAACCATCAGTTTGAATTGTAAAGGTACGAACACTGATCAGAAATTGCAAGGGTGTATAATTTGTGTTTCGACTCGATATTTATTGTATTTTGCGCCTGCATGGGGTTCAAATTTGTGTCTTTAGTTTGCTAGCATTCACCCCAATTCTGCAGAGTTAAATGGTAAATCATACACACATTTATGTTGTGAGAGATATCTGTAGTAGATGACCATCCGCCGGCGGATGTGGTTTTTCATATTTAATTTTGCTTTGTTCTCTGTTCTCTATCTCTGAAACATAATAACAAAGTAGTTGACTAACTGTACATGACACTTATTTTCTATCTGCAGAATTGGGATTACTGTTTCAGAGACCAAATCATGAAACCATTTCACTATATTTTTAACGCAGGTTTAAACATTACCTTTTTCATTATGCTGAACGTCAGTGTTTCATAGAATTTCAAATACAAAAGCAATGTAAAAATATTCTCAACTCAATTGGCCGAAAACTTTTTAAATCTATTTATAAATAGAACACCTAATTATTCTCTTTGTATTCTCTGATCAAATCTAGTCCGTATCAGTGCAAGATTATGTACATATATATGTTGTCCTTTGTTAAAAAGTCTTATTATTATTATTGTTTTTTAAATTCTAACGCAATACAGTGGAACTCGCTTATGACGACTTTGCTTTTTACGTTTTGGTTGGTTTCATTACATTTTTGGCTATTCTTTCGCCAAATATAACGACCTTATTTCCTCGGTCCCTTCACCATCGTTATAAGCGACTTCCACTGTATTTATCTCTGCGCTATTTTGAGTAATGTTTTATCAGCCGATAGAGGATGTCTTTATTCATGCACGAGTTATGGGGGCAAAACTCTGATTATATTTTATCTGTTCCAAGTTTAAGGTCAAAATTAGATCTATACATAAACTGCTACCCCGATTGCGTATTCAAATTTCCTGTATCAGTTTATGAAACATTTTTTCTTATAGCCGATCTTACTCTTATATTTCTAACCTTTTAACTAATAATAATATTAAAACAAATACCCAAATGGGAGCAGACTTACATTAAGGAAGGAATAATGAACTTTTTTATAAGACTAACTGGCGGTGGTTGAGTTTGTTGATCACACGAGAAACGCAACATATGTATGTACATTTAGTTTATTCTTTAGCTTGTCAACTAAAAATTACCCTTATTCCCGTAGGCGAAGCGGTAGAACCAAATTGGTGTTACAGGAGCCTACATTTGTGTAGGTCTCCGAAGTCGCTTAAAGTTTAAATACGATTTATAAATACACAATCTGAAAGAAATATGAGAATAAGGGTAAATGTTGACAATAAGTTTATTGAGTTAGTCAGATTAAAACTAGTTCTTAGTATTGGGTTCTCTAATATGCGTGATAGTAAGGATGAATGTTGTAGAAAGAAATAATAAAAGCAATCCTTCTATCTTTCTTGCTTGAAAACGTTTGTTTCAAAGTTCCCTAAAATTTCCTTTCATGCTACTGAACTCAAAAATATGATGAAGATGTGCTCGCGAATGATTGCGATTAACAAATCATACCCTCCTCCGTCAAACGATAATTAGGATTCCCTGAAGGAAGATTGGACGGAGGTATCGCCTTCAACTATTACCTTATAAGTTAATAGAAACTAATATGATAATTTCTGTATTTCTTTTTAGCCGACAAGAAACGAGAACGCAGAGGGAGAAGAGAAAGAGGAGGAGGAAGAGAGAGAACCCGAGAGCAAACCAACAAGAGTGAGTCTAAGAAGGAGATCAAAAAAGAAAAAGTAGAGAATGTATCGACCCAACCAGTAAAGAAACGAGAACGAACAGAGACCCAATTTTTATCATCGTATCGAGATTATCAACACCCTACAACAATTAATTTTGAAGAATACCAGCATATGTTGGATGCATTATACAAACAAGAAGAATTACAAGAGCAAAATTCACAACCGGGTAGTTCCCAGCAAAATATAAACGATCAGGGTTCTTCACGACAATTCCACTTAAATTATCTACGCCCAACATCAACCCTCACCGAAGTCCTAAATCCACCACCCAATACCGAAACCAGCACAAGCACCAGCACCAGCACCACCACCACCACCACCACCAGTACCAGTACCGCAACCAGTACCCAAACACTCGCTGAAACCTTTGTTCAACCGATACGTTTTAACAATTCCTCACCGCAGCCAGCATTTCAAGACCCATCACCCTCAACATCACAGTATCAGTCCGTACCAAGTCCATCTCCATCAACGTCGCAACAGTCTGTACCAAACCCAAACCCAAACCCATTGACACAGGTCGGCCAAGCAGGACAAGTACATCCATTTTCACGCTTTCATCAGCCAAATCCCTTTCTATATGCAAGACCTATCGAAGTACTACAAGAAGCCCGACAAATATTCCCATATACCGTTGCACAGCAATTCTTTAACAGCTCATATCCGATCTCTCCGGCTAAATTCTTGGAAACAATCGAAGATACTGATGAAATTGAACCAACTCCCCCAGGGGCACGACGTTCTTTAAATAACCTAAGAAGGAGATTGGTACGCTTGTATAACTTGCAGCAAAAGCAAGCAGAATTAACTCGTGCTCACCTACTTCACATGGTAGAAGACACTCCAATATCTCCACCCGGCACACCCGAATTACTATCAGAAGACGAACTTAATTGGGATGTAGAGACCACCCACTACACCGATTTTTTGGTAAAGGAAGATCTGAATGAGTAACATACACCGAAGGACGCTGCTGAGGCAATAGCTATGCAACTTCGTCCATTAAATATAAAAATTCGATCTATTTATACATTCGAAGAAAATTTAGCTATTCAAGAAGTTGCACATGAGGAGCAGGTAGTTCTCTACAGTGAGTTACGCGAGATCTTTGCACATATTCCAGATTATTTTCCGTACGAATCTCCCAAGCGTCGGCGACCTCGTACGCCCAGTCCTTTCACAGATTCCGATTAAATTAATTTTTATTTAAATATTTTCAAATTCAGTTTTTGGACAAAATGGATGTTACAAAAGCAGATAAAGATAAACAAGCAGCAGCGACAAGCAAAAAAAGAAATGTGGTCAATACCACAATCGTTGCAACAACCAGTTTATTAGATTCATTCCTTCAAGATTGTCAGCAGCAGCCATCTTCTCCAGCTTCATCATCCACTTCACAAACTACCGGTGACACAACATTTGAACCATCAATTGATATGATGGTGAATGATTTTGATGATGAACAAACGTTAACGGAAGAAGAGGCTTTAGCTGAACTTGAAGCCCAAGATCCTGCAGATGAGATTGCAACCTTACAAAAAGAAAGCGAAATACCTTTGGAAGAGCTGTTGGCTCATTATAAACAACATGTGGAGGAGAACTATCAACAAAAAAGACAAAAACGAAAAAAATCAATGAAGAAGAGCAGATCGCGGAAACAATCGAGGAAGCAGTCTAATGTGGCCACAACAACGGCTTCAAATGCATTACCACCCATTACCACTATTGATGAGGTTATTGTGATCGAAGAGAGTGATGATGAAGTGGAAGTGCTTAAAACAGAACGGGCTGATACGGACGTTGGAGAAGACAGTAGTGTACAAGATGTACACGACGATGATAACATCGGTGATGATGAAGATGGAGACGACGAAGATGGTGAATTTGGTGAGGAGGAGGGTGAGGAACCGGATCGTGATGTTGAACTAACTGGCAGACCTGTTGATTTTAGTAAACGTTCTCATTTGCTGGAACTATACCCGGAAAAATTTTCAAACATTCAACAAAAAATAGATGATGGTAAGTTAGTTTTAAATATATCACAATAAAAACCTTCTTAAACAGAAAATTCATTTCAGATCTGTCCGAAGAAGATGACGATGATGATTTAGATTACGTAAAAAAGACAATAATGGTAGGATCTCTCTACCAGGCTTCTATTCCCGTCGGACTTTCAAAATACGGGGATGTTCTACCATACGAAAACGAAGATAAACTCATATGGGAACCATCTCAAGTGAGTGAACAAGAAGTCGAGGACTACCTAATGCGTGTCAGAGAAATCAAATCATCCGTACAAGAGGAGGAAATTCCCTCTTCATCAGCAAGTGTGACATCTGAATCTGACCTGGGACTCGGAAGTAATTTAGTTAAAGATGACGAACAGGTACTTAGTCTAATGAACACATTCTAGTTTGCTTTTTTAATCGATTCCATTACTTTATCTTTAGGCATTACACCTTTTAGTGCAGTGCGGCTATAATTTTAAAGAAGCACTGCGCCGTAAGCGGCTTAATGCTGTCCCTTTAACTGGATCAATGAGTCTCTGGTCTGAAGAGGAATGTCGTAATTTCGAAGAAGGCATACAAAAGTATGGCAAAGATTTCCGGAAGATACGACAAACTCAAGTACGTATTCAAGGCACAGAGACAAAGTAATTTGTTCTATATTAAGCACTTCGTTTATTTATTTAGGTCCGCACACGTTCGATACGGGAACTTGTTCAATTCTACTATTTGTGGAAAAAAACCGATCGACGTGATCAAGACTTCATAGATTCGGACACCGTTGATCATATGGATATATATTTAGATTTCGATGAACGTGATGCTGGATCGAATGGCGGAGGGAAACATATAACCTCCACATTAGCTAGTGAATCTTTTATTACAAGTAAGTTTTGTGTTCATCAAAATAACATAGATTTCTCTAATTTACTTGCTCTTGGAAGACAGCTTCTTTATAAAGGTGGGCCAAAAAAACAAACACACTTCCTAAAAACAAACATTTTTCCAACTTAAAAATGAGTGCTAACTATCCAATTTAACCAGAGAGATTGAAATATTAATTTGAGTGGAGTGATAAACCCTTGTGCCTCCTAGAAATATGTTTGTTTGTATTTAGTGGTTCGCTGATACCAATTTTTTTTTAAGAGCAGGTATAAACTTTCAATGATATTTCTCTAGAATCGGGTCAAACTTTTACTTAATGTTTACACTAATGAATTCTTGAATTGGTAAAAGTTTCCAGGGAAGTTTTGAAGGATCGACAGGTTTGGCTATCATAGTTTCATTCATCTTCAACGATGACGCAACATCGGATCCGCTGACAGACGTGATTATTTATCTCTGTCCATTAAAATTTAAAATAATATAAAATATATGATGAAAATAAACTTTCCTTATAATTTTACTAAACTTAAACAAAATTAAATTTTCAGATCCCACATTCCTTACGAAGAAGCAGCACCATGGTGCCGCCACTTCGTCATTGAATAATTTCTCTATAATGAATGAAACTAAACGCTTAGCTGCTTGTAGTAATCATTCGAAAAAATCCACTGGTAATAAAAAAGGTCACAACGAATCCAATCCAAACGCAGGATATCGTCGACGCAGCAGCCTTTTAGCAGCTAACAAAACTCATCATCACAACGAGAGCATCTTCGTTACAAAAAGCCAAGACCAAGAGTCATCTACTTCACATTCGGCTGGAAAAATCTGGCGCAGCTCCACCAACGCCACTACAGCATCGTCAGCTATAAGCAGTACAACCGGTAATTGCAGCCATAAAAAATGATTATTATTAAAATATCCTAATTTAAGAAATTTAAAAAAACTAAGTTGATAAGGCTGCATTTACAAAACAATATTCTTATAGTTACAAACATTTTTGTTTGTTTTTTTTTTTTTGGTTTTTTTTTTAATTTTTTTTTCTGCCTAGTAGTCACGATACGATGATAAAGAAAATCATATAAAAGCAAACTTTTGCTTTCGGGTAATCGGATATATTCCTTTATGCAAACACAATAGAGTCGGGAGAAGGTTTGAAGAAGCGTTCTAAACGAGAAGTAAAGTCCAATTTGTCCTTTAATGAATTTGAAAAGATGATATGAAGTAAAATTTTGTAGTTTTTAAGTTGCGCAATGAATAAAATAATCACAACACACGTGTACGTATACTACACACTTAAAATAATATTATTATACCATACATATTCATTGTGTACATGTATAAATTTTCAATCTTATTCCACACAAGATTAGAAGTATTATATTATATTCACTAATGCAACAAAAAAAAAAAAAAAAAAAACTATAACTTTTATGTGTAAGTAAATTCCCAAGAGGAATCATATGAATTAAATAAATAAAAAAAAAAAAATTATAAAAATAATATATATGCATGTATATCACTTTTGATCCAGTTAGGTCGATAACGACTATTGAAAACCATAAACAAAAAAATAAATAAAATAAATGTATGTCAAGTATTAAAATACTTTAAAATAACAATATAAATTCTATGGATGTAAATTAAAACCAAATAAACGCTAACATCACTTTATTCATTATATTATCACACAAACCTAACCTAATGGTACCAGATAAACATTTATTATAAAGATTCAGAAATGCATGACGCATATTCATGAATTTAATTGTCTATTGTTTATCCATGCAACACAAGAAAAAAGAAAAAGAAACATAACTAAACGTAAATGATAAATGTTTTAAACTACAACTTATTAACATACCCAATATATCAAACATTATGAATAAATATGTATATGTGTCAATTGTCGTTGTTGAATCAAAAAAAAAAAAAAAAGAAAAGAAAAAAATAACAAGAAATACAATTGTTTGCAGATGCGGGAGTCCTATCCTAGGGCGTATTTTCTTAATTGTAACCTTTAACTTGAAACTTTTAAATTAAACTTAGCTTCGCAATGTGCGTTAAAACATATAAAAACAATATAATCTTACTTTTTATGGTTACAAAATGATAAGATAATACGGAATAAGATAGGGCCCCGAATGAACTACTTTTAAGTTATGAATTATGTTTCTGAATCTTATCTTTTAGTTACTTATGTTTTAAATGTATTCCCCGGGACCAAATTTACGCCAAAATAACACTTAAATAAAGACTAGCATTAGTGCATAAAATATTCAATATAAATAAGTTAAACAGCATTGCCACTTTCTATTCGACTTTCCATAGTCCAAACAAGAACATTTAACATGCACACAATGTAAGTCGATTAGCTTCACAAAATTGTATATGCAAGACATTTGCCTTGCAGCTTATACCTTAATATTTTACCCAAGGGGATATATTTTGAAAAAAAAGGAAGAGAGAAAAACTTCCACATATTACATTATTCTGTATAAAAATACTTCAAACTTAGAAGCATACAAGACAAAATTAATGAATTTATGTACTCCTTGATTGCCAGAAGAACTATACTTTTTTTTTTAACGCCCATTGCTTACTTTGGTCTTTTGATAAACAAAACTGTCAGAAAATTATTACTTTTGTTGGACACAATGTCCTGAAATATAATTACAAGCCTCCATAACTCTGCATTTAGTAATAATTAATCATAAAATCAATAAAATAGAAATATTTTCCTTTCTAACTTCTCCAATCTAATTGGTTTTCAAGAGTGGTTTTTTACAAATTATTTCTATGATATTCTGTATTATTTCCCCATTTTTATAAAGAGAATGAGTAAACCAACAAAATCTTCTTCAGATAGACTTACGGTATTACATACCTTGCTTTCGTTCCAAATTGGTAGAAACATATTGTTTTAAATAATGCTACAGTTGCATGAAATTGATACTTTTCGATATATACATATCTGATTTAGATACGGAATTTCATATTCACTTTATGAAACGAAAACTTATCACGTACATCGAGTAAATCGTACCAAAGGGTTAGATCTTTATATTTCTTTAATAATCCAAATTGCTCGCATAATTTTGAATTACACCAACCCGCACATATCCCATTTGATTGAGTAAGCAAACTTGCGCATGCAAATATAAATATAGTGGACAGCAAACGACAATACCGTAATTGTACGTAGCTCTCTTCCAGTCTACCGTAATGGAAAATTTTGAAAGAAAACTATGGTTTCGACTCTAATTCATAACAGGAACGTTAAATTCCTATAATTTATGTTAAATTTTTCATTTGTTACTACATCACTCAGTCTTAAGAGTGGCAAAGCTGTTCACAAAGCACAATAACTGAACACAAAAACATAAGAAAAGAAATTTAGTCTGTTGGGGGCCATATACAGACATATATTTTTATTAATTATATTGTAGTTTTTATTAAAAAAAAAAAAAACATATACTAACAAATTCAAATATTGTCATCATTTTATTCATATATTCAGGCTGTGGCTAAATTCAAATTTTTCCTTTCTATTTTAAATTTCATATTTTCTACGAATACGATATTTTTATTAACTTTATTCTATACACAAAAATTTACTTATTTTGTAATATTGGTATACAAAAAATATATAACAATAAACATATGAAAAATTAATCTGATCTATGAAAAAACAAAAAACCAAAATACTATATGTGTATGGAATGAATATTTAAAATGCATGTTCGTAAAAAAATATATATATGTGTATAACATTACTATTGATTGATGATGACTTTATCAAATGAAGAAATATAAAAACAAAATACTATACTTTATCAATGTGCAAAAACTATAAAAAAAAAATATATTATTGCGTGTTGTCCTGCCTTAAAAGGCAAACATAATATAATTCAATATCACATAAATAAATGTTTATAAATGTAATTTTCTTTGGTGTATAAAACTTTGTGTTTTATTTCAATATTTCACTAAACACGATCCATTTCAGAACGGTTTTATAAGTCTTTGATAGACGAAAGGAGAATGTTCCAAAAGATTTGTTAGAAAAGTCACATGTGTTTCAGTGTAAAATCGTGACAAAAGGCAACAAAGCAGATATAAGACCGCTCTATGTATAGTGGACTCGGAAACGCATTACTTTATGTTCAGTTCACAAACTTTAACTTCTAATCAAGCTCAATGCTCCATCAACCAAAGTGCAAATCAAAAAAGTTACATGATGCCGATCGTAAAAAAACACAGAAATTGGAAAATAAAACAGTAAACAAGTAAATTTAATGAATATGTTATTCTTTATCAGTACTTATAATACATACATACACACATATATCAAAATTATGTCATCAATTGGATTTATTGTTTTTCAGTTTTTCCATTTCGGCAATAAAACGCAAACAAAAATTACATAAATGTGACGTCTGCATCAGGTGTATTGCACATCGATATCGCAAACTGATCGGATAAAGTGCTTTCACGTTCCCCAATGCACGCACATTCATGGGTGTTCTATACGAAGTAAAATTACTGTTTGGCTCGAAAGAAACGATCAGCAAAATAAAAGTTACAGCCTAATCCAGAAGGAATCAATTAAAACTCATGCACTGATGGATATGTACTACATACATTTGTAGTGATAAGCAGAGAGCACAGATGTGTGTACGGATGGTGAAATAATAGACTTCAGGGATAATAATCTCAAACCCAAGAGCATGGAAAAAGACCTGAACAAAGGCAACGGAAATATTATAACAAATAGTAATCAAAACCTATCGATCGAAAAACGTTGCTGTTCCATGGCAATCCACCTGAAACAATAAATGAAAAGGCTCCACTAAGCAACAACGCCCTAAAAAATTGTTACATATTCTTTACATTTTAATTAAAATTCAAATTTCAGAGCAGTCGAACTCAGACTTCTTAGAGAAAGGTTGCAATAGTAATCAGACAGATATACATATGTCAAAGGAACATGTTAAAGTAATACGTTCCAATAATTGTCCATATAACTGCTATGAGACATGGCGAAGAAAACTCCTAAATAAACTTCTTAGCTCTGAATGGCTACAGTTTAAATTTCTAGTTGATTTCCAGAGATCCTTTCTGGCATTAAGATTGACTAATAATCACTCTGAGCTATCAAAAGAGGCCTATGGAATTCACTCAAACTAGAAATAAGGTCATTATGCACAAAATATTTACAATAAATACACACGGTACGTACTGCCTACGTCCTGGATCCCTTTGATGTCCAGATCTTCAATGCCCCTATGGCAGCTCTTATAAAGAACGCCATATATATGAACGTGTCTGAATGAATCAACTAATATTGTAAAGGGGCAGGATCACCAAAGTTACCATTCTGTAGGCCAAGCCACATTGGAATGGTGTTCGAAAATCTATTGGAAGAAGAGGAAACCTATTAAACTTTATTACTGAGACACTGCCTGACAGGGAATAACAAGTTCAGTTAAAAAGATCTATGAAGTCGAAGAAATTCCCGAATTTGGATATACATCCTTGCACTCTGTGAAATACACTTGAATCTATTGTCTGTTGTGGAGCACAGTGGTGTATCGAATATACTACGAATACAGTTTCTATGCACCAAGCAATAAGGCTTTTTTTCACGCAACACACGATGTTAATCTCTCTGGATTGGATTATACAGGCACTGGATTTTACAGGCACAGTTTACACAGGAAAGTCAACGCATTTACCATATAGTCTGCGGATTTACATCTTATCTGGTAGTGACAAGAACAGTACCGACTCTACATGAAACACAAGTTGTAAATTTCTTCACTGTGCTCCACTGGACGTGTTAAAGTCAAAACTCGTATCACAAAGTAACCTCTTACCCTAAAGCACATGGATTCAATTACATATATAAAACAGCTGCGACGAGTAATGAGATACATAGTGACATCAGGGTAGATTTTCTTTCTGTTTCTCAGCAACCCTTTATTCAAACGAAATGAAAACCTATTAACATTACAAAAAGAAAAGAAAAGAAGAGAACCAAAATTCGATGCATCCTTATAAAAAATGTCTGCCAAATAGCAAGTAATCCTTTTTAAATTTATTCCCAAACACGACCACCCCACTTAGCAACATTTTTCACATACATATGTATGCAAACTAGGTAGTTCATTATAAAGCTCAACCGCGACTTAGCGACGACATAGCCCTACCAAAAAAAAAGAGGAAAAAAGAAAAGCTCTAAAGGTAGAGACAAATCTCTAAATCTCGTCATACTATACTCACTAACTATGCAAGAGGAGAAAACGGCGCGCAAGGAAACCAAACAATGAACTGTATATGTGGTTTTTATCATCTTTTTTTTGTTCGTAACTCCTCTCCCCTTGAGAAGGGACATTGCGCGGTTGCCTCCCCCAACACCAATGTGTACAATTGATGTCAATTCCTGGAAATTTTCCTCAACACAGGGCACAGCAAGATTTCTTTTTTCTTCTTTGATTTTTCGTGCTTTCGGATACCGGATACGGGAGTAACTGAAAACCAATTTTTTTTCGTTTTTCGTTCTAAAAATGATACTACTTCTAACTATTATTTCCTAATTAATATATATATACTTAGACTCATAAAAAAATTATTTTTACAAATGCATATCTATATATAAAAATAAAAAAAAATATATATACATATGTATAAGGATTAAATAAATTTTGTAAGTGATTTAACGAGTGACAAATCGATAAACCAAAAATAAAATAATTAAACAAAAGTAAATAATTTTTAGAAAATTCTTTTTCTATTTTTGTAAAATCGAAGTTCACACTCAAACTAAGTGCAGTGCATTCCCAGTAAATTAAGAATGTTTTTGTCTTTTTGTTAAGCCAAGATCCTTACAATGACATCTTAGATTTGCTTTTCGTTTCGAAAAACAAAAAAAATTATATTTATCTTTAATTCTTGAATTTTTTTGAATTTTTTTTTTAAGTTATTTTACCCCTTGGTTACATAAATTTTGTAATAGAGTGACACCAGCAACCACAAGCTTTTCCCCGAGTGCCTGTAGTAGATTCATGGTGCCCAGCCATAGTAAGAGGAACGGGAAAAGCTGCCATACCGATTATTATATGGTCGTTTTTGTTTCTTATATCAAAAATGTATTGTGTGCGAGCGAAGCGATAAGAATGAACGTTTCCGAGAATTCAAATGCCGCCGTGAAAAAAACATAAAAAAAAAAAAAATCGATTTGAGTTATCCTACTACTACTAGTATTGTTTTCTTATTTTTTCTTCATCGTTGTACTGTGTTCTTCTAATCGCCTCTTGCCGTTACCGTGACTGTCGTTATCGTTCTCGTCCTCGTGGTACGTTATTGTTGACTGGACTTTGCGACAAAAACAAAAATTCTATTTCATATGGATGAGTCCCTTGAAACATAGACTTACTTACACACATATGGTTTTGTGTATACTTTAAACATTAAGTCCCTAAAACACAAATCATATATATGTACATATATAATTTTTTCTTAAAAGTGATTCTTTTCTGTTTTTGCTAGATTTTCTTTTTTTTAAAATTAAAAATTTGTGTGTGATAATAATTTTTGGTCCTTTTTTTTATAACGAATAACTTTTTTCTTCAAAATTTAAATGTAAACTTAATAATTAAAGTGTAAGCAATGCTGGTCACAAATTGATTACAAGAGAAATTCTTTGTTAAAAAGAACGGCTCTTGAAAAAACCGGTGGATAGCAGGAGTGAGCGCCTCTCTTCTCGTTGGGGAATTTCTGCTGAATAAGTGTATATGCGAGTTAACGTGTTTTTGTCTGTGGAAATCGCACGTGAAGAAGAGTGTGTGCCACCCCACTTCTATTGAATAATTTCCGGGTAAGCAATTTTCACCAATATTCTCTGTTTATTTATTTAATTTTTCTTTTATTTGTACTCAAATTATTGAAACTAAGCTGAGCTAGAAAAATTGCCAGCGCTTAAGTCAAAAAATTATGAGCGACGCATGCCTACCAACTCGTTTTTTTTTCTGTCTTACATACATATGTATGTATTTTTGAAAAAAAAAAAAAAGGCAAGTCTTAACCAATCTTAAAATTCTCATTTAATACGGAGCCAATGAAGCTTTGAGAAAGTCCGATTGGTCAAGGAATAGGTTTTTCCTGTTTCAATTTCTAGTGCCTATCGTGTTTAATGGTCGCGTGATGTAGCTACATAGCTATTAATTAGTTGTTGAAGGTTGTAGATTCCAGTACAGAACGGAGAATATAATTTCGAAAAACCAATCTTTGAAAGGAAACAGTTGATTCTATAATTTTTTTTTGTCGAATCCTCTGAAACTCATACCATGAAATGCATTAAGTAAGCATTAAGCCCTTTTTAATCACACACAATACGATTGAAATATTCAACTCGATTAAATCAATGGGAAACTTATTAAATGTCTTAAATTGGGTTAATAGGTTCTACGGACATTGTGTATCCCGGATTCCCAAATGAGGTGACCCCCGGCTACATAGTAATTTTTCATTTTTATTTGTCGTATGAAATACATCCCTTCACTTGATTGAAATTGACCAATTTCCCGTTTATAAAGTTTTTGCTGGCTATATCATATGATGAGGAGTTGTAACGCAAGAGAACTCTGAACAAGCACGCACCCTTTTTAAATGAAAATGTTTTAATAGATTCTGTCATTGGTTGGTACTCGCTGAACTAGTATTTTAAAGTAGAATTCTACAGAAACCTCGGTCAGTTTTAGAAAAGGGCCTCTCCCTCGATTTAGATAAAATTTTAGTAACCATGTACATACTTTGCTGTAG
Source organism: Xylota segnis (assembly GCA_963583995.1). Taxonomy (NCBI): domain Eukaryota; kingdom Metazoa; phylum Arthropoda; class Insecta; order Diptera; family Syrphidae; genus Xylota; species Xylota segnis. Next base: position 17,961,148 of record OY757240.1, read on the forward strand.
AGATCTTTTTTTTGAGTTCAGTTTTATTGCGGTCGCAGACGAATAGTTTACGAGATATAAGTAAGCTTAAAAAAGTCGCCACCTCCCTCTATACGAGGCTAGTATATGACCGTAAGGAATCCCTAATGTTAAGAGTATGTGTTTATAGTCTATCAGGCATCTATGCCTTAAGACAACTTGGAGCGCTCGTTTCGTTTTCATACTTTGGACACCTCTTCGACTAATAATGCCCCAACGAAAGGCCCAAATTAGAAAGTAAAAAACGTTCGCGCAAAGATAAACATAACTCCATTATCTGACCTGTCCAACTACAATAAATTATTGCCACATAAGCAGGTCCTAAAACCGTGTCAAGTCAGACAAATCTAGAAAAAATCCAAACGTTCCAAAATAAAGTACTGACGAAACATAGTTAATGCCCCTTGGTACATATGAAAGGCTGATCTACATAGAGATCTGAGTATTGAAATGGTTGAAGACAGAGTTAAAAAAAGTTGGTTAAAGACACAGAGCTAGGCTTCTCAGCCTCGTACTCTACATACTGAGAATATAATCAAGGGATTGAGAATGGTAGATCCCCCTGTTTTATAGTAATAGTTCCTCAAGAAATTTAAACTTTCAAATAAAAACAAAATCAGAAATTTGACTAACGGTAGTTCTTCTTTTAATTCTAAAAATTAAGTCTATCGACTAGGTGCGATTCTTTGATGACAGGCCAATGCAAAAGACCAGAAGACTTTCCGGGTCTTAAGCGAACTACGAACCGTTGAAATTGTTCACATTCTGTCCAGAGAAGGACTAGATAATCATGAGCGTAATCACTTCTTACGAACAGCATCGAATCGTTCTTACAAAAATGCTACGAACGTTGCACGTATAATCCCTGCAATTCTATGGGACTTCCTGAAAACATAAAGCCAGAACAACGGTCTCTTTTATGAACTTGATATATTGTTTAGGTTTTTGAGTCAGTGCTACCGTTAAAAGACAAGTAGTGGAAGGTATGAGGAATTTAGGGAACAGTATAAATCGAGTTCAAATGGAAAAGAGCAGTGTTTTGCTACTTCTTTCTTTAAAAAATCAAAGAACCCAAACCATAGAGTGGATATGCACATGCACCCCCAGTATTTCCGACATACAGTATGCTGTGAATACCAAATATGTTTTTAAGAAGACTAAGACCCTGTTCACACAGGATTGACGGACTGGATTTTATGACATTCGCGTGTTCAGATTCTGCGGATTTTGTTAAGTAGCGCGAAATGAAATTGCTTAGCTTTCAATAGAAAAATTCTTTTGACAACAAAGCTAATGCTTGTTTCAGCAACTAAATTGGTTTACTGATGTGAATTTCTCTGTTTTAAAAATTAATTCCACCCTTTTGTCGAATGACAGCGATTGACATTTGCAAACGTCAAAAAAATTTCCGAAAATCTGAAAATCCGGATTGCCGTAACATGTCACCTCTCCGCGTATCCCCTCGTCCGTTAATCGTGTGTGAACAGGCTCTAAGACGAAACAATGCTTATAAGACCTAGCACTCACCCAATGCGTGTTGTTCATTCAATCCATTGTCGATCTAATTGGTACAGCAAGGGGGTTACTTTTTTTTTATCACTAAACACGAAAGGATTAGAGCGGTTTGGCAAGCCATTGCGAACCCTTTTGCGTAGAAAGTGGATTATATACAGTTGCTGGACAATCTGTAAGGAATAAAAAATAAAAAATAAATATTTTGTAATCAAGCTTTGCAGGATGTGATAATGGGTTCCTTCTGTTCGTGTGCTTGTTACACAAACCATACTGACATATTCTTACGAAGCAAGCAACCGAGAGATTTACACCAGATTGAGCCCCTGCTCAGCATTATTAGTCATACGAAGCATTTCTGTCAAATCTTCCTAATTCCACAACAAAGCTGTAAAGTTTAATCCACAATTTATAGAAATACTCACCCAACGATACAGTGATTGCCGAGCTATGAAAATGGGCGACGAATTTGACAAACGACCGCACGAACCCAACATAACTGGACTTTGGACAAGATTTTCAATCGCGAAAAAACACTATTTACACAAGATACCCTCGCAAAGCACAGATCAAATTAAACTACAACACTTGAGCTTCAATTAAATCAGAAAATTTATTCGAAAAATGCTTAATTTAGACGGATTTTCAGAATTTTAATTGGCGAATAACCGATCAAATCCAATCACGCACAACTACATACTGCACATTTGACAGCAAAGCTTTGGAGATCGGAGGGACATTTTGGGAAATTTTTTGTGTTCTCATGGGAATTTTATCCCTCATTCAGAGAGGTCGGCTTGAGAGAGAGGTTGGCTGTTTTTAAGTTTCAACAAGTCCATGGTTCGGATAAACACTCAAACAGCTGATACACTGTGGGCTGATAAACAAAACAAAGCATCCTGTAGAGGAGAGCCCTTGTGTGCCCTGTTTGTTGATAAGTATCACACGAGGCTGTCCGAACTGAGTCATCAAGCCAATCATCAGAAAAGTCCAAGCAAAGTGGCTAAGATGTGTTTTGCCCCAACTAGGTAGGTAGGTAGGTTAAGCAATTAATATTTGCGCGAGATCCTCGACAGAAATAATACGCCCTACAAGCGGTATACAAGGCAACTTATGGGGTCTTATAACATTGCAAAACTGGTGCTTCATTAATCCCTCGGGACTTGTTTCAAGTTTAAACCTGAATAAAAGACCCAAACTAAGCTATTAAGCTATTCATAGCTGTGTGTGAACAGGTGAGTTCAAATCGAAGGGCTTGGTGACCACAGACAGTAGTTTTAGCAACGACGATAACCCCCATGAGATGACGACAAGGACAATGCTACAAGAGTATATGAAGGAATTCATCGACAGCCAGTTATGCAGTAAGAACCTTAGGAAGTCAGCGTGAGCTCAAGATTCTGCGGACCAGAGGTTAAGGGGAAGGTCCCTGAATCTGAGGAAATGCCAAACTTGTAATAATAGATGGCGTTCTCTAAGCATTTGTGCACTCGCCGATCAACCATAAAAAAAAACCGAAAATTATGGAAAATTCCTATCACAGAGACTAGGCTGATTCTTCTTTTTATTGTTTAATTCATCCATTCCTACATGGATACTAAATTGCTTAGCTAAACGAACTTACTGTTCCTATGCGGACGGATCTTGGGTGACGAAGGTGCACACTTTCATGGTGCATGTCTTAAGGTAATGACCCAAAAAAAAGTTCAGGCTATCGGTCCAGTTCAATGCTCTTGCAATAGGACCTCGAATCAACTTCACCAGGAAAATCAGTCAAATCAGTCAAATCAATCAATCAATCAAATCAGAACCAGTTTGATCAGATTTCCCTTGCTATACGAGAAGAAGACCTGGGAAAGGGGGGTCTTGATTCAATTGGTTAGTGCGTTGGATTACGGAGCAGGAGGTTCCAGGTTCAATCCCTAGACAACATCCGAGAATACTACAGTCATGAAAAAGCTAACAAATTACCCTACAGGTATGGCATCGAACAGTAGGCCTCTTCCATTCGTGAGAAGAATATAACAGGGACAACACGTATGGTAGGCAGAAGATAGGCCCTGGGTTCCATCGATCTATGTGGTTTCTAGTACTCGGACTTTGGTGTTCTATATAAATGAAGGCAAGTCCAAAGACAAGGCCTCTCAAACACCCGAATCCCCGCATCGAGTTGATTGCTATAAAAGGTTCTCTGTCTAAAGGCAAAGGTAACCTTGGTTCTATCCAAGGTACCTGACTACATTTCTACTCCCCAGTCGCTCCCGTTTCTAAACGGAATGGGTTCCGACTTCTGCATCGATCTCGATCTTTGGACCTGGCCTGTAAGCAATCCACTCGCCTATAACATAGTGAAGAGAACCTATGAGATTGCTAGTGTGAGTGTTGAATAAATCGCACCCTGTATCAGGCCGTTTTTAGTTTGAAATGGGATTTTTCACAACTACATCATCTATTGACAATGGTTTGCTGCTACCCAACCTGCAAGAGTCCCTCTAAACCATACGGTAGCGAAGGTCTTCTCCAAGTCCACCAGGTAGGCTCCCACTCTTGGCCATGGAAGATAATAAAAAAAATTATATCCTCTACCTAACCACACGTTTACGTATGCACGTAGATGTTCGTATATAAAAAATATTTACAGACCCCTTTGAGAACCCTAAAGCAAACTACAGATGTCAGCTCATCGCAGATATCTCATAATTGTCACGTTTTCGATTTAAATTACCTCCTGCGAGAGATACATTGTATATCCTTCCGTCATTCACTTAAAGTACAGATTTATAATGAGCATAAAAAATGTGCTGAGTAAATTTAGCATAAACCACCCATCCACCATATAGCTAGGCAACAATGTGAGTGGGATACACAAAAGGCAGGAAGGATTCCGACAAAATGTTTGCCAAAGGACATTCGGAAGAGTATTACTCGAGTACTGTTATAGAGTCATTTAGGCTGATGATAGCAAAAAATTCTTGAGGGCAAATTTCATCAATGGAATTGAACCTGCCACCTTATAATAGTCTAAAGAACGTAATCCAATGCCGGTGGAGGGGGAGGTAGACGATTGCTTTGCAAAGTTTTTGTTACAAGCGAAAGAGAGTTTTAGAAATATTTTGTAGAATTCTTTAGAAAGATGGCGTCTGATGATTACATTCTGACTGAAAGGAGAGCTTTTTCGGAAAGTTTATAAATGCGGTCGTAATTAAGTTCCAAAATAACAATGAGGTCACCCACAACAGGTCACCCAGCAAATAGTGACTAAAAGGAATTGAATTCAATAACTTGGTTTGCCTGCCACCCCCCCCCACTGAACAGAACCAAACAGAAGAGGGGAATCCTCCTATTGACCTGAATTTGAATTGTCAGCATCTGTACGAAACAGCTCAAAAGGGAATTTGTGAGATGACATCATTATAACACTAGTTTTGGTGTTTTGTTTCAGTGGTCGTAGAGGGATCTTCATGACTTCGGGACATTTTATCTGCAGGTGCACGTTACCCATTGTGGTTTTTACTTTTCCTAAAGACCCTAGTACACAAAAACATACCGCACTGTACAAACCCCCATCTAAACGCTAAACTTTTCAACGCACGGCCCTAGGTCTACAATGGATTTCAGTGGAACATAGATATGTACATACATGTGTAAGTTCACACTGCCAGGCATAATTACATATCAAAAGTGGAACTACTTAGTTCCCACAAGAACGTGGAATTATTTCCCACCTACATATGTATGTACATAAGGTGAATTAAATTCCTGTGAAATTATTTCCGTGCACCAATTCCATTCAATTTTTTATATCCTGACTGCCAGAGATGAGAGAGCATTCATCCATTAAATTCTGAGTTCTAACCAGTTAAGAACTAATTACACCTTTCCACCTACATTTACATTTATTTTAGACGATATAGCTTTATTTCAGCGCTCCCTACAGCTCCATGTAGTACACATATGTATGTATGTCCATGTATGATTAAACAGCCTTCTACACTGTCATGCTCAAAACAACACCACAGGCAATAAGGATACCTAGGAACAGCACATGAGCATTTCATCGTTTTTTTTACTAATTGTGAAAAGGTATCTTTGAACTTAAAATTCTACATCCGCCTGAATTAATTTCACACCCAATTAATTTTCATAGATTCTTCCTTTATTTTTATGTTAATGAACGTATTTTATACCATCGAGCGACTGTGGGGCACACACGCCCACTCCAATGTTTTCGAATTCTTTGTAGTGAAAGAAAAATAAATTTATAACATTTCGCTTAGAACTTTGGAACCACCTTTCAGATGTAATACCTTCCCTACCTGTTTTTTTTTTTTTGTTTTTTTGTTGTTGTTGTGTTTATAGACCAATGATGCCTACATTGATGCCTCCGTACAAGGGAATCTGGTTTGCACAGCATCGAGGGATGTTTCGAGGGATGTGTTCGAATATAAGCGAATCAGGTCCTTAGGTATCTTCGCAAGTACATGCATGCATATGAATATATGTACGTATATTGCTTCCTTATGGATAGGCGCCCACATGTAATTTTTAATTGCCAATCAGTTTGCTTCCGGGGTCAATATGGTGGCTGTAAACACATGTACTTACATATATGTTTATGTTCATACTTAAAGGGGTAAGCAAATGTTTACAGGAAGTTTGTTAAAATTTTTGAACTTCACTCTTTAATCAGATGTAGTAATTCTGTCTATCTGACTGCTGTAGGTATGGTTCAAGCTTCCTACTTCGAACTTTATCTCATCCACGATCAGCCAATAACCATTGTTCAATCTCTTCGCGACCTTGGAATACTGTACGATAGGGAGCTAAACTTCCGTTCCCATATTGATGAAGAAATTCTAAAAGCTAACTTATCACTTGGCTTTGTCAAAAGGTGGTCCAAAGAATTCTCTGATCCTTACGTGACTAGATCCCTCTACAACTACATTACCTTGGTTCGTGCTCTACTTGAGCAAGTGCATGTGGCAAGAATTGAGAACATTCAACGACGTTTTCTTCGTTTTGCCCTTCGTGGTCTTTCTTGGAACGACTCACTTATCTTGCCTCCCTATCGAGACCACCTCAACCTCATTAATCTGAATTCCCTCTCGAAAAGCGTAGAGACGTTGTATATATTCTTTTCGTTCATCGACTGTTCTCAAGCTCCATGGATGGCGCATCTCTCTACAACTTCGATTGCCCCCACCAACATTAAAATTAAAAATTCTAATAGAAGTGTCATTAAACCTTTGTCTAGCGCGGGCGGACATTAGGAAAACAGTGGGCGTGTTCTGGATTCTAGGCCTACTTTTTGAGGTAAGGGCTGACATATGGAACGTCAAACTGACTAGGTGACACTACTTGTGTCATACCTCGCATCCTCACTTCCAGCTTTAACTTTGAATAAAGTGTGGACTGTGCTTTGTCAACGAATCTTGCCGATCAATATATTTGTATGAAAAGGAAGTCTTCTAGACGGCTTAATTGGAAAAAATAGACAAAAACAAGATCTTTTTATTTTTGCCAAAAGTGTCTGCTCGGACTGAAAAGACAGCACATATTGATGAAATAATCATATCCTTTGATTGTATCGAATCGTAGATCACTTCTTATTTATTCCACATGATCCATTCAAACTATAAAGCATAGCCGAACAATACATAAAATACTAACCGATCAGCTGATTCTTGACATTTCACAAACTGACGTAAAAATCCAGTCCACTACCTCAAAAAACTGTCATACTTTTCAGTCAAATTTGAATCTCTTGACCAGTCAGAAACTTTTGACTACCTAGTGGCTGGAATTCGGGACGCGTTCATGTTCTCCAGCTTCTTAATCTCTCGGAATTGTTTCAACGTGAAACATTATGGTTGACCCTGCAAAGGAAATGGTTCTTAGTGTAGATGCATACTCCAGCTTCTGAGTATAACGTTGTCTTTACAGGAATAGATATGCTATTCTAATACTGGCCTTAAGCACGTAAGCAAATCAAGAAACCCATATTGGAATGATAAATGTGTTTAGGAGTGTACTTTATAGGATCCTACAGAACAGATTTGACACGAAAATCTAGGTTGCTGCCATGTATATTCATCGCACTCAGGCGCCAGACCTTAGTCGATGTTTGCCTAGTAGACAGTACCTGGTAATTGTACCTCTTGTAGAGCTAATATGCATCAAGAGATATAGATGTCCTTAGACCCTTTCTAGATTCTAAGTCTGTGTAGCGATCGATGCACCTATGGTAGCTTTGGGTATAATAGTTCCACATCTGCTGAGCTCGTCCCGACCCTTAACACAGATAAATGAGATGTCATCAGGAACTGCTATTGAGTAATTAGAAAACAGTTGATGATACAGATACTACATACGTTTTTCTATAGCCAGGATAAGAATACCTTAATCGACATTAATTCTCCCTACACACGCTACAATGCCCCACAAGACGGAAAGAGAACCTAACACCTCCACCTACCCCGTCCATAGCTGCTGAGCCGTGTCGGTCTAAGTGAAACATTGCTTCCCTCTAATTTAGCTCACGTTATTGAGTCTTATCGATCTCATCACGCAATCAAACCACAAATACTTTAATAGTAGAATAGTATGTCTCAGACAAAAGAATTACCCTGACCTGGTTGCATTTCTTCAACAACCCTGTGGTTAAGGTAATAAGCCAGTTGCTTGCAAAATATGTAAGTAACCTCTGGTAATAACTTTCATATTCATACTGTTTTGTGCAATTAAGTTCCGCCTAACCATTAATTGTTAGTAAATAATTTAGTTACTTCAGCTCCCCTAACAAGATAATTATCTTTAATTATACTAGTCCTTAAAACAAGCGACTGCATCTACCCTAAGGGTTTTTGCAATTCAAACTAGTGCTATTTGGCATTTAGGTATCAAGAGTTGAAACGCGTTGCAGAGCTGTGAGCATTCTAGCACCTACAATGCACTAATCCTGACTAATTGTGTCTGTTCTTCTTCATCTTATAGGACTAAATAGCCTAATCTTTGTGAAGACAGGTCACTGCTGAGAATATATTGAATCTAAGGACTCTAAGCAGCACTGGACATTTTGTTTTGCTTGACATCCCTTTACATGGTAGTCCAGCTGGTCGTTTAAAAGTTTTGGGTAAGTTTCCATGCTGAATAATTTCAAAATAGTTTTGACAAGAGCTTCCAAATAATCATCTCCTCCCCTTCTCGAAAGAAGAGGTGTTTCTGGAAGCCAAGTCGATTAATTTTTATACCTCTTAGGTTCAAAACTCAACGACGAAGTAGGTACTTTCTCTCAGTCTTTTTTCCACCTTCATAATCATTGAGCAAAGAAAGCCTATGTATCTTGGATCCACAGCAAATACCCGCATCATTTCAGATAGCCAAGCTATCAAAATCCTTGGAATCTTTCTCTAATGATTCGAAGGTTGCTCTAGACTGCCGTGCGTCTCTCTTAGAGATGATAGAACAGTTTAATATTCATCGTTATTGGTTCCGGGTCATAGGGATATTTCACTGATTTGTAGAACTACTATACCTATCTTACCAAGTAAAGCTACTTGGTAGGTGGAGCGGACAGGGTGGCTACGTGTGCATCCAACACACTGATACCTAGTGGATCCATTCTGAGTCCCTGTCGTGGGCTTATCTGTGCAACACAAAGTTGCTTGTTAGCTTTGGGGTAGCTACAAGGCCTCACGAAACCACCCCGAAACTTTTATAAATTTCAGGATGATTGATGGTGGATTTCCTGACAAGTCGCCCAGTTCTCCGAATTGGTAGTCACCAAGGGGCGCTTTTCTAGTTCTGCATAGGATGGGGCATTCGCAGAAAAGTACATTCTACGGCAGAGGTCATCAGTTTCTTTTCGCATTCGACTACGGTGGACCGCCGTGATTAGTGCTATGGTGGGTCTGTTAAGCGCCAGGATTTGTTTGGTTTTGGCGATATCATATTTTCCCCAGATTTTTCTGGAGGCATGACAAGATCGCACTGCGTTCCATCTCTCGTTAGCTAGGTTTTCTCTCTATTGTCTTTAACAGAAGCTAGGGGCGGTAGAACACAAGTGTTGGACCCCTTTTCGTGCCAATTCGTTTGCCAGTTCGTTTCCTTGAATGCGTCATGGTTTGCCGTGAGTGCTGTGCGTACTTCACGGCATCGCTTAACCAGTTTTGATTTAGCGACTATGGATGAGGTGGCCTTCATGACGGCTTGACTGTCAATATAGATATCGAAAAGCTACCTTGGGACAAGTGACTTAACAGATTTTCCCTAAGCTGCATCCAAAATGCTCTTAGAACTTTGCATATCAGCACTTCAATGGATGGCATCACTGGGCATTGTTTAATAGGAAAGCATCTAACTAGCCTTGGTATCCATTCAAACGATTTCTACAGAAGTTGCTTGTATAAGGAGGACGAGGAAGTCTCCATTCTCCATCTTTCTCTCTCACAAAAGAAAACTTTACTTAGAAGTCTTGGATCTTGGTGATCTGTGAGTATACTGTGCTTCATTTAGAGCTCTAATTGGTTTCACCAGACCTGTAATTAGTCTAAAGTGTGCTAAGGATAGGCAGCCGTCGTTATAACCTGACCTAGAGCAATTCATATAGCAATTAAAGGTTTAGATTTTTAGTCACTTGAATACAGGAAAAGAGGTACATAACCATCCCTTGTTTCGAGAAAAAGAATTGAGGATCATCCCATCCAGTGGTTAGAAACAATCAAACAAGATCAAACTGCTGGCTATCAACAGAGAACCAGAAAAATAAGTCTTAAGCCAAACCGTAGAGAGCGAACAGCATGCAAAAAAAATTCCCAAAAATTTCCCCATGATCGCCAAAGCTATTGCTGTCAAATATTCAGCAGTTGCGCATGGTCGCTCGGTTCGTGTGGAATATTTCTCGTGGAGGAACGACCCGCAGATCAGTCAAAATTTTAATATCTTTCGAGTACGGTTTTTTAATTCGATTACAGTTAAAGTTTTGTATAGAATAATTCGATGTGTGTTTTGTGATATTTCTTTTGTGAAAAAGTGTCTTTTTCGCGAGTGAAAAACTGCTGCAGGTTCGGTCATGTTCTGTTTTGCTGATTGGGTCGTTCGCTCGTTCAATTCGCCGTGTAGTGTGACAGTTTGACAGCGTTAGTTGGATATGCCTGAGTGAGTGATTCAAATACATTTTGTAAAGTTTTGATAAATACATATATCATTTGTTTGTATGTATGTATGTCCAGTTGTCCCGCTCCTTAGCAGTGACATTGATTTTTTTGTCTGTAGGTAACTTAATCGTCTTTCTTTGGGTAAATGTCCCGGCGAATTGCGAAAAGCTAGGTTAGGTATTTTTTTTTTGAGTGGAAGTGGTTCTTTCATAGTTTTACAATTTGTTTTCTGCGTCTACCCAAAGACACACCAATAGGCATTACTTGTTCTTCGTTAGATAATTAGATTTTTTTGACAGTAGAGCTGAGGGCGAAAAGTTTGTTCTACCCCGACTATAAATATCAGCCCCAGTTGGTTTCCACGCCTCGAATCGTACAAAATCCGTCGAAAGGTTTAAATTGACTTTACCATCCGCTCGTTTCTGAATTCCTATGTTCGATGCGAATAAGTTGTGTTTGGCAAAAGGTTCCATATCAGCTGAAAAGGTGCTGTCATAACTCTGGAGGCTGGAGGCTAGAATCCTAGCGTCCACGACTCGTTTTATACTAAATTCTGTTGATTGGTAAAGAAACCCTGTTCAAACCAAGCCTTTTAGACCCCCAGTTCGAAGTGCGAAATCACTTGACCGATTCAAGGGCGGCTTGGACACCCTTTATTGCGTACGACCCAGCCTACTCGTATACTATCAAAGACGTTCGCTGAGGACTGGTACGTTAAAATAGATCAACAACCGAACCCAATCGTATCGATTTTACACAAATTGATTCCCAAATATACTTCCCCCCATTCCCAAGCCATATTACCCGGCAACCCTGGTTACCACTTAGTTATCATCACTGACGTTTTAGTTTACTAGTTTTGTGTTCTAAAATTACATCACCGCTTCTGATTTCCAGTTTGTCGTTCGTGTTGTTCATATCAATGGGAAACACTGGCTAGGATTTCAAGAAAAACTTGGTACACCGCCTGATAAAACTCCAAAGGCAATAAAAAACAACAAAAACAGAAGGAAAAAAAATAAAATAAAAACCAACAAATTGTGTTTGCCTACGTGTTCCAAAAGAAAGCGAATGAATGGGGATTCCAACGTGCTGGAATGGCACCAAGGATGGGGGATTGGCCTAAGGGAAATTTCTTCAAAACACACTAAGTAATGAAGAGAAAGTTACTTGATACATAATACCGCTACAATTGGAGATTATGGGGTAAATTGAGAGCAAATTTTATATACACTGTACAAATAATTAAAAGCATGGCTAACAAAAACAAAAACAAAAACAAGAAAAACAGCAACACAGTGGAAAGAGCTTTGTTACAGTTCGCCTTTATTGGTTTGTTCTTTTGTGAGGAGTCTTTCCTAAATTGACCCAAACCGTATGTATGGATGTACATATACATACACCCCCTGTAGGGAATCTTTCTATATATATATGTATGTATAAATGTGAGTGCGTGTATGTGAAGCAAAAGGAAAAATTTTGTCTCTAATGGACCATCCTTAATATATGTATGTTAGTATGTAGTACGTGGCTATGACTACATCAAGCTAAGGGTTGTATTGAGTATCTCTTGTGCGCCAAGTCTTGTTGTTGTAAGTCATGTGTTGACCCAAAAAAAAAAAGACAAATACATGCGTTGTAGGTACTACATACATACATACATATGTAGGCCCATAGAATGTGATGATGAGCAACTCTCTTGTATGAGCCTAATCAGATCATAAGATAGAAATATTAAACATTCCAAATATGGTCTTCGGTTAAAAACATCAAGAAAAGCAACCAAGTGGGTGTGGGGGGAAGGGGGCGAAAATGAATCCACCAAGGGAGTGGTTGGAAGGAGTTAATTACCAACTTTGTAGGGGGTCATTCCGGTCATGTGTTTAGATAGTACTTAAATTGCAATTCACATTAAATGGTTATGTAAGCTACGTGGCTGTGTGCTAGCAAACGAACCACTTGTTCCAGCGTTTGTCATGGTATTCGTACCATCTTCAGGATGAGATCACCCCCAATACAAGGACTCTTTATCTACATACTTACTTAGTTAATTTAAGGGGGCACAGTTTCGTATGCTGACGCATCTCTCTACATCTTACATTTTGAGAAAACCACCACGTGTCGGTGAGTCATCAATTTTCAAAGGGCTGTAGAATATTTGAAAAGGATGCGTGTGAGTCATAATATTTTCGACCGTACTTCCCGATGGAACTGTGAGAACTTGCCAATGGTTAGAGGTATACCATTGCTTGTCAACTAATTACTATGGTCACAGACTGTTTTCACTCAAACAATTTAGACTAGACCTGGTGGCTACATTGTTATTAATCTGTGTGACAGTAATGGATACGCGGGACATTTCAAGTTTGCAGTTTGAAGTTTGGTTTATCTATAGATTAGAGTCAGGAAACTTGTTGATATTTGGATATAAATCTGACAAAACAATTTACTTACATAGAACGAGTTTTTTTCGCAGAATGTCTTAAAGGTTAAATTCGTGTACGTTTCGGAACTTTATCCAAACAATTTGTGTAGCGATGACAGCACTCTCTGGGTGCCCGTCACGAGTGACAGCTCTTGTCAGTTGACAGCTTTCAGGACCAGTCATTTTCTAACCTTTTCACAAATATTTTAAGAAACAGTTGGTGGGTGGTTTAATATACTCATAAGCAGGTTAGTACATTATCGAGGCATACCTGCTGAAGAGGAGTGGGTATGAATACTATTTTCTCGGATACGGTTTCGCATACAATCCCAGGGTACTGTCGTCCTGTCTTCAACATTTCGTTCACTGTTTTTTTGTGTACAATTCTGAACCAGTAGTTAATTAATCAAAAATTATACTGAAGATGTTTCAACTTGTCACATCATAGCATATATGTATGTATATATCTATAAGAAATGAAATCTTTCATCAAATGGCTTGGGTTCTTTGAGATGTTTTATGGTTATGTATGTCTTTTGATTCATCGCCAGGAATGTATCCTCCTCGGAGACTTGTGCTAAAGAAATTCCGTAGGTTCTTGAAACTGTTGATTGATTTCGCTCATATTGATGACATCAACTTGAGGGGCATATTCATATACAAACATACATATGTATATACAAGGAAGGAACATCATAAAAAAAAGTTTATCACCATCTATCGATCGAAAATTTAATGAATTCATAAACTCGTATCGAAGAAGAGGAATTCTTTAAATTTTAAAACAGAGGCGCATAATTTTAATTAAAAATGAAACATGTTGACACTGCCTGCCTGTCATTTTCCACCCTTGACATTTAAACCGATACACCCTCCTTCCAGCTACTACCACCACATTCATTTTCACGTGTTATTATCCATGCACGTACATGCATACATACATATGTACTTAAACACATGGTAAAGGTATCTACCTACCATGGTATATAATTTATTTATTTTTTATTTTGCAAAGAATTATTTAAATGTTTGTATTGTGTTTTGCTTCCTGGCTTGACTGTGTGAAAATTTGTTTGAAACTTCCGTGTGCACGGGCGGATGGTAAACGTGCCGCATACTTCTCGCCCATCATACAATATTGACTAATCGACTGAACGACCAACTGACCGAGCTACCTACCAACACCGCCCACCAAACCATTTTTGTACTCCCTTGTATCTATGATACACGCGCCCGCATGACGTCACATGCACAAGAGGGAACAAAAAAAACGAAAAAAAAAGAAAAAAAAAAACTAAACTTTAGAAAAGTCTCTATGATGTAACATGTAAGATAAATTTACTTTAACATTCGATTAAATGTCGGGGGATCCAACACTAGACTGAGCTTTTCTTTTAAAACCCTCTCTTCTCACACTCTCTCTCTCTTTCTTGCGCTCTTGGTGAGCAACTGAGCAAGAAAATGACATATTTTTACACCACCTAACACGAAAATCCTGCTGTAGGTCATGACAATGTTCGAATTCTGATACACTCTGTGATAACGGTGATGATGTGAGATGCCTGTACTCGAAAGAATTACATTATACTGGCCGCGGTTGGTTGTAGGGTACTCTCTTGTTTTCTCTGGCCGAGCACATGCGCACAGTAGCCAAAACAAGTTTCACACACGACGACTCACGACACAGGACATTCAGACTTTCAGCAGTAGTAGTAGTCAGCTTTTGAATAGTTGATTCCTATTGCTCTCGGAGGGATTCAGAATCGTCCTTCACACCCTCCGGCTGGCGTATAAGAATTCCCATCGTCATCGCCGAAAGGAATTATTCCTCTGCTTTTGTGTAGTTGTCCAATACCCCAATTATTATTATTCTGTTTTTTTTTTTTTTTTTTTTGAGGGACGAAGGACGAGGGACGATCGTTGTCCCCTCTTCCAAGGCACGAACCCTTACAAGGTCAATAGGATGTGTGAGGAGTGTAATGTCGTTTGCATAAGAATTGTAATTTCCCATTGAAAAGAGCAAAAGGAACGATTGACAGCCGTGAACAATGTCAAAAGAATGTTATATCTATCAAATTGTCGCATGGATGTGTACAGAGATGATGCACGAAGAGGATATTGGTTTTTTCCTTTTTCCAAAAAGGAATAGGAATAGTGGGTGAATTACACCTCCATTCTTCCATTCTGGTCAATGAACTTTTGTTAATAATGAGTGATGGGGAATATGGTTTTTTTTCTCTGCTTTTCCATTTGTTATCGTTCGCATTTGTATGCGGACGTGTTTTGACAAGTGGGGCTTTTCTTTTCGTTATTCGTGATTGATTATACATTTGCCATGTGAGAGGAGAGTGGTTATTCCTTTGGTGGTTTTTTTGTTTTTTTTTGTTTTTTGCTAAACATCATTAGGTTAGATTATTGGAGCAATTAAGATTAAAGTATCTTTCGCGAGGAATTATCGTGTTGAAATTTGGATGGGTGTACTTTACGGGTCACCATTAGATCGGTTGTTATGTCAGCTTGGCATTAGCTTTGCTTGGAACGTTATAGCAGTCATCAAAGTGGGATTATCGAAGTTTTAGTGCAGATTCTTCTTCCGACTGACATCATCAGCGTTTAATCCAATTTGGTTTATTTTGAGTTTTTCTATGTCGTCCTGTCATACATAGAGATATGTACATACATACATATGTAGATCCTATGAAGTACATCAGTAAACCGATTGAGTCATATCTGTCCGAAAAATGCTGAAATTTGCCCATGAAATTGAAAAATTTCATTAAGACCAAATATTTAGACATTTTGACTGTCTACGCCTACTTTTTGGGGGCGTTTTCGTAAGAAAAAAAACTGATTTTAATGAGATTTTGATGTAACTAACATCTTCAAATGTTTGAAGTGTCGTTGCAATTAAATAAAATAAAGTGCGCGACTGGGTCGTGCCATTCTTCATATTTGAAGGAATTATTCTAACATTGCACTAATGGTTTCCGGGGGATTTCATACTTTCTTTAGGTTTTTTCTTAAACACTCTGAAAAGCTGGGCGTAACCATATATGGTTCCAAAGTTACAGAGAACTTTAAGGCCTATTAATGTTTCCATAACAATTTGTGTTGATTTCTAGTAAACAAATTTGGAAGAAAAAAAATAAAAAAAAAAAAAATGGGCGTAGCAATTCCAAAACTTGGTACGCCATTACCTTGAATTTGTCTTGAAATAACTGAGAAATAGCCAATTTTCAAAAGTATGTCATTTGTTACACACTGTAGAGCTGTTTTTGTGGAATTTTGAGTAAAATACCCTTAATTTTGAGGTTAGAATGAAAATTTCGATTTTGCCTCGAGGTCTGAATCCACTCAGACTCCAGATATGAAGCAAATCCAGTTTGAAGCAAATCCGTCCAGACGTTTAGACTGCAGTGGAGCGTATAGACAGACAAACCGACAGACAGACAGACAGAGTTGACGGACCCATAGTAATGTCAGTTTTGATTAAGATCTCGAGTTCAAGAGTCTTCAGGAAAGCAATACTTGTTTTATAGGGTATACGAGCTGCATATCTTGGAGATTCCTTGAAGGAACTTCTGCTCTGTCGTTTCACAGTCAAGGCGAGGGACGGCAAGATACATCATTCAGTGTTATTCCTTCAGACGACTTGTCGTAGGATAAGTATTACGGAAGGTCATCACAACTCGAGTGCGGATAATACCAAAAGTCATCGCGCCTAATCCGATAAATTGCTCTTTATGTGTCTAGCTGTACACCAACTAGGCAAGCCTGTCTGATTCTTCTCCATGTCTGGTGAATTAATTCATAACCTGAGCTCTTTTGATAAAACATCCACCCAATACCCAACTAGTTGGTGAATATGGCTTTCGTTGTCGAGAGTGTATACTACTTTACATAACTTAAGTCCGGTATCCCCTTGTGGGTCCTTGGGCCTCGACAATGCCTACGCGCCATCGTGTGCGGTTTCTGGAAATGTGTCTCAGTTCTCCCCAACTCTTTCCCAGTTCCCATGCTTCCTTCTCAACTGTTCTGCGCCACGTACTCCTAGGACCGCCGCGTATCCTGTCATCCTGAGTAGGCGGGTTTCATTGCATCGCGTAGTTAGCTATGGACCTGTCACCCTTTCGGAGAGTATGTCCAATCAGTTCATGGGTTCATAGGTTCATGGCCCGTTCTCTGATAGAGTTGTTCGTTAGAGATACGGTTTGGCCAGAAAATCCTAAAGATATAACGAAGGCACCTATTGACGAACATTTGCAGCTTCCTCGTGATAGTGGCTGTCACCCTCCGGGTACCACAAACAGTCGTCGCTTCGTGGTTAAGCTAATCATATTGCTACACCAAACTGTGGATAGCATCCCAAACGCAGATTTTGCTTTGCCTATTCGGCTGGCTACATCCAGTTCGGTTCCGCCATCGGTCGAGACATCGGTTGAGAACTCTCAACTCTCTCTACCGTTTGTCCAGCAATGCATACATGAGCTGATGAGCTCGGTCCTCGGTCCTAGGCTGTTCATCTCGAACATTTGTGTCGAGAGTGTATAACAATTTAGGAATTGCACGCTTTTCAGCTTCATGGCATCATTCAAAGGCTCTTAACTACCCAATCTATCTGTGCAAACTTGTGTTCTCTTGTATTCTACTCAAACTTTCAATTCTTGCGAATTCCTTTGCAACTGAGATAAATTTACAAACTGTTTGGTGTGTTTTTGAAAAGTGCCAGATTCTGTCAGTTTGAAAAGAGTTCTTCGATGTCGTTTCACCTAGCAAATCTGCTCCTGTTTCCAGTGGTCTCACTGCCATAGTGGATTGATTTACAGAGCTGAAAGGTACTACTAGCCACATCGTGACCAACGACCATGACAAACTGACAAGGTTTTGAAAATGTTAGTCATTCTTGACTCGAATTGCTGTATGCCTATTCCACAATGTACGTACATCCTACATCCTGCGGGCACTCTACAAACCACACAAAACGATGACTAAAAGATAATTAAAAACTTAACCCTCCCCATATGCTCATTCCATTCTTTTCATCTTACAAGAAAACTGTCATAAACAATGCTCCTAATCCCATTTGCCTTTTCAAGCGATGATACATAGATACATGTACATGTGCCACACTCCAAATAGGAGCCGGCCTACCGCCCCCACCAAAGGCGGTCCCTGTAGAAAATTTCTTTAATGAA
Source organism: Xylota segnis (assembly GCA_963583995.1). Lineage (NCBI taxonomy): Eukaryota > Metazoa > Arthropoda > Insecta > Diptera > Syrphidae > Xylota > Xylota segnis. The sequence continues at coordinate 17,979,453 of OY757240.1, forward strand.
CTCCCAGCAGTTCCATTTCAAAGGAACAAAAATCTTGCGCAAATGCCAAACACCCCACGGCTACCAAAGACATACCAAAATGGAAAAAATGAAAAAATTCATTTCGTTCCCACCCAGGAAAATTTTAATTATAATTATCGAATACCTGGAACTTATACTCAAAACAATATAACACAAGTATCTTTTATTTACTTAGTTAATTGGCAAAGTGGCTGCGTGGTAATTTAATTTCCTCTGCTCAATTAAATTTTATCCCTACACAGGACGACACTACATAACAGACTAACAGTCAGTCCCTCTTGGTGCATTAGTTAATTATAAATAAATAATAATGATGTAAAAAATATGCCGAAAAACAACACGAGTCCAGTTAATTTTTGTTCCGCGAAATAACAACCCAAATCATCACCTGTTTGCTTCACAGTTGTTAGCTACCGAAAAATATATCTATGTATGTAGGTATGTAGGGACCTAGTACCCATACCTATAATATAAATAGCATACACATCCTTACACTATTCCTGGTGCTACGCCATGCGGAATGGAAAATTCTTAGTAAGGGGTCGGTGGCGGTGGCGGTGGCCCCTTCTGGCAAAATTGTAATTTCCTTCGTCAGGACTTTGAAAGTATTTTCATCACTACGAAGGCACATCTGGTCGATTACACAAATTTGTGTAATTTAAGTTATTTTGACGGTTAAAATGAAATACCTACATTTTTGGAGCAAGGGGGTGGATGTTCTTCAGCGCAGAGTCTATAATTCATTGAAAAGTGATTCCATTCGATTGTGTTGTCTATTTTTGGAACTCAAATTGGAATTGGGGTCACTCGTTAGTTATTTAATTGTGACTTCTGAGGATGAGATTAGAAAGTCCAGCTGGTGGATTCATGTGTCGTCCATCTAACAATTAATGAAGCCAAGAACTGGTATTTGAGTCTCAAATGAGTCAGCTGAAGTTTCGCCCTTAAGTTTGTCTCCCGAATAGCAGTCGGTTCAGGGAGAGAGGTGAACTCTGATGATGATGGCCTAATCTCCAGTGAGAATGAAAATTTGGGCTTTCAGTTTTGCCAATACAAATGTCAGTGACTGGGAACAATGGCTATGGGTTCGTTGGAATATAATGAGCTTAGTATAAGCTTCCACTATAGAGCCAGAAGCGAAGAGCAGGGATTTGAAAGGTTAACCTGAAGTAGGGGACAAAAAGTCATCATCCACAAGAGTAAGAGAAAATCTCGGAATCACCATCGTCTTCCTCCTGCTTTTCTGACTTTTTGGAATTTCGTAGTCAAAATTTGGGGTTATGTCATGATTGAATACCATGCCTATATAGAGCTGTAATCCATTGAACCACATTGGTTTACATATTTCTATTTAGCGGGTAGGTCACAAGAAAGCAGTCACACTTTACGAAACTCAAATCTCATGTGCTGGGTTAATCCATATCACGGGCGTGTATGTCCAATTAGTGATTTTCAGTATCAAACCATTTCTTTTGGCTAGAAATGGGCTCTCTTGTAGATTATTGACTTCATCGACTTAGTCATGACGCTCTCAAGTAGAAAGTAACTTTAATCAGCATGGAGTATGAAAATGTAGGCAGCTAGGCTATGGCCCAGGTTTACCGCAGGACTGTTGCTGGGCTTTTTTGGGATATTACGTGGATATTGGTTGGGATAAGCCTGCGGATGTCTAGTCTTGTATGTAATACTACACAATTGTGCCTATTTTACCTCCAAGTGATAGCCATTCGCGACTTGCACCAATGCTGGACAAGAGAAAGACAACAGCACTATACATACGACAGCGGCCGAAGCAACATTCCAGAACATGAGGATAATATGTCTACAAGTCCCTACCGATGTTCAAAATCGGTAAGATTCTGAGCTTCTAAGACTGCCGCTGCCCGAATAGTCGAACTGCCAACCAAATTGACTACATTCTGATAGGTGAGTGATGCGGACGAGTTTCCATCATTCTGAATGTGCAAACGTTCAGAGGGTGAAACCGTCGACTTTGACAAATCTCTAATTGAAGCCAAATTCAGACCCCGAATATCTAAAGAGTAGAAGCGACGGACCCGCCCAGAAAAAGAAGTTCAACGTTGGAGCGGCTGAGTGAGAAACTCTCCGCTGTGCATTCACCATCCAATCTGTGGAACCAGTATCGCCCAAACATCGAAAAGGTAGTCGAGACTATTTAGATTCCTAACCGGAATAATGATAAATGGGGACAGACGTTTTTTTAGGAAAGCCCAGCAACTGGCAGTTGGCTTTAGGTCCGGATTGCACGCTTTTCGAAGTGAAGGACAGCTACGTTACTGACGTCAAGGAGAGAGAGAGTGATAACCCGCAGTCAATGAAGAAGTCAACTCCCCGGAATGACTCCACGAATGACATATTAGTGGAGATTCAGCAAAGAACTGTCCTAGGAAACCGTTGGTATTTCTATTGGATCAAAACTCGGACCATAGAAGCTCTTTAAAGAGAAAAATTCTTCGTCAAATTTTCGGTCCCGTACACGAGGAGGGCGATTGGACGAGAGGCTGTAACTGTGAACTCTATACGAGCTGTACCAAGATGTGGAAGTAGTACAAAAAGGCAAAACACGTCGATTGCACTACTTCGGCCACATCGACTGAATGGAGAATAGTGTTTAACCAAAGGGGATCGAATTACAGCCCCCGTGTTCGAGATGACAACGAGCAAGGAATCAGCGTACCGCGAGTGAAAGACGGCCCTGCTTCGGAGGTCAGTTGTCAGTTTATTTTATAAAAGATTCATGTGTTTCATCTAGGTGGGTCCTAGGTGCACATTTAATTCCCAGAAATCTGTATGCATTAAGGCTGCAGCTGTTTCTTCTGACACAATTGCTGTCAAAATTCGACACAACTCCTCGCTGAAGAAAACCACACCTTCAGTGTCACCTGAAATCATCACTACCCTCGCTCAGGTTACTCCGATTTTTATCGTCCAAACTCATTACGAGTCCCTAACTACCCCCCAACCCCACGTGAACGCGAAAAGAGCGAGTGTAAACACTGAAAAGAGTCAATTGCGACACCGACATGAGTATGTGCATAGCATATGTAAAGTAAGAGCTAAGTGTGCACCGTTCATATCTCAGAGAATCGAAAAAAGAGCGTGTATCACTCGCCAAACACGTGGTGCTGTCCTAAAAAAAGATTCCACTGACAAATCCAGGGGGAGTGGGGACAAAAAATATTAAAGTAAAAATGAGTATAGTATCTGGACAGTTTCATAAAAAAAAACCACCCCCTGTTCCTTCAAAGGATATTGTACTACATGTGACACCAGAGAGTGCTTGAAATTGTATTTTACTTTTCGTTGAGGGCGACAGAGGGATTTCCCCTCATTGACCTCAGCCATGAGAGCTTAGGAAAACTGTAACTGTAAGCTTTCTGCCGAGTTAATATGTGCTCATGAACCGAAAAAGAGTATGAGACCACCCACACTGCGCAGGACTCCTCTATTTGTCCAAAAAACCAAAAAAAAAACTACATTCGAGAGAAATGTAATTAAAAAGAGTGCAAGAGCAGAAACCATTCTCATGGTATACATAAGAAGGAACAAAAAAAAAAAAAACAACTCAAACGTGACAGTGACAGCAGAGGATTTAAGATAAACACAAAATTTGTCTATTTTTAAGCGTATTTTTGAAAAAAAAAAAGTCCAAATGAAAATTCCTACCTACATGCATCAAGAGAACCCGAGGAAACAATCGAGAGCGAGAGAAGGAAAATTCCTTTTTCAGAAGAAACTGAGAAACTGAGTGGAAAATCTATCGAAATTTGGAATTAGCTTAGGATTTGACTGAGACAGGGCACAGGGAGGGCCGCAGGGGGCTGGGGACAGGGGACAGGGGGTTGAGGGAGGGTTGGGATATAGTGGAATTTTGGGGTTAAATTTTCTTTTTTAGCTTTTTTTTGTTTGTTTTTTTTCTCAATTTCTTGGTATCTTTCTCTCTGTGGTGGTATTTCACCCACCCTACCCACCTCCTCAGCACAGTGTTAGCTGGCAATCGTCGGCACTATACCAAGGAGGAGGCTAAAACTTTACGCCAGAGCATACAACTGCAGTAGCTTGTGTTCGCTCTTCGTTCTTTCTCGCGTCATTTTGGGTGCCCGGGCTTACATTTAGCAACCGAGGAGACGTCGTCGGGTTTTTGATGAAGCGGGTCGTATGTTGTGTTTTATTTTGGTGTTATGTTGTGTGCTTGTTTAGTTTTTATTACATATAGTAAGCAAAACATACTCTATACATATATTTTTTTTTTTTTAAGAAATTTGTATATTCTATTATTTTTTTTGTTTTAATTTAAAGCCGACTGCTGTAGAGACGACTCTGGTTTTTGTTAAAACAACCATTTTAAGGAATTCTATTAACTTGAACATTTCTTGTTTCGGTGGCTGTGTGTTTACTCGGTATCTGTGTGCGTGCGTATGTGTTTGCGTGTATGTGGTTGATGCACAAGTGTATGTGAGAAATTTCTTGCCACGTTATAGTTGGTTGTCAAATGTCATCAATTACAGGTAACAAAACCGGAAACAATTTGCCATTGTAGTACGTACGTACGTCTATAGTCTTCTTAACGAATTTTCTTTTGTGAATGATTCAATCAGGGAAAATCCAATAAAACCTGACGCACATTTTTTTCTTTTTTTTTTTGCGGTACATATATACCCAGAGTATGTATTCTTTGAGCTTTCTGTGTTGTTTTTTATTTTAGTTTGGGAAATAATTCAAGTCCAAAAGAAACTAATACTAGGAGTCCACTAATAACTTGAATATATGTATATATGCACATGCATGCATATATGTATGTATGTATGTGCACATATTAATTATTTCACCTGTATTTAGAGAGGTACCTATACTATGTAGAGGATAAAATTCTATATGCACATATGCATGTATGTACATATATATTTATTTATATTTTTAGCTATCTCGGTATATGTGTGTCTTTTTGGGTGTGTACGTAGCTAAAAAAAAAAATGAAAAAAAAAACACAAGAGAAGCAGAAAAAAATATATCCTTTTATTATCCTTTTGTGTGCTAGAATTCAATGAGTCGGGGAGAGAATGTTCCTGCCTAGCCTGACGGCTGTTCGTGCTCAACGCCTGTTTGGCTCTGCTACTGGATTGGTTAGTTTGCTGCTCTACTTTTCTACTCTAGATGATTATGATGACTACACGACCGACCGACGACCAACCCCGACTACGACAACGACAACGACGACGACGATGATGATGATGATGATGATGATGACGACGACGACTATGGGTGTATAGTAGTGTTGTGTAGAAGAAGGTGAAGGTTGGGAGAAATGTGAAAGACAATCCAAAAAGTATATACATACAAACATATGTATGTACTATATCTATGTATATACTGCGCTTTTTGTTGCCGCTCCCTGTACTCTAATTTTTCTCCGTCGGCGTGTCATACACTTGAGATCACTATCTTTTGCATCATCATCCCCAAGAAGAGAAGACAAAAAAAAAAAAAAAATACCCCCAATACCACCCCCTTGTCAGAGTCGGATTTTCACATGGAATGGAACGGGGACTAGGGCTGTACGATAAGAGAGAAATTTTCAATTTTAGTGGCGTCAGAGTTCTTAGCCAGTGTCTGGACCGGCAGATGTTTTCTATTGAAAAACATTACCAATCCAGGCATGGCACCATGATGCTCCTATCCTTTTTAACTACTGCTCATGGCGGTTCTCTTACTTTATTCCATTTATCTCTCCCCTCTCCTTTCACTCTCTCTCTCTCTCTCTCTCTCTCTCTCCCTCTGGCTTTCTCTCTATTTTATAAGAATATTTCCACCCTTCACCCCGCGCTGTCTGTATGTAAGTTTACTATAGTGTCGTCGGTTAAATGACAGAAAATACGGTGTGCACAAATTGTTATGAAAGTCATTCGCTCAAAGTCTATTACATTATATTTTATACCGAGACGAGGGACGGTCGGTCGTGTTCGTTAATAAGGGAATTCCTAAGTGTTCTAGGCATTCTAAAATGTTGCTTGAAGCAATTATGAGTTACATGTATTAACGCACTAAAACGATTACATTAATAGATATGCGGTTTCTAGAAATGCCTATGTGGGATGGGGGAAAACGATGAATTCTCATTCATCCTCATATATAGGATGGAACTAAAGGCAGCCTCAGAATATCATACCTGAAAGCATCCACTTAAGTCGATGCAATTGAGCCTTTATGACTGAATTTTAGATCGTCTTCTTTTCCCACTGATGGGAGTAGTAACATGTATGAAAAGGATCTTTTGAAAGTCACGCCTAAATGTTTCTTTTTTTTTGGAATAAAACATGTACATAATAACTATGTTTTTTATGGGGTTTTTGTTTATTATAAAAATATGGCTTTAAACATAAAAAAATCATCAGCATAAAAAATCTTCAATCATTTGTCTATAGCACTCTCCATTGACAGTAAGAGCTCTGTCATTTGTATCTTCAAAGACAAATGAACCAATAGTACAGTTTTGTGGATGTAATGGTTTTTCTGAAATTATTCCAAGATTTCCTTCTGCCAAGGGGAGACAATTTCGTTTGTTGATGAAGCCATCCAATGTGGAATGAAAAAACCTGCATCACCCCTGCATTCTAACAACCATGTTGCCATGTGTCTGTCTACTTGACAAATGTCAAAGATGACATGAAAAGAAGGAATTATTCGCTACTGACATCTAGGTGCGACTTTTCAAAGACCCTTTAGTGGGACTTCGACTCTTAAATGCTATTTATACGTTCGTAACCGCCTCGCAGAAGGGCAATAAATTTTCAAGTGGTAGAAACGCGTTCTATAACATTAATTTCATTCGCAATGGATCGGTGTCCTCCATAGTTTAAGGTTGGAGTGCTTGAACACTACAAAGGGCTTCATATGTATATCCACCAACTCATCAAGACCTAAATTATTTGGGCAAATGGCATACACATATCTCAGCGTCTTGTTTTCGGAAGAGGGAGGCTTTGGAATGGTTGAAAGTCAGCCTTTTGAGAGGCTTTTCATGAGCCTTACATACAAATCTGCGGTCAAAACGCAAGTTTAAAATTAAATATTGTCCTCGTATTGTTTTTATTTTCACTCCTAATTTTTGTTTTTTTTTTCTAATTTTTGGCATACATTTTCGTATAGAAATAATTTATTTAATCTAATTTTTAAATGTTAATGCAAAATATTTTCGGAGAACTGTTTGGCAGAATTATGGTCTGAAAATATTTTTAAAAGAATTTTTTTTTAAATAATAATAAGAAATTTATTCGTGCATGTCTTTTCCGTTTAGGTGCTAGCTATAGACCACTCAATAGGCAGAATGGAGCCTGAACACGTCGATCAAAGAATACTATTGAGCAGTACGCTCTGATATTTCAGGCAAATAAGTCCAAAATTCATGCTAAAATACTTTTTTAATTATTAACTACAAGACCTTGAGCGAAATTTCAATTGTTTTCGATTTTGGTTTTCCACTAACAGATGTCAAAGTCACCGTGCTCGGTTTTGACTCAGGATGTTCAGTCAATTCATGCCGAGTTGAAGGAGCTTACATTCTGAATGTAAAAAGAAACACGCATTCGATAGCTCTGAACTAAAAAGGAAACGAACGACGTTTTGGAATGCAGGCAGCACGGACAGCTTTTGTCTTGTAGCAACTCCAACTTGATCGTCTTTGCTCGAATGAAGTGCGATGACTCGGCCTATAAACCACTTGCGTTGATTCGGATATTTTTCTGGATCTGTTGCCAACGAGGGCGATGTTAAGATGACTTCAAGTATTCCACCTGCCAACGTTTACAATACTGCAGTATTCATTGGCACATCTAAGGTTGGCTCTGGAACAGTTGCATGGCACTCACCTAGAAAGAAATAAGCTCGTGGGTTAGTGGGTCGACATCAGTGTCCGGAATTTGGCACAATGGCCTCGAATTCAGAATTGGTCTCATTTGTGTTAATAACGAATTCTTCAAAGGTTAAGATGTCCGTAGCGATTACCCTGTGAAGATGCTGCTTTACGCATATCATTCCCAATGAAATGCCGAGAAATTCTGTCACGAGCTAGAGACATGTTGTAGTCTGAGAACAGGTTGTGTTTTAGGAACAAAGCGAAGTATTCGTGGGACTGTTCTGTTGAACTTGTTATAAAACGGGAGTAATGCGAATGAATGTTCGTAGTTTTTCACAAGATAAGACTGACACCTTTCGTTCTTCGCTTCTGCAGCTAGGATGCTCCTCAACGTCAGTTATTATTGGCCACTCGACGGCAATGTGGACCTGTGCACCAAATAGGGTGAGAATTTCTGAAGTTCGATTCCCAACGAAAATGACAGCCATGACAGCACGACATTTGAGTCAGACCATGCATACATACTGCAACGAGTAATCTAGCAAGGAAAACAGCACCGCACAGCTCTAAACGTGGTATACTCTGTTTTGTTTTATGCGAGATCTGAAAAACCGTGCAATGGGAACGACGCTTTCGCCAAACCGATTGTGTTAGGTATTTCGATTTTTGTTAGGATTGAGAGTGCAGCTCGATATCAGTTCCATTGAGCCGCAATGGGATCTGGAACCAAGCCATCCCAGTCTAATTATAGTCGTGCGCAAGTTGCTCTACAGCCCGAACCGAAAAAAATGGTACACAAAAGATGCCGTTTTGCAATGGCTTCGATGGTGATTTTCGCAAAGCTATGCACTGAAAATCTGAGTCCTTTTTCTGACACCCAAATTTAGCGAAACATCTTAACGATGTCCAGACCAAAAAAAAATTGGTTGAGTTGGTCAACCTATCAGATACAAATCTTTTAAGCAGCTGCGGTTTGCACTTTTATAGGATCCGTCAAAAACGACACAAAGTTTCTCACTGTCTGGTTTGATGAGGAAGATAGACGTGCAATTTCTACGGTAGAAATTTCGGACATATGTCCTGGCGGTAAACATTCGTCGCAGAATGACAACTAACTTTCAAATGGGTCCCTTGAGAATTTCCTCTTCATGGACTGGAGACGCACTACGATCTGAATCACGATATATTCGTTATAAATGTTCTTCGACCTTTGTGTCAGATATGATCGGCTTGGGATAAACTTCTTCAATCGTCCAAAACATGGGCACCGTGGATCGCTTTGTTGACGAATGAACTACCTGAACTACTGGGCTTCGTGTTGACAGAATCATGATCAACCAAATGATGATGACGAGTATTAAAGGTACTGGACCGAAATTTCAATTGCCAACGAACTGAAGAATGAGATTGAAACGCAGTTTGTTGGACTTGACTAAATCTCTCCTAGAGGGTGCTTCCACTTAGGTCCGGACATTGCAAAAGTCCATCCGTGGCGTAACACCACTAAAAAAGAAGCTGCCTTACAACGTCTTTCCAAAAAAATGGTTTATCCTCTGATACACTATACTTTTGACCACGCCTTGCGAGCATAAGGGTCCAGCTTGTTTAATAATATGGAACTGATCCCTGTCTAACGAATTGATTGATGTTAAGATCTTAACGAGCTTCGGATTTCGGGAAGAAAGAATTCAGTCTCTGAATTAAAATTTGTTGGTCCGCTAATTTGCCTGCGACATCCTTACTCCTTTCGCAGGTAACACAGCCCTTGTTATGACCACGAGTAAGACGAAGTACAGAGAGGGACATTCTATCGTCCACTTATATGAAAAGCAGGAGAGAAAATTCGGCATGTATTTGGGTAAAAAAAGTATGAACGACACTACGGCCGAACTGTAGGCAAAGTACAAAATCAGAAATAGACCCAAGAATACAAAGAATCGAGTCGAGTACAATTTACTATCTATTTTAGATATTGCCAGGGGCCCTCGTTTTGAAAGTTAAAGTCAGTCGGAAGTGGTATCTCTTTCGAGTCAGGTAAAAATGCATTTCGACATTCGCAGAAGAACTGTCAAAAAGTGGCAGTCTACATACCTGTAAGCAGGGTGTCGTTATAGAAGTTGTATTGGTTTTTCAGGATCAATCAGGGTCTTTCCACTGAAAAATACTTCTCGGGGCAGTTGACCAAGTGTTCTGTGCGAGAATATCGAATGAATAGGGCAAATTACTGATGAAGTCACCTTAGTGTTATTCGAAAAGACGAGTCACATAGATTATCTGCAATGGGCCGTCGAACTGCAGCGTAAGCGTCTTCTGTTGAACCTACCCCCTGCATGGTTTTTCTAGTTTATTTACACTCGTTCTTTGTCTGATTCCAGAACATACTGTGAGAAACGGCCGTATATGAAATCCACTAGCATCTCGAATTGTGGTTTTGCTAAGCGTATCCCTGGAAGCAAACAATAATGTTTACGATGCACGAAACACAGAATATTTGTAAACATATTTGTTTATTGTTTTTTTTTGTCAAACAACGAAAACTGTCAATGGCTGCCGAATAAGAACTCCGAAAAACGAATGACTTTGACATCTGTAAACGAGTTGCTAGGTACGGATTTTCCGATTACGGAAATTGTATTCCGATTCTCGAATTCCTTAGTAGCAATCTTCCGTTTCCGAATGATTTAGAATTCGGTACGAGATACAGGGTAGGGCACCAGCTATGCGTCTTCGATCCAAAGAACGAGACGATTTCTGTAAAAGTTTATGTTAATTATTTATAGCACTGTAGGGTAAATAAAGTTCTAAAGAAAGATACGATGACAGACATCAAAAAAAGGGTACCCGATTATTACAATAAGACTGGACATAGCATAAGTACATTCCCTCCTTTGGAGCCTTTGGCAAGGAGCTGGCAAATAAATCACAATTTTCCCTTATCCTTAGTCCTCTTACATTCGCGACAGATTTGACAAGGCTACGTCCTTCCCTAATCCAAACCACTGCCCAACCACCAGCAGGAAGAAAAAAAAATAAAAAAATAATAATATTTTTCTGTGTGGGTGACGACCCTAATAATGCTCCCCCCACTGCGACGAACACCTCATGTTAAGAATTATAAGCGATGTCGTTTAGCCGCCTTGAACCGTTTAGCCACGACTGGGGTTCTTCGAGATTAAAATTCCTCGAATCTCCACGGGAGAGTGTCATTGTTGATTCAACGTTGATTCATTAAAGTAGGTGCAATAAAACCACCTAGTACAGGGTAGTAGGTGCGGGATGGTAGGAGAGATAAGGAGCTTTGCTGTCTGTCATACTTCTTTTCAGGTCCTTAAGTGACAGGTTCTAATGCCCGGCTTATAATTATGGTAATAATATAGCAATTAATTAATAATAATTCAATTATTATTTGTCGCACCGACGTAGAGTTTAAAGTCAGTAAAAAAAAAGCTGGAAGCGTGACGTCCTTGGTACAGCAGTCTCTGAAGTCACAACACTAACGGTGTAAATTAAATTCTCAAGTCAATTAATCGGTCGACGTACGTCAGTACGTCAGATTAAACTAATTAGCTGACGTTGGCGTGGCTTTGGTATTCTCCTTAAACTTCCAAAACCTGTTCTCCTCCGACGAATATGTGATTCTCTAATTAGGAATTAATTAAACGGTATTAATTAAAATCATGAGGTGGATAAGGAGAGATTGTTAATTGTTTTCTTTCTTTCTTTCTGTTTTTTTGTTTTTTTATTTTTTTGTTTTGATCTACTGTAATTGCACTCGTATTTGAGAAGTGATGGTACTTATCGCAGTACACGGGCGTGTATCCTTATTTCCATCAGATTAATATATGTATCTATGTATGTATGTATGTAGATGCGAAAGGATATACCTGTTTTATTGTGTGGTGGCACATTTATGAATGCGCGCTTGTGTTTCTGCCTTTAATATCCTGCTGTGAGCACTTTTGCGAAATGGAGATACGAACGGCCATTTGGAATTGAATTGAAAACGCTTTTACATTTTTTATTCCTGGTTTGTTTACCGAATAAAGGCTCAATGTGTATACATTTCTACTATTGGTCAACCGATAATTATTCTAATTGCATGTTTAAGTTCATAAACAATTCCTGTCGCAAAGTGCGGCTAATAAATGCAAAACGATTCAAGGGTATTATGAGTACTTTGAGCGAATGAAAGCTGTAATGAAAAAAACATGAAATATTGCACATCATTTGGTAACAGAACATAGCATTATGATGTACTATGCAGACTAAAAAAAGGTCTTTAGTTGAATGTCGAAGAGACATGGTCTTATGGTCGGTTTAAAGTGCGCAACGTGAGTGGAGTGACATAAATCATACCCCCAACCTCAACTGAATTAGTTATGCTTTTTATCATATTCTATGCTTATAAGCATTAATAAGGTACTAGTCCGGAGCGGCGTTCAAAGCCATTAACAAAATTGGTACTACCAAAGCAGTTACAGCCAATGGAGATCGATACTGGACTATGTTGACTGACTATGTTTGGGATAAATTCGAAACATACGAATGTGGTTTTAACAAAACGGCGCCACATTCCACACAGATGGCCAAACAATCAAGTTGTTTAGACCAATGCTACAGACAGGGTGGTCATTTTTTTTTAAAGGCTTTATCGCTTAGGTGTGCGCCGCCATTTGGGCTTTTTTGCCGCATTTCTCGCATAGTTTTGGCCTTTAAGTTCCTGCACTTTTGTCGTGTATTCTCCTTAAGAGCTTCCAGAGTCAGAGCCTTGTTCTTATAGATCCGTGATTTCAAAAAAAATCCCCAAAAAAAGAAGTTTTGAACAGTCACATCGAGCCATCAGGGGACGCGGAAAATATCCATTGCCGCACGAGCTGTGTGTGCGGTTGCCCAATCCTGTTGAGACCACATTTCTTCAGACCCATTGCCTCAATTACAATAAAAACTCGTCGTTCATGGTTCGGTATCGCTCCCCAGTAACAGTGGCTACACGTGTTACCCACGTATCGCCAGCCACGGTGGTATTCTCGGCCAAACGAGCACTACGTGATCTTCCTGTGCCTCTTGTCACGGCTGAATGCCTTAGTATTTGACCAGTTGGCGTAGAAAGGCCGGAAAATCAGTACCGAGATTCACGTTGGGCCACAATCATGGACGAACTGCTCGGTAAAAAAATAGTAATATATAGCATTCCTCAATCTTGAGGAGTATAGCGTTCCATGACTTGTCGACGTGTATTCCGCATCACGAATAACAAAACAAAACTAACAGTTGGCACACTTGCGTCTTCCGACAGGGTGAAACATCTTGGGCCACCTTGTATTAACAAGAATCGCCACTTCTATACAAGTTGTTTCACGTGACACTAACTTGGTTCTGCAGATCTCTGAACAGAGCGTGAACACACCCAGGGAACAAAGCAGTAAGCTTGCAAATGACTGGGAAATCAGTCGAAAATTTATCCATTTTTCAGTTTAGGATATTCGACTTATTTATGCAAGAGAAGCACAAGATAGGGCTTTTGTTTTGTAAGAGAAATGAGTGGATTCCTTTAACATGGATCCACTTCACTATAGAATGTAGCGAAACAGTTCCAATGATGGAACGAACATGAAACCTCTCTTTTTTTTAAAGGGAACTAGTCCCAGTAAACATGTCCTTGAAACTACGTCATTCCATTGACATTTTTCCGTAGTGGAGAGAATGTATTGAGCCTGTTTGGAACTATGTAGATACTGATCTTCTAAATAATAATAAAAGGCTTTGGACAATTCCTTTCAAGGAAACACAAACATTTCTATTCATGGAAGGAAAGGACATAGAACTACCCAACTCTATTTCACCAACACAATTAAAACCCGGACTGACTATAGAAATAGCCTTTTATCCTTAGGCTATACCATTGGACCCTGGGCATTGTCTGACACAGAAATGGATTGTAGCCACTTCACGTGTCTAACCCTGGATTGAAGAGCAACATAGGCACGATAACAGCCCACTATGCGTGGAATGCATGGAACGCCCACAATTTCGAAGCATCGATGGGACAACTCGGCCGACCACCAATCCCAATACAAAATGTTGGTCAAATTAATAAATGGTAGTAGATATGGTAGGAGGTCACCCGATGTTTTTTTTTTTATAAATGAAAAACTTTGGTTCTGCTTTTAGATGATGTCTACTTTTTATGTTTTATTATTCATGTCTTGTTGACGTTTAATTTGTATCTGTTTACTTCACTAATGTCAAAGTAGAATTGACATATCCCGCCATTTGCAAAAATGATGACATGAAGGGTGATGCCTCTTACTACACCGTGTACAATCTCCTCTCGCAATGAAGTGCTTTTTGTCAAATTAATATACACAGCATACAACAAGCAGAAAGTCTCACATAAATGTCAACAACCATACCTTCCCTCAATTCCACTCCCAGGAAATGCAGTCTAAGTACAGTCAACTTAGTCAACCCATCATGGGTTCCAAAATATCAAACACATCAAATTCACATGAATTTGTCAAATTTCAGTAAGTTAATTTCTCTTCCGCCATTTGCGTGAAAATCATAATCGGAAATTTCCCCCGGATACGGCGGATGCGGAAGCCCCAGCGCTCCGATTTCCTAACATCAAATTTGTGTCAAAAAATGCCCCTAAAAGACTCACATATGGAGGTATAAACTTCAGAAAAGAATTCTCTTTGAAAATACATACCAAATCGAAATCACACCATACTCTAAGTGAACTGAAATTCCACATAAAATTTGTCGAATTTAAATAAATTAAAAAAACCTCTCCCGACATTAGCGTGAAAATCGCTATCGGAAATCTTTCCCGGATACGGAAGCCCTAGCACTCTCCAATTTAATTTTGAATTTAACCTTTTATTTAATTCCCAAGTAAATTTTCTAATTTTCTTGGGATTAGCATGAATTAATGTAATTACTTACGGTATTTTAAGGGGTCCACAGGCACTTTATTAATGGGTAGGGTACTAATTGTTTTTCAACTTGTTCAAATCTTACGAAATAACTTGACGACAACTCCATGGAAAAAAGTTGCGGTGGAGACGAAGGAATGGTGGCAGGTTCGTGGTTGGTAGGAGGTATGCGCTAAGTGATATTATGAAACGATTTTGATGACGCAACGGGAGGGGTGTATTCTTTCTTTTATTTTTCGTTTCATGCGTATTTTTGAGGTTTTTAAAGGAAAATGTCTTTACTGACTGGAACCACATATGGACATACATATTATAGAAAAGTTTAATATGTACATAGGTTTCATATTATGAAGTTTTTTTTCACTTTTTTTTGACAAAGAATACTGTGGTGGACTTCACAAAGCCTACCTGCCAAATGTCAACGATAGCAATTTTGACTAAGGGCCTTCAAAAGTAACTTTTGTGATTATTCTTGTAACCAGGGGGGGCACTGACTAAAATTTAAATGTATATTTTGGCCTCCTTCAACTTTTCCTTTATCTACAACTGTTTCTGAGAAAACAGGGAAACTTTTCCCCAAAACTTAAACTTCCACGAATTTCTTTTACATTTCCTTTAATTAACATGTCCCCAACAGTCAATCAGGATAGAATTTGCAGCTGACATCAAAATTAGAGACAAGCGTGCATACCAAATGTCAACGATATAAATTAAGACTGAGGCAGTTAAAACGTAACTTTTGTGATTGTCCTTGTAGCCAAGCACAGTAAGGAGTATCCAAACCCATCTGTCAAGCTCCTACAACTTTGACCTACGTAGTCCTTCGTTGTGAGTGTGTAGAAAGAAGCAATTTACAAATCCATTAATTCAGTCAAAATGCCAAATGCGTACTTTAACAGACTCTTCTTTCAGCTTGAGAGCATGAAACTTTTTTGAATTGTGGTCACATTTCTAATTACCTACTTGCAAATGGAACCTCCTTCGCCTTAATAAAACTATATATTCCTTGAACCTTTATGTTTAACAGTTTAACCAAGAAGCGATAGACAAAGACCATGGACTTGAATTCGAGATGGCGGTCTTAGTTTTCGCTGCCCGCCATCTATTTCTCGGTATTTACATAATTTCCCATAGCTAACATGTCGCCAACATCTTAAAGAATATAATATGGCCGTGACATAAGGCCATGTGACATAAGGCCATATTTCAAAGAATGGATTTATAAAGTGACATGAAGCCATATTTCGGGTTTGAAATAATGGCCTTATGTCACGGCACCATTCAATACCGACTTTTACAACCGATAAACAAAAACAAGCAAAATGTACGCAATTTGTGACACAAATCCTGTGAAAAATTTTCTCAATTTCTATGTGAATTTTCTGAAAAATGCATACTTCTTTGGAGATAATGACTAAAATTGATTTAGTTGCTTGCTTTCATCTATTTAATTAATTCTTTGCTCAATATTTCGTCATGAAATTGCTAGAAAAATTGCTTAAAAAAAAGATTCCTTTGACATCATTGATTCTGACGTGTCTGCTCATTTTAAAAACCACTTTTGGGAATTAAAACAATCTAAGTTAAGAGAACAAAATTGTGGAATTCATTTGTTGTATGTTTTTGTGTTCCCTACTTTGTAAATGGTTGCTGTTTTTCCCCACCAAAATTATTCTGCATTGGTTGAACAAATCAACATTTACTTTTGTGTTTGCTCCCCTTCCTCTGTGAACAAAAACAGCTTCCACCTCCGAATTGTCCTCCTTCCTTGAACTTCCTTATTTTTTTTAAATTTTATCCTTTTCTGAACTTTTGAACAGCAATGCCAACAAATCCCAATAAACTTCCACTTCGTGTGTGTTTTCTTGAACTTTTTCGTCTTTCACTCCCAAAAGATTAATTTTATTGAATTGCAAATTTCAAATACCTCTAAACGTATCCCTCTCCAGGCTTATAGTCTCGTTCCTTTATTTTGAAACATATTTCGCGCCAACCAACTAATGGACTGTTGACCATGGTTAGGCCTAAAATTGTTTAAATGAACGAAAAATTCTTGCCATTACGTCATCGATACATTCGACAAGATCGCATAGCACATACCACCTTTGAACCGCCATCATTGTTAACCCGTTCCGCCATTTCCGTCAGCGTTAGCGTCATTTAAATAGTGCAGTTGTGCGTTTGTGAGTTTGTGCCTGTGTAAAATTGTTAAAATGTGAAATAAATTTTTGTTTAAAATATATTCTCTGCCGAAATTCATAAGTACCGTGAGTAATTAGTCTAGCTTATACTTTTTACAAATAAAACAACAATTCGTGAATGCGATTGGATTGTTGTTGGATATTGTATTCTTCCGTATCCGGAGGAAATTTCCGATTGCGTGTTCCACACAAATGGCGGAAGAGGTTCTGATTTACTTAAATTCGACAAATTTCATGCGGAAAATCAGTGTGCGATGTAATTTCGATTTGTTTTGTATTTTCGAAAGGAGAGCGTTTTTTTTTCTTCCTTTTTTTCGTTCAAAGTTAATAATTTCATAAGTGAGCATTTTGTGTGAGCGGAGAAGGAGAAAAAGTATAAAGCAATTGCCTGCGCCTTCATCCAGGTTGTGGAAGTATGTGCAAATTTGATAT
This sequence comes from Xylota segnis, assembly GCA_963583995.1. NCBI lineage: Eukaryota > Metazoa > Arthropoda > Insecta > Diptera > Syrphidae > Xylota > Xylota segnis. The sequence continues at coordinate 17,996,918 of OY757240.1, forward strand.
TAGGAAATCGGAGCGCTAGGGCTTCCGTATCCGCCGTATCCGGAGGAAATTTCCGATTGTGATTTTCACGCAAATGGCGGAAGAGAAGTTAACTTATTGAAATTTGGCAAATTCATGTGATTTTGATTTTGTTTTGGCTCTTTTGATATTTTGGAGGGATTAGGCGGGGGAGGGAGAGGACGTGTGAAAGGGAATTTAAGCAATTGTTGGCTGTACTTAGAGTTCGTTTCTTGGGAATTGAATTACTTAGGCATTCACTGCAACAATATGAAGAAGCTTTGGCAGGCATGGTTGTTGACATTTGTGGGACTCTTTTTGCTTCCCGTATGTTAATGTGTAAATGTGTGTACTTAGCACATACGTTTTGACTTGAATTAAGGAATTAAAATATTGTCTGAGGAATATTATGTGGGATATGAATGAGTCTCTTTCGGGTAGTCACTCTGGCTACCAGAGAGACCTCATTGGGTCTTCTAGAGAAGTAATATGTTCTCATATAAATATGACTGAGCTCTTGAATTACAATGAAATCAGCCCTCCACTAGTCCCCCTCCAAACCTTAAGGGGCTTGAAAGTTCCCAGACGAGATAGCATCAAATTGGAACTTGCAGTGTACTCAGAGAGATGATGAAGAACATCATCCTTCTTCTAAGGCAATACAATCGCCGATATTACATTTTGGTGAGGAATCTTCAAAAGATACCAATGGTCTGCACCATTGGTGATACCCGATTCATATAGCTGACCTGTCAATGTCATTAGTGTCAGTCAGTATATGCCAACGGGCTAGACCTCACCCTCAGAGAGGCACTATGAGAAACCGGCCGTAGTACAGCTTCAATCCTCTCATTTGTTCATTGTTTCATGACTACGACTAAGTTCCCTTAACAAGTAGTTTACGCTTCTGTAGTGTTAGTCGCGAAGGAACCATGTCCAAGACGGTTTTAGCACAGAGGCAGTTTGTTATATACGCTTACCTTCGAGTATCTTCCAATAGTAGCCAATGCATTTCTCTTAGTCTGATTTCTAGCTCGTCGCCCTTTTTTTTTTAACGTGTCACTTCCACTTAAGTTTTGCGTCTAGGGTTCCTAGATATTTTGCCTTGTTTGCGTATGGTATTTGTACCGAGTTAAGGGAAATAGGTAAGTGGCTTACCTTTTTGTACGTGAAATTGACATGCGATGACTTGGTCTCGTTAAGGACGATTCGCCAAGTCTTTGTCCTTTCGCATACTTTGTTTAGAGCCCGTTGTAGTTTACCCGTTGATGATTCGACCGACTCGTCCGTTGCGAGGATAGCCGTATCATCTGTGAACGTTGCTACGACGGTCCCTTTATCTTGTGGCATATCTCTTGTGTAGAGCAGGAACGGCATCGGACCGAGTACGCTTCCTTGAATTCCGATTATTCGGTCCCGTGTCTAACACGAAAAAGCCTGTTTTCAAGGTAAGATCCCAGTATTCTACACAATTTTTGCACAATTTTTTCGGTAGAATTAGCCTTAGCTTATACCTGAGACCTTCGTGCCATACCTTGGGATACGCCACGAAAAGCGCTAGAACACATCTTTTTCGCTTCTAGAGCTTCTTCAATTCCATTCGTTATACGATACACCTGATCGATTGTGGAATGCTTGACCCGAAAGCCGAACAGATAATCCGGGATCAAGTGTCTTTCTTCCATTACTGGTTGTAATCGTTTAATCAGAAGTTTCTCGAAGAACTTAGATGTTATCGGCAGAAGCGAAATGGGTTTCTTATCGTTTGCACATTTCCCCAGTTTCTGAACCATAATGACTTCCATTGCCTTGGAACATATAAACGTCTCAAGGAAGCGTTTATAATGTAGAGCAGCTTAGCTAACGCCTTTGTTGGTAGCTCTTGATAGCCTTGTTATTTTTCAATCTTCCTATTGTCATTCGAAGTTCGGACAGGGACACAGTTTTTACTTTAAAGTTGTCGGGTGCCGTGTTAACATTCGGGTCTTCGATCAATGGTTGTCCATCGAACGGCTTGAGCGTTTTTTCTAAATGCTCGGCAAATAATACCGATAGATTAAACAAAGCTTTAGAGCCTCCAAAGGTAGGGTATAAAGATTATTTCCAAGCATGCGAGACAAACCTTAATAAATTAAATATAAGCTAGTGCTAGTCTTTGGTTTTAAAATGAAAAACGAGACTGTCCCGAGGTATATTTTCCAAAATCTTAACTACAAGGTGGCCCAGAATACATCAGTCTATCGGAGGCTGCTATAAATCTTGCAAATGGTGGCAACTGTCAGATTTGTTTTGATATTTGTGAAGACAGCAGCTATACGCCGCGGTTATTTTCTTAAGGATAAATTTTTCCTTGATTTCGGCGCCACGTGAATTTCGGCGCAGATTTCCCCTCCGTCCCATGCCAACTGGACCAATATGTGGTAAAAGAGGCACCCGTTCTGCCATGCCCTTTATGTTTCATTTTAAAGATACAGCAGAACAACATCGGGTGACTGCTCTTGGGCCACCCTGCACACCAGTGATTGTCAGCCACACTGCGGTAAAGGTGGCCAATATCGTCGACTAGATTTAAAATTATCCGCGCGTGCACAAAATACAGTGCCTGAAACTGTTCAATAGTTTCCCAAATAATTTAGACAATTCCAAGGAGAAAAACGTTGAATTTTTAAAGCCTGACAACCGAATTAAACTTAATATATTTTAATAATTAATACACAGCCGTTAAGGCTGGTTCTAGCCAAATCTGGAGTCACGCACTCTCACGCGATCAAACAAACTACAAATTGATGGAATAGTGTGCACAATCCAAATAAATAAACAGAAAGGTCACAAATAATAATTTTCATTACCCCTGTGCTTGTATCGTTAAATTGGTGGGGCCCGCTCCAGAGAAAAAAAGAGTCTATGTCTATTGTTAGGTTCCAGCTAGAATGCCTCTTCTTTTGATCAACGTCTTGGAACAGAGGAGTTCCTCTGAGGAGTAACCAAATGCAATACTTTAATTTATTTTTCAACTTGGGAGACCAATACTCCTTTTTGGTCCTTTTCTTTTTTTTGTATTGTATTTGTACACACAAACGCACACAATGTAATCCCTCAAGTAGTACCCAATGGGCAATGGGATACCTACATCACAATCAGTTGTTTCATCCGTTCTTTTGCGATTACCAGGAAAACCAATGAAGCAGTGATTTCCTGCGTAAAGGATTTCTGAAGAATTGGGGGATAAACAACAAAAAGGAATCGAATTTATGGGTGAAATGATCCTTATTTGTCATCTCAATTACGTCGATTTTAACCCTGTTGGCTAAGCAGCCACTTTGGTTGGTTGATTTCTCTGTTATGGAGAGTTTGTGCGGATATTTATGCAAAGGGTGTGAAGAGGTACGCATTGCAGTTGGTTTGGTCCTTTCTAAGAAATATAAATCGAACATGACATCTTTTTTTTTTTTGTTTGCGAGTTCTTGATTGAAATACAATGTGTACCACTTTGCGGAAGGTATTGGTCGATTGCCTTTTGTGGAGTTTTAATTGGCAAGTACTATCTATCGTTGTCAGTGGAAACAGCTTCTTCTGTGGCAGGGGAGAGGCGAATGATGTTCCAGGAACTAAATCCCAATGAAGCAGTTAATTGTTCAATTAAGTTCACCCACTTGGCAGCGGCGCAACCTTAATTCTACAAATGACTTCAAGGACACACAGCACCAACAGCAACGCAGGAAATGAATTCGGAAACATGAGATCCCAGCCCGAGTTGAACTTTAATTCATTCGCGGAAAACTCATTTAAGTTAGGCGTCGTCGTCACCGACGACAGGACCCATTCAACAAAGTATCTACATACAACCAAACCTCATAGTTACCTCTGCTTCCATCAGAGATATGGATGAGTATTATTCTCACAGCCGCGTGTACGAGAAGATACCCACCACCACCGCCACCCAGCCAATCCATTAATGCATTGGTTTATTGATATTCTAGGCAACCGCCAGTACTGTCGTGTATATCTGTCGTTTTTCTCCTCCACCATCCGCACAGAGAGCCTACGAGTCCATACATACATATAAAAGATAACACTGTAGGTGTAAGGTTAGAAAATGGTCACCTGTCGTGCTGTGTGCATCCTTTTCAAAGCTTCTCCTACATTTAGTATCTATAAAGCGCACACGGCACAGTTTTACTTTTTTTTTTTTTTTTTTTTATTTCTGTCTTTCTTTCTAAGGCTGTTAGTTTTAATGAGGAAGTCCTGCATTATCTGACTTGCTAGTGAAAGCCAAGGTATAAAGAAAAACCACTTAGTAGTGCTACTTTCGTCTTATCGATTGGATAAATAAAAAAAAAAAAAAAAAAGAAAATAAATTGAATGCATAAGCAAATTAAGTAGAAGATGGTGAATGCATCACCAAAGAGAAGTGGATTCACTTTATTTGATGTAAATTGAATTTCTGCAGATATGAGGGCAGACAGGATATACATACATACATACATACTACAAATAGTTTAAGGCCTTGTTAAGAGATTGTGTGCTTTACTTACTTTAGTGGTTTTCTCATTTCTGATTTCTGATTTGTCATCTTCCGTTGGTCCCCTGTGAGGAGGAGGAATTTCCTTTGACATTTTATCCCAAAGATAGTGCCAGTATAACTGTTAACCCATTTAATTTATTATCCTTCTCTTTACAGATTATAACTTTGTCGTCATAAATAATTAACAAAAATCACGTAGTAAATGAAACGGTGATCTCGTACGAATATTTGTTCCAAAATTGGTTTGGTAAGTTATATCACCTTAATATTTAATTGTTCACCGTCAATTGACTCTCACAATCATTAATTAGCTAATCGTCACACTAATTGTCGCCCCATGTTCTGACATCACAATAAAATTAATTTACTTGACAAAATTTAATTAGCTATCAAACTATCGAACACCAATCAAACATTGTTTTATTTAACTAACCGCCGCCGATAGCCGATAAAGCGATTTCCCTCACTATATACACACTTGGGTGTGCATATATGGGATACGTACTTATTTTTGACCGATTATACTTTTGTGATTAATCGATATAGCTGAGGTTATGGTTTGTAGGCCATCATATGGTTTTGTTATGGCTGCTGCTGCATGTTGGAAAAAAAAAACAACACAAACTAATTAGTTTTTGGATATTTGAACGGCAATTGATCTATAATTCATTTTGTTGTGTTATCCTATGTAACTGTAGATTGTACTAAAGTGAAATCAAATTCGGTTCAAGCCAGGTTGGCGAGATTTTAACGCACTTTTTTAGCCGAACTTGGCAAAGAGTTTCCTAAAAATATACGAGAACATCTCAACATTGCGTTACACTCAACGAGATTCGTTACCCTCTTCTATAGGATGACCAGATAAAACAACAACGTTGTGAGGCATAAAATTGATTCTGGCTTTATTTTGAAGTGACACTCCTGCCATTATGGCCCACCATTTGGCCTCGATATCAGCTAAATGCTGATGCGATGCACTACAACAGTGTGGTACTCGAATGGGTTCCAGGTCATCAGGGGATTGTAGGCAAAGAATATGCAGATGAACTAGCTAGGGCTGGTTCAGGATCTGCGTTCATAGGCCCTGACCCTTACTGGGCTGCCACCACAGTGCTGAACACAAACTTCGTCTAACCCACTGGGAAAATGTCCCCGGGTTACGACAGTCCAAAAGATCAGATAGTATTAGGAATCTGGTGAGCTTTCTAACAAATCACCTCAACAAACCCAATCTGTGTCCAGACATAGACTGTAGGTTCTGGTCGGAAGATGACGAATCATCTGAGCACATTCTCTGTGAATGTCCGGCCCTGCATTGGCACATTTTCCACAGCTCGCCAGCAGATATTAAAAACTCTGCGACTAAGGACGTGGTACGACCCCTTAGAATAAAATGCATTCGAGGTTCGTACAGTCGGGAACATCTAAAAAAAATTTGTTCACGGTCCCACCTCTCGCAAGCGTCTGAGAAACATCCGAGAGTACAACTGTCCTGGGAAAACTTCTCAAATAACAAACTGCCCTTTTTTTTTTTTTAAAGATACAATAGAACTTCGGCTTCGCTGCCAATCCTTTAAATTTTTGATGACTCGATCCAATATGTGCGGCAGTAGTGTCTCGAATGTTTGCCTCGAACTTGTCCAAAGTGGTTGGCTTCCTTGCGTAGACTAAGGACTTGACGTAGTCCTACAATTGATGAACGCTTGCTGTGAGATGAACCACTCGCCAAATTCCTCCTTCACAACTTCGGGCGTTGTGTCGCTTGTATTGTCTTGTTGAAACCATAGCTTGGATATACCGATGTTGTCGAGTTCTGGCTACCAAGAGTCGGGTAACATCGGTCTATACAGAGACCGATTTCCTTTCTTATTTCGAACCAATTAAGGTGCGATGATGGGGCCATGCCATAAACCGCACCAAATAGTCAATCTTTGTGGATGCATTGATGCTTTGTCGAACACTTTTGGATTGTGTTCGCTCCAATAATGGCAATTCTGCTTATCGACATCATTTCCAGCGCCCAGTTAGCGAACTCACGTCATTGTCACGGTCTCCCAGCTTCAATTCTTGGGTCAGAACAATGTTATACGCCTGTAGGCCGAAATCCAACCGGGTTGGCTCTCTGGCGATGGCCCTGATCGGCACCGAATCGACATTTTTAGGTCATCTTTGTTACTGAGCGTTACGGTGGCTATGTCTTCTTTATTTTGCACCAATCTCTGTCTTATTGGTGGCTTAAGGTCCAAAAGAGTGTACTTACATTCAAACTTTTAATAATTTCCGCAAGCGTGATACGATGGATGATGGAATGTACTGAATATTTTGACAGCTGAATGACACCAGGAAAACGTATCATTGCTGTCAGACTTTATTCTACGTATTCTGCCATTTCATTTTCTATACAATCTGATGTTTGAAACATCTGTCTCGCGTGACATTTGGGTCAGATTCTTGACAGATCTCCAGGTTTCTCTCATTGTATCACCTCCGGTCTCTGTGTAAAGTAGGCTGGTGGAATTTGAATGTCTTACCATGAATTTTTTTCTTGAGAATGTCGAGGGTATCTTACTCTAGAATTCATCTTCAACTTTCCATAGATTCCATGTTTTTTCGTCACAGTCTACCGACTTTTAGCACCAACTGTCACTCTACCGAAAGATGTGCTTCTTTAGCTCTACAGGTGTTCCTTTGTGTATGTACACTATGCCTGGACTAAACTGTTAAGATGAATCGTGCCCCTCCTACAATCTGTTTCCTGCTCCGAAATTACTTTTCAGTTCCATCGAACAGTTCAGTTTCAGAACAGTGTCTGAAATTGGGGGAAAAAATATAGCCTACCCTTAGGCGGAACCTAAAATTAGAAGAAAAACTTAACTTTTTTGAAAAGTAAAGAGTTTTTGAAAAGTAAAGACATTTCTATGAATCTATCGATAGCCAAGCACATCAGAATTCCAATACTAAAGCCAAATCAATGGTCTTCCCCCACAAATTTAGTCATAAGAAAGTTTCTGCAAAACCAGGAGGGGCAACTTTTCATAATAACTCAATTGAAAAGTTTTTATTGCTTAATAAGCAAGTATCTAATCTACTCTAGTTGGTGGTTGTCAATGCACACAAGCTGATAACATAATTCGCCCCTCTGTTGAAACGACACGAATAGTTTAAACGCCTTAAATTACCATCCACCTGCGATATCTTAATACAAAATGCAAAATTCACATTGGAAAATGTGCAACTCGCGTGCGTTAACTCCCTGTGTGGTAGCGCACAGCACAGCGCACACAGTTGGCTTAGTGTCGACGGTAATGATTATGATGGCAGTGTGTACTTGTGCCAAGCAGTTTGCCATATAATTATGTGTTGAACTACTTAACAAAAATACAGTCTTTTGCAATAACTGTATTTACCTCGTCCTCCCTTGCGTTTACAGTGCCATCCGTCCCATGCCACCGCATCTGTTAATTGCACCCTTTGCGGGCACGGGCAGCCCCCTCGCTTTGTTGGAATAACTTAAATAACTTGGCACGGACTAAATAGCCATTTCGCCTTCGAGTCGGCGGATGAATTCGCTCTTAGATCGATGAATGTTATTGTTGTGTTATGTGACTTCTGGGGATTTAATTAATTGCTACTTGGTGAACGATTAGCAATCCATTTGCCGTGACAATCCTTATGGCTGTGTGTAGCAGTGTAGCAGTGTAGCATCTCTTAATCTTCTCTGAAATGCATTTTTATTTTTGTGCCCAAACACCTGAGTTTTGTTACATTAGTTCGAAACTACCACCTCACAGATGTAGTTTAATAGGGCCGGTTAAATGTCAATACTCGTATGTTAGACGCTGTGTAGCTATAGTTTGAATCAATCTCGCTCCTTGCCCAAGTTATGCAAGTTGGGAATTATTTAATTTGAATTCTGTGAAAAGCTTTGGCAGATGCACAGCGAGTTCGTCGACTGGGTCGACAAGTGTTTTCTGGCCTTGTTGTTGCTAACGCCTTGCCAATATTGAGAATAATGAATGACGACATCGATTAATGCCAGAGGACATGAGACTATCATTTATGCATAAGATTGTGAGCCCCTGAACGTTGTGTTGTAGTTCCGAGAAATTGCCAACGCCCCATTAATTTAGTGATAAATACATAGAAACGCTAAAATTGCACTTTTGTGATATAAGGTTCTTAAATTAGGACATTGTTGTTATTTGCTTTTCTTGTTCCTATTTTCTTGGGACTTGGCGACTGTGAACACATATTTTTTTTTGTCAATATTTGAGTAATAAATTCTGGTAGTCCAGTGAATTTGTTTATGACAGCATGGTAGTTATTTCTGTAATAAGGTGCCTGGCGTTCAGTATCAGTGGTAGATACTTTAAGCAATATTTGCTGCATTTTCAATACGTAACCACCTTCTTTGGCAACTCTATGACATATCCTGTCATTATGGTCATTTATTGACAGGTCTTCCACGAATATGGTATGATTTGAATCCCCTCCTCCTCAGTCTGGTTAACAACATTAGTTATGAGTGCTTAGCCACATTTCATCCATTAAAATGTTTGACTTTTGGTAAAGACATCAATAGCACTGGTCTTAGTACACAGCCTTGTGGGATACCACTCTGTATAAAGAGTTTCCGAAACGCTCTTGATCTTTCTGAAATATCCACCTTAACGTTTGTTGCTTCTGTCTAATCGGTAAATCAACACTTTTACCAGAAACAAGTCACACAGAACGAAGTACGTGCAAACCTGGTTGTGTATCTCATTTTTATTTTCATAGCGCATTGGAAAACAAACACGATTTGTGTCACTTCTGGTTCATCTCCTACAACGTCGCACGGCAATTAACCCATTGCCATCGTATCGACGGGAATAGTATCGATGATCAAATTTACTCTAGATACCACGAACCTGAAAATTAATCCGACAACGTGACTAAAGCTTACCGCAGGTTTATATTGAAACACACTCTCAATCCATAACCCAATAACCGAATGTCAGGCAAGCTTTTAACACTTTCGTCTCTTCGCCGTTTTCTTATTTTTTGCTTCTGTTTGTGTTAAAAGGGTTTTAATCTATTTGGGGTGTATAAACATCCTTAAAATAGTTGAAAAGCGCTCACAATTTCGCACTTCGTTAAATTGCTGCTCTTGTTCGGAAGGAGGATGGCTCTTAGTAATTAATCCCATTTAACCTTCCAATCTACTGTGAAGGTCTCCTGTGGGCTTGTGGGTTTGGTTCACCTATACTTGTTGTAGAAATTTGTTTTATTTTCACCGGTTACCCTGGTAAACATCTAGCTATGACAATCAAAATGTTAATCTTAGATTAAATGTTAGTCTCTTTTGTAATACATTTTTAATGAATCAAAACACTTTCACGCCTACTGAACGTTGCGAACATAATCGAGTGTTCTATTGATGAGCGAGCCTACAACGAATCGATTCTGTTTCGATTGTTTTTCTTTGAGTAGGATTAAGTGTTGTTTTCAATCTTGAAAAATTATATCGAGTAGTATATCAGTATCTAATTGGAGGTTTAAATTCACATAAACAAAAATATGAAGGAAGCGATTAAGGGTTTCGCATTCATTGTGTAGGTGTTACCAAAAAGAACAGAAAAGAGAGCTTGATGATAGCAGCTGAATTCCCGACAATTCCTGTCCCACTTATGGCATTCCACTAGGTGCTAGGCTAGACCCTTTTTCTGTTGAAATAGTTTTAGCTTTCCGAGGGTTGGTGAAAATCCTCTCAAGACGTCACTATGAGAATTATCAGAGACCAAAAAACCTACCTTCAACACATTCTTGTTACAACAACTTAGTTTTTGTCTTATGAAGGAGTTTTCATTTCACGGAATAAGGACGTTTGACAGGCTACAACCCTTTGGTTGTTCCTGCTAGAATTTAGACGCGGTTACACGCTATCGCCCTAAGTCGTTTTGATCATCCAAAATTTGTGGGCACCGTGGCTCATTGGTTAGTGTGTTGGACTATGGAACAAGGTGTTGGAACAAGCAAGCCTTGATAATTGCTATTAATTTATCAGGAATGCCTCTCCTGCGTAAGGCACGCCAAATAAATTCCCGATTGACACTATCAAACGCCTTTTCGAAATCGATGAACAGCAGGTGAAGTGGCGATCGATATTCAACACATTGCTCGATAATGGTCCGCAGGGTGTTGATGTGGTCGACACAGGAGGATCCAGAGCGGAAACCTGCTTGTTCGGCGTCGAGTGTGTCTTCAAGGTGTAGTTTGATTCGCTCCAGGATGATGCTAGCAATTACCAGATAGCAGATACCCCTCCAGTTTTCGCACTGCATTAGATTGCCTTTTTTAGGGAGCTTGACGATCATTCCTTTCTTCCACTCATCCGGAAAGCTCTCGGCTTCCCATGTTCTCCCGACAAGTGGGAACAATAGCTCTGCCGATGCAGTTGGCGCAGCTCGTAAAAGCTCCGCGGGACTGCCATCAAGTCCTACCGCCTTATTCGCTTCGTTCGCAATAGGGGATTTGAATTGAATTTGAAAAGGAAAATTTTCAAGATTTTACGCCAAATCTTTCGGGTAATCTCTCGTTGTTCCAAGGCAACAACGACATCTCGTGAGTATAAAATAAATAAAAGATTGGACCAAGTACGCTTCCCTGCGGTACACCAGCTAAATTTGCTAAACTCTAAATAATCGTTTCCGCATTTGACTCGGAGTACTCTAATCAAAATAGTGTACAAGTGAACCTTAAGCCTCCTGGTCAGTACAAGTGTACACACCATTTTTCAAACAAAACGAGTTTCCTTCATAGCTTCCCAGCTCGTTCCGCCGAAAATAAACAAATCATCGTAACATGTTTAATTACTTTTTTTTTTGCATTCCAAAGTAGGTACTTATCCACACAATGCAGATATAATAAAAAATAAAAATAAGGCAGCGTGTTGATGTAAAACTACTGATAATTAGCATCCACTCAAGCTTATCGTAGTACGCTACTGTGAGACAAAGATAACGCGGCCAATGCAAATAAAGTCTAATATTAATTTGATGACGAACATGTATTGCGGGTGACTTGAAGATTGTTATATTGTAGATGTATAGGCACGTCTGGAGCATTTATGAAATTTATTTCCCCGAAACGAATGGACCGAGAATTGCTTTTGTTCTGTCCACCTATAAATACACATCGAGGCAGACACAGATACACATATGTGTGTACAAGTAGCACCCTCTTAGATACGGTGAATGAGCCGGACCTAATCGTAGGGAGACTGTTGCCTGAGGAGGGCGACACGGTGTTAAACATGTGTGAATAACGTGCGAATAGTCAATGTGCATACGTACGTATGTACGTATGTAGAGAGGGATAGGGATTTTCAATTGAAATGGAAACTCTTTAGATTCGATTACGTTCGGTTTGGGTGGTTTGCTGCGGGGCTGGGGTAAGGGTGATTTGCACACACAATAAAACATAAAATCCCGAGCAAGGACTTTCGTGAGATAGATAATCTTTGTATTGGTTTTATTAGTTCAGATGTGTTGTTCGAAGCTTATCGCTTGTTTCCAGCTGACGGGTGTACCAATGTATACTTTTGGAGGAGCTCTGGGCAGTAGACAATGTACTTACTTATTCTCTAGCCTTTGCCACATTTCCTATTCCCACCCAGCATTGCATACTCTGTTGTGCACCCAGTGCTGCTGTTGCTCTCCTTTGATTCCTTTTTCCCCGGGAGGATTGCAAGACACCGTTGTTTTCGTTATTCGGTTGCATATTCGATTATTCTTCCCTATTTGTCCTTTATTCGACAAAATCTCATTAATAAATGGAATAACACAGAGCTACATATAAACTTTGTTACTTGTATTCCCTCGAGGTGGACTGTATCCTTTAAAGTCAATCACTTAGCGGTAGTGACCAAAATGAATTTTATATTCCTTGATGTTCGAAGGGTTCTATGCATATGTAGGTAGGAGTGACATCTCCCACTTCATTACACTCTTGTATGTGACAGATACACCTTCATCTGCCATCTACTTTCAAAAGAACGAAGCGATGAATGTCAGCATGACACTGTTTAACCTTCTTTGTTGAACTTTCACCTTCTGCTCCCCATTTCACGAGAAAAAACAGACAGTTTACAGGTGGGAATTCAAAAAAAAAAAAAAGAAGAGACTCAAAGGGACAGACACTCGACTTTTATATGACCATCGCCAAGGTGACTGCTCAACTTGTGTCACCAAGTCGAGACTCATTCATTACACATTCAGTGCCCTGTTGATGTGCAGGCTCACTGCATTCCATACTCACGTTACTGGACCCTTCCGCAGCGCACTGGATAACCCATTACTTAGTGCAAGCGACGTTGGCCAATCTATGCGCTGTTGACGATTAGTGACACAAATCCACACAACACGTACGCGTAAGTTGATGGACTGAATTATTAAAGGAAATATAAATTTAGCCTTAACGATGTCGTGTGTCTTTCTTTTTTTTTTAACCATTTTGATTGCTTGGCATCGGTCTGATGCGGATATGAGATGGGAACTGTGTTCTTAATATAGGTATTCACTGAGTTGCTACCGAACTCTTGATGAACACCCACTTCACTTACGATTGTTCGAAAAGACACAGCAACAGGTCTATGGGAGTAAGCCTCTCACAACCATTCGTATTACATTCTTTACACGAATGGAAGGGACGTTCTGTTCTTCCGTATTTGAGAACCTTTCTCATGACAGTTATACTCTCGGATGTAGTAGTTTACAGAGACAAGCTCAGAAAATAAAAACAAGTTCCTACAAGCTCGTTCCCTAATGGAGAAGAATGGAAGGACGGTCAGCCTGCCAACACACATGCCATCTCTCTTCAAAGATGGGTGTGGGCGTATGGTCAGGCATATTTTCTGAACCGCTGGGTACATGCAGATCAGGCCGTCTTCTGAGCTATGGCAGTGTTTTTCAAGCGGAGGGACAATAGCTGCCCTTGAGACTGCCTTGAAGGCAATAACACAGAAAGTTTGATACCTTTTCCATCGACAGTCAGGCGGCAATAAAAGCGCCTTCTATAGAAATAAAATCCAAGCTTGGGCACAAGGTTGCCCTCTGCTGGTTCTCTGGACACGAAGGAATAGCAGGAAATAGGAAGGAAGACAAACTGGCAAGAAGAGGGGTTCAGAACCAATATCACAACAGGTAGGCGGTGTTTGTCCCGGCTTGTGCACTGCAGGTCTTCAAGACCCGTACAGAGGCCTATAGAAGATGATTCTCTCTAGACACGTGTGTGGTTCATGCCCTTGCTTCGGCAGGATTAGGACCGACAGAACTTTGCTGAAGGGTTGGAAATCCCTCTCTACTCTGATAGGAGTAATCACTCACGGAAGAGACTCACATAAGTCGGAGATATGCAGATGAGGTTGTCAACGAGGATACACCCTACTTTCTCTGTCACTGTTTGGGTTACCCACCTATGGAATAGTTCAATTAATGGCTTCCACTATTTCCTCACGTTGATTCCGTACTCCATTCTATAACAGGAGTAACAGAGGTATGTTACTTTTGTCTATAAAGCATAAGGACTTGATTACTTCCAAAATTGCCTGCCACAGGCGTTACCCTTGAACACTGCGCCCCTCAAATCAATGAACCTTTTGCCATAGAAAGACACTCATACATCACAATAAATTGAATGCCAAACTTTTGGCTCAAAGCAGTATCGCTAACCCCATTATCCACTTTGCAATCCCTTGCGCTTGCCAACACATCTCAGCCGTTGAGTTTAAGGTCAAGCCACGAAATATGAACATAATATCACTTTTTGACTAAAAGCACCAAAGTAAAACAAAAAATCAAATCAAAAACGATACTCTCCTCCGTTTTATTCACTTTTGCTTGCTGCTCTCGTTATTAAGTTTTAAATTTAAACATAGGCACCCCGCCACTGTATCCATATCCATCTTCTCCGAGGATTGTTCAGCCTCAGTTTCCCCATATTTCTTTGTCTTTTCGTGCACATCCGTTTCGGTCCCCCTCCTCAGAGACACTTTCTATCTTTATATTAAGCATGCTTCGAAGACAAAAAAAAAAAAAAAAAATAAAGAATCTATGATCAAATGAATTTTCAATGGCGTCATGCTGCCACTATACATAGTATCTATGTATCTACGTATGGTTTGTGTGTGTCTTTGCAAACATAAAAGAAAAATTAAATGTAATTTAATTTGTATTTCTTCTAATTTTCCTTAAAAGAGATACAACGTCCAACAACAGAATATTAGTTAAACGCCTTGGTTACGTGAATACTAAACTTAAATAGAAAAAAATTTCAATAACACCTCCGCCACAGGTGGTAGGTATATGGATTTGCAAGAAGCATTGTGCGTCACTTAATGTGCGTCATGTCTAGATGTCCTTTTTTTTTTTGTTTTTGTTTTGTTATTTGTATAGCTGGGATTAAATTATTGATTTAGTCAAAACGATGACTTGTCCGCAAAGATGGTCAGACTTCAAAACCAGTTCGAACCTGCAGAGCAGATTTATTTATAGAATTTCTAATCGTTGACGTTTGCTCGTTTTTATTTCACGTCAACGCGAAATACCTCATCAACTAAGTAAGTGCTGACGCTATTAACCGGCAAAACGTTGCACGCTTCATGGCTCATCTCGAAAATTAAACAACTACAAACCACCTTGAGCCAGCTAACACCTTTGGCAAATAAATTTACAGATCTTATCGTCGCGGTTATCGTGTTTCCACAACGACAAACCAGTCCCAGGTTGGACTCCGGCATAATATGTCATACTCACGTGCTTGGGTATGGATGCTTCCTTGTACATATGTATGATGGATGCATCTTCTCTCAAAAAAAGTCTTCTTTTGCCAAAAATATTCCTCAGAGTTTGTATGTACACATGTATGTCATCGATAACGTTGTATTCATTCTCCACTCGTAATCAATTAAAATACCTGTCGTGAGACTTGTTATCTTGATGGCACTGTGTGTTGACAATGAGTTGGTTGGTTGGTTGGTTAGTTTTATCAATAAAATTATTGCGTCTATCAGTATTCAGTATTTTTTTTTTTTTATCGCTTAAGATAACCCAGCCGAGTATGTCTTTTTTTTTCAATATCGTATGTCCAACGTAATTACTTACTTACTTACTTAGGTGGCGCTACAGTTCGGGGTGAACCTGGGCCTCAATCAACAAGCCTGTCCGGTCCTTAGCTAACTGCCTCCAGTTGCGCACTGTAAGTCGGTTGAGGTCCCCTTCTACTTGTGCGCGCCACCTAAGGCGAGGTCTTCCTCTACTGCGTTGTCCCTCCGGGTTTGATTCGAAGACTCTACGGGCCGGACTGATGCGCATTTGTCTGACCAGGGCGATGTCGCTGTGCAGAGTTCGTCGTTGAATCTTCTCCTCCAAAGCTCGTCAACGCAAACGGGACCGAAAATTAGACGAAGAATCTTTCTCTCGAAGCGACTTAGGATCTCTTCATCCGCTTTAGATAGAGTCCATGCTTCAGCGCCATAAAGTAGGACTGGGATGATCAGGGTCTTATAGAGAGTCTCCTTGGTTCTTCGGGATAGGGCTTTGCTACTCAATTGCCTTCTTAGTCCAAAGAAACAGCGATTGGCAAGAGTGTGTTATTTTTAGAGGTTATAGCAGAGCCGCGGTAGACGAAGTCCCTTACTACCTCAAAGTTGTGGCTGTCGATTGTGACGTTCTGTCCAATTCGTTGATGTTGTGTGTCCCTTCTCGTTGACAGCATATACTTTGTTTTGCCCTCGTTTACCGCTAAACCCATTTTGGCAGCTTCCGTTTCAATACTAGTGACAGCCCGCTGAGTTCTTCCAGTAATGTCAATGTCATCGGCGTACGCTAGAAGTTGCACGGACTTTTGAAAGATTGTGCCTCTGGTGTTGGCTTGTGAGTTTCGCACAATTCTTTCAAGTACAATGTTGAATAAAGTGCACGACTGGGTCGTACGTACTTGCACCGTAATGCTATAAGTGTATAATTTTATCAGGATTAAAGTCCAAGTCTTGCTCTTCCCAGTAAAGTAGGCGTGGCATTCCGCGTTTCGATGGAATAATAGTCATAACATTGTAGGAGTTTACTCAATGTTTTGTTTTTATAAAAAAGCCCATAAAAAGTGGGCGTGGCCAGATAGGGTGTTTGAGTGAATTATAGAGAATTTTAAGGCCTATTACTTTGCTTAAATAATTTTTTCTCAATTTCTAGTAAAAATTTTGAAAAAAATAAGTTTTATAAAAGTGGGCGTGGCATTCCAATATTTGGTATGCCATTATTTTGCACTTGTCTTATAACCTACAAATAATAATTTTTAGCCCAATCGCCACACAAATACCCGAGAAACAGCTGATTTTCAATATTACCGTTATTCGAATTTTTCGTGAAAAACGTGGTATGCCACCTCATAGCATATATCCAAGCTAACCCACACATCAAATTTTATCGAAATCGTTAGAGCCGTTTTCGAGAAAATCCCTTTTAACTGAAATCGGCCTTAAGTAAACTACCCTTAATTTTGAGGTTAGAATGAAAATTCAAATTTCGCCTCTAGGGAATATCCCACAGACCCTATATATGAAGTTTGATGTAAATCCGTTCAGCCGTTTAGGCTGTAGTCGAATATACAGACAGACAGACAGACAGACAGACAGACAGACAGACAGACAGACAGACTGACAGACAGACAGACAGACAGACAGACAGACGGAATTGCCGGACCTACTTTTTTGGACTTCTCCATCATAGTAATGTCAAGTTTGATTAAAATCTCGAGTTCGATTTTTTTCACGATTGCAATACTTGCCCTATAGGTATAGGTGCAAGTAAAAAATCACATGACAGCGCGTCAGCTTGTCTAAATCCTTTTTTGACATCAAAGGTCTCGGTGAGATCGTTACCGACCTTGATGGAGCAGCGAGAATTCTCCATCGTCATTCTGCACAATCTGACGAGTTTGGCAGGAATGCCAAAACTAGACATGGCTCTGTATAGATGCTGTCATATGCTGCCTTAAAGTCGATAAAAAGATGATGAAAGTCGATACGACTTGGACTTCTTGGGTTTTCTCCAAGATCTGCCTTAGTGTGAAGATTTGGTCGATTGTGGACTTTCCTGGTCTGAGACCACACTGATAGGGATAAATGGCAGATAATATCTTATACGCGATGTTAAGGAGACTGATACCCCTGTAATTGGCGCAGTTGAGGAGGTCTCCTTTCTTATGGGTCGGGCAAACGCTGCTGAGGTTCCATTCATCAGGCATACACTTATCTGACCAAATCTTAGAAATGAGTTGGTGTATGCTCTCTACCAAGTTATTTCCAGCTGCGATGAACAGTTCGGCTGGTAAGCTTTCAGTTTGTATATTGCTGTCCTCACTTCGTTTTGACCAGGTGAACCGAAGTTTTGGCTGTCATCGTCTAGGTTGAATGGCTCATTCTGCCTGACAGCGGAATGTTGATCTTTGTCGCCGTTATACAGTCTGCAGAAACAGTTTTTCCATATTCTCAGCACCGACTGTGACTCAATTACGAGGTTTCCATCTTCATCTCTACAGGCTTCTGTACGGGTCTTGTTAATCTCTCAATATCCTCGATAGCGCGCTTCTCATGCTCTTTCTTTTTTCTCCGGTGAAGCCGATGTTCTTCCCGTCTCTTCTGCTCGTAGAGCTCACGAGCAGCCCTCGTCCTTCTTTGCGGCGCCGCTTTGTATGCCTCTTGTTCAGCTGCATGTGCGCGCCGGCATTCGTCGTCAAACCAGGTGTTTCTTGTTGCACTTCTGATGGCATGTTGGCAGCGTTGCCACTGGTCGTCGATACTTGATGCTGGTGGCATAGGACTCGTTAAGAGATTTCGGGAAACGCGATCGGCAAAGGTAACCCGGCTTAAGATAACCCAGCCGAGTATGTATCGTATATCCAACGAAATTATGCTAAAATAAAACCACAAAGGCGACATTATTCACTTTTACTCGATCGAACTTCATCTCGAATGACAGTTGTGAGACGAATTTCTATCCATAGTGCCACCTATGCCTACACAGTTCGATGCAAGCAGGGGGGCTTTAATCAAGAACCACCTCGAATGGAAACCACTCATCCTGCACTCATCCTTTCCATTACGATTGATATCTCTTTTGAATACCAATTTTAATTAAAAAAAAAAAAACAGTAAGACTATACGACAACGTCAACCACTACTAACGTCCTCAGTAAGCCTATTATCTACTAAGCCATATAAGCCATAGATTCACTGCTGAAAACCAAAACACTCTCTTTTCCCATTATTTCCACGTTTCCCCCAAAAAAAAAAGGAAACAAAAAAACTTTCAGCATCATAATTGGCTCTCATCAGGATCGAAGCAAGTATTTCAACTGAAACGATTTAATGTCAGTACCTATAATACGAGATGTCTATTACAGTTGTGGTCTTCATGTGGGCATCCATCGGGGAAGGAGTGGGATAAACTAATGTCGTATCTTTGTCGTTGTCGTTGTCGTAGTCGTAGTCGTAGTCGTATCCTTGTATCCAATTTTACTGGCGAAGCCAATTAGATGGTTTATGTGAAGTCCTATGTGGGAGGCTGACTGGCTGGCTGGTTGGCTGGCACTCACTACTCGTACACTCGAAGGAGATTCATTATGGAATTATTGCAGGAAAATATTTTCCTCCTCCATCCATGGAGTCGTGCCTTCTTGGAATCGAAATCCATTTAAATTAACTCTCTTCAAAAGGGGTATTAAATATTGAGTGGATTTTCTTTCTTTTTAAAATAGACAAATGGCTGATACCTAAATACATACATACATATGTATAGATATACTTTTGTTTTGTTGTATAGGGACTTAAGGATACAACTGTAGACAGTACATCAAAGTCGGTTCTTTCCTATTCTCCATCGAGAATCGAGTGAGACTATGTGAAATACATTTATGAATTGCTTTATTCATAGGAAATCATCGTCAGGATACAAGGACTGATTTTAATATGTGACTTTCACAGGAAGCAAACGAACGACTGCTCGATTAAATGTGTGCCATCCTGGCTGTGGGATATGTACGAGTAATTTTATTTAAACAGACAGGAGACATCTTGTTGAGGAAGTAGGTATTTTGTCCTTGCAGTAGTAAATTTAATTTCGACTCCACTCTGCTGCGGTGAATAAATTGCGGTATAAACGAGTACATCCTTCTGGATAATCAAATTGGGTGATGGTATAGTGACTTACTAGTAATTTTTGTACTAAATGCCTGTCGCTTCGCTTTCAGATATGTATCTGTACAGGTTACACTACTTGGAATGGAATTCAATTTCAAGAATAGTGTGTGTTTCGGACGAAACAATTCCGGGTAATCTTTGAGGAATAACTCAATCAAAAAACACACACGCACACAAGGCGATGAGTGGATTTTTAAGTGTAAAATTGCATTGTAATGTGCAGTGTATACACTCTTGGTTGAAGGTCAATGCTGGAAATAGATTTTTCATCTTGATGTTCAAGTCCATGTAGCGCGAGATACCGATCAAAGAGGGATATCTTTGATTCTTAGATGCACTGATTTTATTATTGTGTTAATAGCGAGGCTGGGGTATAAATAGATACCTGCAATATTTAATAGGCTGTGAGTAAAGATACATATTTTCGAATAGACTTGATGAAATGAGTCGTGAAATTAGTCACGAATTGGCACACACTCATGGATTGTGTCAGCTACTTTTCTATTGTTTTCCACTTAGCTGATGTGTGTGACTATTAAATGTATTGTATTCCACGGCAACATCGAGAGAAATGAGGGAGCGGATGAGCTTAAATGGCTCCCTTGCTGAGACGGTTAACGTCGTCCCTATGGGGATCCTTAGGGGCAGACTCCTTGCGCACTATTCATTGCAAGCTGATTGATAGTAGATGGCAGGGGGTGCGTAAATGTGTCATTACACATCTGCCTGTGTATCCAGGCAGGTGTGTCTAGAATGGCACTTAGTAGGTATTCCATTTAAAGTACTACACTTCCTATGCAAACAGCACAGAATACGTACAGACGTCAAGGCGATTAAAATTTGGGACTTATGTCCTTGCTTACTGCAAGTTTTACTGACAACAACTACCTATAGCTACCTCCCTGTGTATTCTATTCTCAATTTACTCCAAGAATGCGGAACTCTAATCCAGTTCTACACTATTTTGTCAATCAATCACTGCACATTTCGGTCATAGATACATTTGTGATAAAAGTCGATTGTGTTTAAATGTTACTCTGTCAAGTCACTTCCACTTTTTAGTTGCGATTTTCGTTTCCATGCTAAGACTTTCTATTCAATACCTGAGAGCAGGGATGTACCTCCTTGAAACTGCTGTCCTAATCCTATCTGACGTTATTGTGCAATGTTTTGATAAAGCGTTACGTTGGTAACCCCAATCACAAGTACAAATATGTATGTATTTCTCTGAGAAGTGGGTGGGAAATTCCTTTATGCAGGACCTGCAGGACCATAGTTTCTCAATCTGGTATGACAAACTGGCACTCTTACTGGTAGTTGTTTATCTCTCAAATCGTGTTGCCATAGACAGATGCCCAGAAAGGAGGGGGAAGAAGAAAAGGACATTCCTAGGGTACCGACCGACGAGGGAAACAATTTGAAATTAAACTGAAAAAAATATCAACAAAGAATGTTGTAACTCCCATACCTTGACTGGCCTCGTTTCTTTTGTAAAGTTTGTCTGTACTCGCATGTTTGTACGCGAGTATGTACATTTTCTTGTTTAAATATGTGTATACCTCGTCTTGTTGGTTTTTTTTTATTTTTGCGCGACAAATCCATCATCTCACGTAGCCGCGTAGCAAGCCAGAACAAACTCAAATTATATTCTGTGTATGATTTAACCTTCTTCTGACGGATGTAATCCTGATAAGAACCTGATATAACTCATTCTGCAGTATCTTGATAAAAGGTATTCTTTTCGTTTCCATACATATAGATACGAAGTAGTATGTCTGTCTATGTGTAATGACTATCTGATGTAGATTATGCGAATTATCTCATAAACAAATAGGACGATCATTTATAAATTTGGTTTCAGTAGTTAAACACTCCTCGAAGGTTTCGGTTTTAACTCCTCCGATGATAGACACATCAACCTAACTCAAAACGACAAATTCTCGTCCGGCTTACATACTTTTTTTTTTTGGTTTTCACTTCCTGGATTATAATCCCGACGCTGAGGGATTTTCTTGGGATTTTTTGCTCTGCACATTCTTTGAATTCTTTCTTCGGGTTTGAATCTGTGTTCGTGTGACCGTTAGCTGTGAGTATTGTGAATTTTAAATTATTTAGCATTTAACGGCGATTAAGAAATGAAAAAAAAAAAACACAAATAACCAATTAATATGAACTTAGTCTTTGTTAGCCGGAATGTATTAGTGCTAAGAGTTGGTTTCCTTTAAGGAAACGATATCTAGGATACTGTGTGCGTGTGTGATTGTGAATAGACTCGTTTCTTAGTGAAAAACGTGGTAGACACTGTTGGTTGTGAGTCAGAAACTTCCTAGGCACCACAGATGTGCCATACGTTCTGTGTTTTTCAGTAGGAAATGGATGTATTCGCATATCCTTGGTGTAAACGTGACAATCTTCGTGGTCTTGCCTGATCAAATTTTGAGATCGTTTGTCATTCGTACAAGTAGAAGTAGAAATGGGCAGGTCCTTGTTGATTAACGTCTCCCTTTTCCACGAGTTATTCCTGTATATTACTTTTCTGCACACATTCGTAGGTGGCGGCCTCCTGTCATTGCCTGTAGGCCGCCCTCGCTACTTTTATTGTGAATTCGATGTGCTAATAGTGTGTTGTAGTCCTTATTGGTTGTCAGTGGTTCGTAAGATACACACTTGTTCATATGGAATGAGAACTAACCACAAATCAGAAATGTATACGCCACTTGGTCAATTGATTCCTCGAAGACATGCGTTGGCATGGAACCAAATACGCTTCAAATGGGACGGATATCATGGTCGGGAGCATATACTATAATTAGATTGACTAAACTCTGTGTTCTCCAATTAAATACCGAAAACACAGTGTGTGTTCCGAGTGGCCTACACGACATTCCTCGAACGAACTGCTTGCTCTCCCAGTAACACGAAAATATCTTCGTTTTTTTTTTTTCCTTAAAATTAACTTAATGAAATCTAAATTCAAAATAAATTAGAAAATTGTTAAAATATAAACAAATTTCTTTTACGATCCATCCCGAAACGAAATGAATCCCCAGCAGCCCAACCGCGCACAGACTCCGCCATTATGCCCCGCGCGTACATCCAAAATTCAGTAACAAGAACTAAAAAACAAAGAAACAAGGAAAAGCAGAAGTGAACAAAAAAACCAATATAATCATTTATTTACTTATTCGCCCCGGTTTAATGGCCCAGCTGATGAAAAGCGAAATGGTCTAGGCGGTCTAGTGTGTGCATGTAGCTTACAATAAACAATTTTGCCATTCGATTGATGAACAAAAAATAACACCACAACAATAAATAGAAGGAAAAAAATTATATTAAAATCTAAATTATGCATAACACATTGTTGTATGGTAGTGACTGGTGGCTGTTGGCTGTTGGCTGATGCCGCGTTTTAATCATAATCTAAGCGGAACAGCATATGCCGCCGCCGGATAAAACTGCTAATATCCAACAGAAGGGGTGATCCACTAAACATAGTATGACGTCAAGTCCGAATTTACTGACGTAATTAATGTTAGAACAGCCTCTGCATCCACATTCTTAGCGGATGATGTTGAAACCCACAAATAGCGGCCGTCTTCAGAGAGAGAGAGAGAGAGAGAGAGAGCTCTGGAGCATTTGTCAGTATTTCGAAAAGATTTCGAAAGATACACTCTACGTAGAAACATCGACAGAATAATTTATAAACATAGCCATCACGTGGTCTAAATTCTATTTTTCTCCCAACACCACCCTTGCGGAGGCAGGCGCAAAGGTGGTGTGGAAGAAGATTTGTCGACACATTTATGACTTTCAAGACCTTGCAGATATTGATTCACTACTAAGGGCTTTAGGAATTATCTCCACGTCATTGATTCCAAATCAAATATTTATTTATTTTGTTTTGTTTTGTTCTCTCCTCTACACAACAAGAAATGCAATCCTTGAACACAAACTACAATTAGAAAGGGCAAAAGGGAAACAAAATCTTTTTAAGAAAACACTCTGATGAGTGCTATGAGTGGCATGAGTGGCCATCGAAAGTTATTCCATCGAAAGAATACCACTCTGTAAGGGTGGACAAATTTTCTACTTTATTGGACCTGTTTGAACCCTTCAATGAAATCCCGGACACGTTCTGCTCATTTCCCTAAGGCACTTGCTGTACCACGTGATACGAGTGGTTATAAATGATTCCGTTGTCGGTTCCCGGGAAAATGTATCTACATACAGAAGAGGAGTGGAATGTGTGACAAATACCACTTTTCGAATATACAAGTAGGTATTTCCTTTTACTTTCCCAAATCACTCGACTGGGTTCGGGACATGTGTTTCTTTTTTTTTTTTTTTTTGCCCACGAAAGACAAACAAATCTAATTTCCCTTTTTTTTATCTGGTTTTGGTTACTCTGTTGGTTTTGATTTTGAACTTTAATCGCGTCAGTGGAATTGACGAATTGACGTCATGTTACCAAATTATTGAGGTTCGATCCGCACCGCTGCTGGCAGAAAGTAGTTTTATCTGGAGAGTCGGAGGTGCTTTCGTCCAGAATTTACAGGTCAAACTTAGTCATGTTTGTTTCGGTACTGCGTCATAACTTGGTGGTAATTAGTCATACGTCAGTACCTAGTTATCTTTGGCTCAAGATTGGAGTAAGCTTGTTGTATATGACTGTGACTGTGACTGTGTACTCATGATGTCATTAATACATCGCCTGATTAAGAGAAGGTGTGACTGATCGTAATGACCCAGTTTCACTTTATTCTGGAAAAGTCCATCAAATCGAAAGGACATAACCGATGGGACGGGATCCCTTTTGTATGTTGACTCACATTATGTAAACTCGAATCCATTTACAAACAATCCCAACTGATAACTAATCTCGTGTGGTGCGCTGCGGAATATGAAATCTTTTATCATCGCATTATATTTGCGCTGCCTTATCATGCGGTTTCACTTCGCTGTCACACAAAGTCAACCTCGTACACAAGTCCTACTTATGTGTGTATCTCGTGTTCAGTAATTTATCAAAAAAAAAAAAAAACCAAAAATTTAGAGCGAAATGTATCTGCTACCTGTCTCTAAATAAACCGGATTGATGCACACTTTTGAGATTGGAATGCTACACGCCCCTTCTCGGTTGCCCGTCCACAAGAAACCCAACTCTTCTCCCCTGCATCTATTCTGTCCTTTGGCGGTGAAATATATGTACATACGTATGTACACACAGGTTATTTTTGGCAACGTGGGTAAACAGACGAAATTTTCGTTCAACAAATATGACAAGTACGAGTAGACTTAAGGAGATAAAAATCAAAAGTCTAGGTTGTTCTTATGGCTCAGTCTGGTGTACAAGTACACATTAACACAGTGAGGCAGCCAGTCAATTTGTTTGTCACAATAATGTCAGAGAAAACAAACCCTCCGTTTGTTTTTTCGGCCCAAGGATGGGGGTGAACTCGGATATATAAACAATTCGGTGTTAGGAAGTGCCTATGGTATCGATTGCTTTGGTCAGTTTTATATAAATTGGTGCACTCTTCGGTAGTGATTGTAATTAGCATGATTAGCTTTGTCTGTCATTACTTATGCGTGGGGGGATGGTATGATAAGGTGTAGATACTTTGGCCACAAACTTATATGATGGAACACAAAACGGCCGTGTTTTTCACCGCCATAGGGGACTTAGGAGGCAAGGCATCGTAAATTTCCTTCACACAATGAGTGAACTGCTCTAAGGATTATGACTAAGTCCAGGGATTATCACATTAAACTCATTGTATCTGAATTACTATAGGTATACCAAAAAGTTCCCGGAATTAACCTCTAACATTTCAAATGTATGTACATACAATAGACCGACACAATGTTAACCTCATTTCTACGTCAAGCCTTGACATGAAACTTCACCTCCATGTGTAGGAAAACCTAACCTTCGTACATTTCAAATTGAAAGCTTTGACTTATCCCATCTTACCTCGTTCCTTAACCCAAAACAGACCAAGTTTTGACATTGCTAGAATCTCTAATGTGATAAGCCATCCAAAATCAGTCTGAAACAGTTGACGTTATAGATTATACATAAAACCATACCCATCATTCCAACTGTTATTCCATACAAATCCCCAACTGTCTGAAAGTGGCTAAAATTTCTCTCAAACATCTCACCATCACATCACTTGTTCGCCTTCTGTTTCGCTCCCTCCTTCTTCTCAAGCGCTGGCTTTCGGTATCAAATCAAAATCCCTCAAATCATCCACTCCATACGGCGCACCGGTAAATATTCATGGAAAACTCCCCATCACACCATTTAAAGTATACCTCAAATTCGCAGTTCATTCACCCGTTGCAATGCAGTGCAATGTTATACTCTACTCCTCTACATCTATGCGACCCTCTCATTATATTATCTGTAACTTAAATCGCTTCACTCAATTGATGGTTTCACTCAAAAAGTTGTCCCACAAAATTTCACCTTATCACTTACATACATGATACGACCGCACTCTCCACACTCCCCACACTCCCACACAATTTGTACAAAATATTGCCTTCTCTCTCAGTGCTGCCGTTATAGAATTTTCAAACAAAAAGTTTCCCATTTAAACGGAAAAATTTTACAAAACGCGATTATATTGCAGAAAATAAATTGTGACAGCAGGAGATAGTCGATTGGATTTTTTGTATTCAAAACGACAGTAGTCTCCTCCAGTCTCAACCTGGAGAAACGGCAGCACTGCTTTCGCCCTTTCTATTTCCATTTTATAATCGAGGAGAGTTGTAACCCAGAAAATAATTTAATACTTAGAAAGGTCACAGTACCTAGTCCGAAGTAAATCCACTCACAACTGCCTTCCATTTTGACTCATCAGACGTGCACTGGCAACACTCGGTAGAGTGAGTGCGGTTTTGTTGTTATTTGCACTGAAAGTTGAGTTGGAAATTCTTCAATGCTACCACTTTATGATTTTTTCTATTACTTTTTATTTTATCCATAAAACACAATAAGTTGTTGTTTTGTTTTCTCTTAATTCGGCTTAGTACGGTAGTGTCTTGGGTGTGTTTTGCCTTCTGGACGATTCGTTCTTAATAACTTTGTCAAGGAATACAATTCCAGGTTCTGAGTTATTATTATTATTTCAATGAGGGGTATGCGATCGTATCGATCTATTGGGCCCCCTTCTGACACCTTGGAGAGGTACATGCCCTTGTTGGAGTTCCCCTCGTTGTTAAACACCCTCTAATCCAGTTTCCTTTAAGAATCTGAGGATGAAAGTCGGCTCTAGTGACAGTATTTCTCCATTTGATAATTGGTACTCGCCCAAGTATTTCAGTCGTTTGTCAGTCGGTGGTCTCTCTACAAAGACCTATTCTAAAAGACGACTAATAGAAATGCTGCTCAGCAATAAGTTAATACAGGATGTAGGACGTATGCAGCGGTGTTCATAGAGTGGACGTATGGGCCGTTAAGGGCGTTTAATGGTCGAGCAGTTTGGAGACATAATTCCATCGAATTCACCTAACATACAAAAGTTTTCATTCCAATTGTCAGAGAAAATGTGTCTCCCATTTGACTCGAAATGTGTTTTCTGTCAGACAAGTTGTGTATATGACAAATCTGTCAAAAGGTTACATGACAGAGAGTTGCCAAAAACTCACAGGAACACACGAAAAGTATCAGAAACATGAGAACGCTTACATGATTCATAGCAAAAAGTTTTCAAACAATCGAGAACAGAAAATCCGAAATGTGTATCAAATTTACTCGACATGTAAACTTTGGCTAAAGAAAGTCAAAAACCACCACCCCGCCATGAGTTTCCATGTCGCACTCACTCACCCGCGCATTTCTCTCGCGCCACTCATCGAGTGAGGTGTGCACAAAGGCAAAAAAAATCGCACTTTATTCAAACGCGCACCACGCACTCAAAAAGTCGAGAGTAACGGAATCACTGATTCTGAGTAACTGAGCGAAGCCATTGAGTAAAAGAGTAAAAGAGTGGACCAAACGAGTGCGAACTCATAAAACGAGTAATTTGTAGCTGAACGTAGCATGAATGTATGCCGCATTCAAACACCGGAGACAGTCAGTATTGTTTGGTGTATGTGTTTGCCGGGTGTGATATTACTCGTCGTCAGCGACACAATCAATTTTAAGGTGTAAATGCTCGAAAGCAATTCGCATTCCGATAGTTTGGTGGAAATAGTGTGTATGCGTGGTCATGCGGTACGCATAGTGTAATCGAAAGGAGATAAAAGTGTACAGTGAAAGTGCTATGTTGCACTAAGCTGCTCGCTAGCCCATAAATATCTCCGCACACTAATATATACGAGTTACGAGCGGTACGGTCGGTCATAGACGGGAACGCGAAAAAAAACTCGAAATAAATAAAAAGTAGTAGAAAAAAACGCCACTCTCAGCAGACACCACAGACAGCATTGGGAAATAACAAATTGAAAACACGTTGAGATATTTTTAATTCACAGTCGTCCGTTTATATAGATTTCGAAAAACGTTTTTTTTTTTTTTTATTATTTGTAATTTTTTTTTTTAATTCCCTTTCTTTGTGTTTTGTGTCTGTTTTCGTTCGGTTCGTCGGCCGTGCACCATTCGCAGTGAAAACAACAAACAAGAAAGGAATAAATTAGGTAGTGTGCTGATCGAAATGTTGAACAACCCTTAACAAAACAAAAAATTATTATTTTATTATTTATTTATTTATTTATTTATTTATTTATGTTTGCCCGTCTGTTGCGTGTGTGTTCTTACAACAATTAAAGGTTTATTGTTATCACAAGTGCACAGCGCGCGACCCAGCACCACCGAGCTATCATTGAAGATCGATTTTTGTTTAGTTTTTTGTTTTTTTTTTCTCATTTTATTTTATTTTATTATTTTTGTATATTTATTAGAACATATGTACATGAAAGTGGTTTAGAAAGTTGTAAGTCCTAAAAATAAAATTTCACTCATACAGTGGTGGTGATGATGATGATTCGTCTTTTATTGAAGTCATTCGCAACGATCGTCGTTTATATGCCAAAAAATGCGAAACAAATACATGCTTGTTTCACAGGTCTAACGGTGGTCTGCTCGATTCATTCATATGTAGGCACTGTCAACTTTTATGTAACTATTTTTCTCGAGTTTTTTTTTTTTGCTTTTTTTAAAGTTAAAAACCATTAAATGGAATTAACCGTCGGAATAAGGTCATTCACTGCTGCTACTGTTTTCATTCCTTTGCTGTTGCTTTTAAGTGAATCAAATAGAGACATATGTACTTATAAATAAATTGACAGGTTTTTTTCTTTTCTATAAATACAAAAAGAGTATTTTTTATGGATTTACAAGTGGAGAGAGTCTGGTGGAATACTTTGCTTGCGATCGGTGGCGGGTCACCTTGTCCCGGATACCGATTCCTTCTCGGCGTGTTCTGATTTTGTTTTATTGTGCGATGATGGAGGTTTTTTTTTTGTTTTTTTCTGCCTCTTCGTTTTGTTTGGATATTCCTCCTATGTATGGTGCTATTAATTGCTAAAAAGGTGGGCAAGTTGCGTAGGATCCCTTGCATATCGTGTGGCTGGGCTGCAGATGATAGGGTTACTACCCGATCGATGGGTATAAACAAAGTTTTCGCACAAGTGTGTGTAATTTTGTATGCAAATTCTCCCCAAAAACTGTACGGATGTATGTATGTAGGTATATGCAAAAAAGTTCTTTGCTCTGGGATGGGTGTTTGGTTAGGAAACATAGTACACACATATGTATACTCGTATGTAGAGAGAAGGAGGAGGCGGCACATCGTTTCAATTAGTTTAATTGTGAAAGTTTTGCTCTAATGGGAGATACGACTATTTTTATACTAAGTGAAAAGTTATCAAGCAAAGGTAAACAAGATGCGTAGGGATGTTTATGTGGTGCTAATTTTGTTGATTGAAATGGACTGTTCGTAGGCTTTGCTTATAACCGACGGGGTCGCAGTCATGCTTTGAATTAAACTGCAAAGCAGATATGTACATATCTTCTTATTTCTTTTTATAATCTCTCTGGTTACGACCGACTTTCATTAATATCTTCAGGTTAGGGTCAAAGTAGTGCCTTATCTGCAAGCAAGACGTTTGCCTTACCATACGCCATACGCGTCGGCATAAGTACGTGCTTTGCATCAATTAGCACGTGTGGTAGATCTGGCTGGCAATGCAAGTATGTATGTATCTGCATGCAGCCCTGGCTTTTCGTGCCAAAAAAAAAAAAAGAGTTTCTCATTTTTTTTAGGTTTTTTTAATTGGACTTGCGTTAAGCCTTATGTTGATGTCCACCTGCAGTCCCTCTCAACATGTTTGCACAGTTTTTGGCATTTCCAACTGAATTTGCTGTCAAAGTACTCTGAAAGTACTGTCAAAATTTCCAAAAGGCTATTACCTAACTCATAACGGTAAACTTTGATATTTGACACATGTCAAACCATAGGTGGTTAAGTTAAAAATTCTTACCGTAGGTTCAAGTGTTTTTCTATTACGTTTTCCGTATGAATTTTAAATAAAGTCGCAAGTCGTAACGTTAGTCATTCATAAATGATTGAAATGTTGTTGAAATGTCACAATTCCATCGTCTGCCCTCGTGGCTATATCGAATATCTTGAATATCAATTTCAAAGTGTCTAAGAAAATTCATGTTCATAAGACAGCAGCTCACTCTCAGACTGAATCATAATATTAGCAAAACTTGAAATGAATATAATCAAGTGTACAACAGCGGTATAACGACATTCCTTATGCCTTACTCGTAAACATGGCCAATTTTAATGAATTAGTTTAGATGACAGTCTGTTGTAGAGTAAGCTTGATGGATTTGCGACGTTTTTTAAGGAAATCTTAAGCAAGAGGATTCGCCTTCAGCCGACTTTGAACAGAATAAGTTAGTAGGAACTTCTTCAAGTGTTTATATAGCAAAACGTGTGTCCATAGTGTAAACACTAGCCCATGGTTCATTACATACTGCATACGTACTTGCATAATTTAGACTAGGTTGCCTTAGTTTGTATGCGTCAGTCAGTATGGGAATAGTCCTTGAAGCGGGTTTTTGTTTTTCGTTTACATGGTAGTCGCTGGACCAATAGCTATACTGGATTAATGGTTGATTGCGTGCCGTTTGCATATACAACATATGGTTCAAACTGCGTATCGTGTGTTAAATTAAAAAAAAAAGAAAAACCGAAACTCATCACGGGCAAGGACACCAAAAGCGTTAACTACTTCTCTATATTGCATTTTCCATTCGCTTCCGTTTCAAGAGCAATTACAATCACCACTACCCCCCATTTGATTTCATTTTCTCTCATGTGCCGCTGAATATCCTGGGTTTTTATTTTCAGTTACATTTTCTTTTCCTTTTTTTTTTTTGGTTCGTACATATAGGTACATGTACATACGTTGATGTTGTTCATTTAAGGATCTAGGTACCTGTTACTTTTGTATATTGGAAAAAAAAAGAAGAAGGATAGTAAACCAATATCCAAGCATCCAGAAACTATAGAGCAAGAGATGCACACGTCGAGATAGGAGTGTCTATGTACGGATGAATATTATCCTTTTTTAAATGAACGAATGGTTTAAGTATCCTTTTGTTGGATGGTCTTGTTAGAGGATATTCACAAGGTATCTGGCGCCGGCTAAGAACACCCCTCTTTGTCATCTGAAAAATCTCTGACTTCGTTTAAAGTATCAAGTTCTCTTCGATAGCTTGTCGATGCTGATGATGATGATGATGACGATGATGGTAGTTTTGAAGTTCAAAAACTCCCATGGAAACTTAAATTTTCAATTTTTGGAAATTTCTATAAATTTTTTCGTAGTTAGTCAGTTTTCGTAGATTTGTTTTTGACAGGTGACTGCCTGCAATTGTTGTGCGGAATGTTCACATCATTGTATCTCGAATGAGATTTACGATTTATCGGTTTGTGTGTATCGTAAAAAAAGTGAACAGCAGCGGCGCACACACTATAAAGCCAACAAAAACATTATGTGGGGGCGCGCAAAATGAAGCAGCAGCGATACAGAGCGGCGATACAGAGAAGAAATACAGAATCAGAGCAAAACAAAAAGATTTTTCTTCTTCTATTCATTGCTTATGTACAGAAATTTTGTTAAATTTGTATTCTATTCCCTGGCTTCTGGTTTTTTGTTTTTTTTTTTTTCTTTTCCTACCAATATACTAGACGTTCTCCCTGCTTTTTTAGATGGGAGTCTTCTGCGGTATTTTTGGAATGTTTAAATGAAAAGAAAATAAAAAAACAAAACAAATAGAGGTATTTATCTTATAGCGAGTTGTTATATCGTACTGCCAAAAAGGTGTACTACCTTTATGAGCTGTCAGGAGAGACTTATTATTATTGTTCTAATTTTTTTTTTAGTTTTACTTTTCGGTTTTATTTAAAAAAAAAAAAAAAGAATCTTTGTTAAAAATTTTAAAATAGTGTGCTGGTGATTAACTTATATTCTATTCTCTCCTTTTTGTTGGTCAAAATAATAAAAAAAAGAAAATCCATTGTGTGCTGGAAGTACAAATCTAAAAGAGGTGAAAAAAAAAATTGTGAAGAAGTGTGTAAAGTGTGTGTAAAGGTCCTACAGCAAGGACATTGAATTTCTATTAAAACAACTGGTTTAGGTGAGTTTGTGACATCTTTATATAGACTTGGGTAGATAAGTAGACATAAGTTTGGTATGTTTTGTAGAACTGTTTGTTAGTATCTAGTAGAAGATGGATACTAAGCGTTACGATGATGATATTTACTTTTAGCTTTGATCTGACTTGGTACAGCAGCTTTGTGCAGCTAAATCTTTCAAATGTTTTCATGTTCGGCCTAAAATGTTTGAACTCAACTGACTCCTTGTAGAGAAATGTTTCAAAATGGTTTAGAAAGATCATTTCAGTCGGACCTTAGTTCAGAGTAAATGCCCATCGAACCGTAGCACATACTCCACCTAACCTAACAGTCATTTTTTTAGGGCTTAAACCCCAACAAATTTAAGATCAGAATATGTACATACATAATCATTCATAAAGTGCGATTATACTCATCAGTATTGCTTGTAAGCTTTTTAGAGTAGATGTACCAAAGGGTGAGGGCGCCGTGACTCAAGTGATTAGTGCGTTGGACTACCCAGCAAGGGGTTCCAGGTTCAATTCCTACCCAACACCGACATTTTTGTCACAGTTCCACCTCTGGCGAACGTCTGACAAACATTCGAGAGTATCACTGTCATGAGAAAGCTTCTCAAATCTCAAATTTCCTGCCGGACACCGCATTAAACAGTAGACCCCATCCATTCGTGTAAAGGAATGGTTGTGAGGAGCTGCATCTGTTCCTTACATATGTACATATGTATCTCGAACTTGGTCTAACTAGTAGTTTTTGTAAACCCTACTTGTATTCCATCAAGTGCAGCATGGATAATTTGGGAAAACATTTTATGTGACGCCATAGCGACATCTTGTCTGAAAGTTATTTTTTGTTTTATTCGGTGCTTGGAAGGTCACGGTGAAGTCATCACTGTCCTCTGCAGAGAGAAGCAATGATAGTCTGTCGTCATTCTACACATAAGATTGATAGGGTTTCGCAAAACTAGATACAGTGCGTAAAGCACATCCTTAAAGCCGATTAAAATGTAATTTGTATCGATTAGGAAGGAATCTGTTGTTGTGAAAACGACTTTTATGGTCCTGCAAGTGCACCCAATAAAAAAAAAAAAAAAAGGAGTACTCCTGGACCACATAAAAGCACATTTAACTGCTGTGATAAAAATGCGATATTTTGCTGTCAAAATAAGTGAGATATCAATTGACCTTGGTACGTTGTGCTTTAATGAAATAAAACGAAGAAAAAACAAAACTTGATTAAGTCTTATAAATAGATTTCTCATATAAAAGAACTCTACGATAACTTAATTGCTTTATTGTTCACTTGTCCGCTATTGAACGAATGCCGGACGCCAGAAGAGGTTCTGCTGGTCCTGCTGAATGTGGGGCGAATAACTTTTTTTTTGTTTTATCTATTTAGTTAGATATACATACATATATGTACATATGTTAATGTGATTTCTGTTAACAAAGTAGTGATTGGATTTGTGGGTTTTTCTGTTAAGGATGTGAATGGCTTTGATTGGAATTCCGATTCTACTTTCTTTTGGTTGTCGGTACACTGTGTAAAAAAAGTTCCATCTCCATCCAATCCAGTGTCCTTTCTTGGGCTTAAATTTGATTTGTGTCCTTACACTTTGTAGGTAAGACACTGTTCCTGTTGATTTAGAAAAGAGTATGCAAGTGTAATGCAATTTTGGAACATTTTGCCGACATGGATGTTGTTTTTCAAATGCTTAACATGACTTGTGGAGATGAGTACTTCTGTACACTTGTAAGCGGGTTAAGGATTCCCGAAGAGAATGTACTCATAGTTTTGTCACATGAGCTTATCTAGAAGCATTACGCGTCTCTTTTTGTGTTTTTTATTTGTCAAAGATGCGGAAAGCTCATAAAGACCGAAATATACGTGCTAAATTTCATTTAGCTCAACCTGAAAATGTTATTTTTAACACCCCACAGCACATTCTCAGCGCGATTCTCATCTAACTTTGTGACTGAACACAATATTCAAAACACACATCTGCGGATACAAAAAAAAGAAAAAACCTTTGACTTTAATAATTTCATTACATTATCTAGGTATGGAGTGGATATGGAATAAAAATCCAATTCAAAATGTAATGTCTTTATCGGCAAAGGAATCAACAAAGTGTTCCTTAGAGTGTTCCTTTTAGTTTAGCAAAGGGTAATAACATGGTACCTACATAACTGCGCTGCACTATGACGTCAGTACTTAAACTGTTTTCGTTTTGCTGTAGTTCTTGTTTTATCTAATTGGAATTCAAAACAACGATGTCATCATTATCGCCGCCCAGAAAAAAAAAATAATAATTCGCTGTAGAGTGGCTTTTAATTATATTTTTATACTAAAACTCATGCAAATAGCCGGCTGTGAGAGCAGCAGTGGAATTCAGAATTCGGAGTGAAAAATACTATCTAGCTGCTGACACAGTCAGACCTGTCAACCTGTAGATATTGGGGGACTTGTGTCTTATAAAATGGTATGTGTAGATGAAGTATTCATCCCACATTATTGCTTTTTTATTCACTGACTCATTGTAGTCACTTTGGTTGGTTAATCGAGTCAAGTCGAGTCGAGTCGAGTCGGTTTTTTTTTACTTTTTTTTTTCTTCTTTTCTTTTCTGTTCTGTTTTTTTTGTTTTTTTTTTTTTTTGATTAGTTAGATCACCAATTTGAAAATATTACTCAACGTGAGTTGTAGAACTGGTAATATTTTTTTTCTCAGATACATGATAATGTAGAGATTCCTTTGACTCGGTTCATGTGTGTTAATTATTATTGCTTCTTTTTTTTTTTGTTTTGCTTTTGGATGTCTTTGATGTGTAAATTGGAAAAAGCCGATTCAAGGGTGTTAATAGCGAAAATTTAGCTTTGCGCTATTTAAATAGCGTTCGTTTGGAATGTACATAGATACATGTGTATGGCCGTCGCACATGTATATTTTTGTCGCGCAGAGAGTATCTAATTTGGTTTTGAGTTAGAAGCATGCCACCAGCATTTGTTAGCTGGGAAATACCTCTGAGCATAGGTCACCAGTCACCATTCGATGCATTGTGGTCTCATAATTGAAGATAGAGTAAGCAACTATCAAAGATAAGTTTGTGCTGTGATGGAGGATATGAGTCATGAGTATTTGTAGACTTTTCATCTTTATCGCCTGGCTGATTGTAATATTTACTCTGTTGGTATGCGCGAATCGGGGTCGGTAGGTTATAATTTACTGGCTGGAGAGGTTCTTCAATGGCACTTACATATGTACATAAGAATTGATTTTTCTTGAATGAGAACGACTCGTATTTTCGAATGACGTGTTGAATGAGTGGGTTTTTTTTGTTTTTTTCTAGACGAAAACATTTGCACGCGATAATTTTGAGTTAAAGGCTCTCCTCTGTGTATGCGTGTGGGCTACCTACCAATCCTTCTTCTTCGTTCATTTCGATTTAGCGTGACCAATCCACTCCTATATTTGTATTTTTTTTTTCTTTTTTTTTTCCATAAAATCATATGATGCTGTCCGAAGTTTATGATAGTATGTAGTGCAACCGTTTGTAGAGGTGAAGATAGTTCACTGTGAATTGTACTTTCGACCATTATCCCTTGGAACATGAGTAGAGATTAGAGGAAACATCGCAAACAACATTTCCAATTCGTTTTAACTCCCAAAACCTAACCCAAACGAACAGGCGATTTAGTTCCGAGCTCAAACTTGATCAAGTGGAGAACAGAATAAGTATCTCAGCAACTGACATCCCCTTTGTTAAACGAAATTTCGTGTTCTCGGAACAGTTTGTAGGACTCCACTGTGTCTGGCCTTAAAACACATCAATCTGTTCTCCTTGTTGTACTGGGCTTCAACCAAGAAGCCTCTGGAGTTAGTCCGGTCCTTAGCCAACTGCCTGCAAGTCGGTTAAAGTCCCCTTCTACTTGTGCGCGCCACCTAAGGCGAGGTCCTTCTCTACTGCGTTGTCCCTCCGGGTTTGATTCGAAAACCGAATCATTGGTGTCTGTTCGCTCTACATGTCCTAGCCATCTCAAACGAGTGACTGGTTTGATGTCGCTGTACAGCTCCTATAGTATCTTCTTCTCCAAAGCTCCACTGGGATGATCAAAGTTGTATAGGGCTCTGCTACTCATTTGCCTTCTCAGCCCAAAGAAACAGCGATTGGCAAGAGTTATTTTTCGTTTTATCTCTGCTGAGGTGCTAAAGTGTAGTCCATCCTCTTAGAAATCATCACTCACCCAATACTTATGACTGTTTCGTTTCATAAACCAGCTTTCATTTGAATATGTTGAAATGTTTTTGATTTAATTCGGAAATACCTTCGAAACCGCCTCTGTTGGGAAGCGTGGCAGCCCCACTTTGATCCGATTTGAATTACTAACTAGGAGAAGTCGAAAATGCGACTTCGTTCCGCTGAAAATGAGACTCAAACAACCACTTTCAAGGACGCAAGAAGCTCTCCTTTACTACTCCTCCATGTACGTGTAGAAGTCACGAATGTACCATTTATAAATAGGGAGGAGTATTTTTAAAGGATCAACTCTTTGTGATGCCATCGCCCATGATGACATTTTAAATCTCTTTTGAATTTGATTGTAGTTCACCTTGAAAAAATATACTACTTTCTAGAATGCAATTTGATTGGAACTGACATCCTGTTGCTGCTGCCTCTGGTATTCCTTTTTATAATCGAAAATCCTTTGCTGTCTGTCCATCTCCTCCAACGAATGCATTAGGAGATACTGCACTATTGTAGTGCAGCCGGTTCTTTTTCATTTATTTATTGCTATTCAGGATGTTGATAAAATAGTACATACATACTAAATGGAAAGTTTACCGGTCATCGTGGGTAGTGAGAGTGATGTGTTCTTCTATTGTCCTGTCGACTCACCTCCAAAGGATTACGATCGGGCGAGAGGAGTACATAATGGTTTCATTATTCTAACAGCAACAGTTTAAACGTTCTACATTGGTGGTTGCCGCCAGGACTGGGAACGATTGGCCCGCGGTACTATATTTCTTGGAAGTGCACCAAGGTACCAATAGCCTTGGCGTCAATCAATATTTCCTTTGTTCTAGCTTTATCTCATCTTAAGTCAGCACGGGTCTTGATGAGTTGAGGTATTTTTTTTGTTTGTTTTACCAGGGCGAACAGAGGTGGTAATTTTGTTTACCTACTCTTATCATATTGTAGCTTTGTTATGAGTACCAATCGTCGGCCTAAGTCGGCTTTGTACAAGTACCTACCATTCGGGGAATCCATGATGGGTGGGTTGGTGGTACAAACATTCTGCTCCTGTGATACTCTTAAGTTGACTTCGTGGAATCTTCAACTAATTAGCTAATTAATTTCCACTTCAAAAGGTAAGCGTTTTCGTTTTTTCCTTGTTTGTGTTTCCTTTTAAGCTAATAGGCCTTAGCCGGGTATCCGGGTATCCGGGCAAGAAACAATTCTAATTGCAAAAATAGCTTGCAGCTATCGACTTGGGTTTTTTGTGTAAAGGACTCTTTATCATCAGGGATACCTACAGCTCAATGCAGCGATTACTGTTTTTCCTTTTCCATGTAGAAGGGTGTTGCATAGCATACAGCGTACGTACGCTCACTCACCGCATACTTTGTCGTACTAGGTACTGTTGTTGAATCTTATTATTAACCATCCCACGTGCGTTGATGTCATTTTGGGATTCATTCTATTCCCATTTGCTTTTTCCGAACGTAGAACTCTAAGCAAATCCATACACAGATACCGGCTTGCTGTTCTGTGTAACCTGTATTCGATGTGCTGGCTGTAATGGTTGGTAAAATAACCATACATTGTACATATACTATGTATCTCTACAAGTACAAGTGTGTATTTATATATCTACCGGGTAAAACCGGGCAACTCTCTGGTGTATGTATGTATGTAGGTAGCACGTATCTGAATATTTGTGTATTTAAATTAAAAACGTAAGAATTAACCAACACAACACATTATACGACTCGATTCGTATTCGGTGGAGGCACCTGCTGTTTGTTTCTCGCATTAGTAAGCCACTAAAGTTGTTGATTAATGGAATTCTGCGTATCCGTACGGTTTTTTCCTGCACTGAACCCAATTGATTCGTGTATACATACAGAGACACAACCAATTAAATTTTATAAAGGAATTTCTTTTAAAAATACCTTCCTTCCTTCCTTCCTTCCGTCCTTCGTTGGCCAATTAATAGACCGAAGCTGAAAAGATTGCGAGCAGATACTGCAATTAAATTGAAACAAAACAGGAAAATGCTGTGAGCTTTAGTGGCGATAGTCGACCTGTCAAAGGTCCAAAAACCCACACAAACTCAATGCTCTGCCGACCACAATGGTAGCTGTTTTACTGTTGTTTCGCGGCTAATTTGACACTTCAGATGAATGAAACTGGTAAAAAAAAAAAACATTTCATTTAAGCCACATCTGGTGTAAAAAAACCTGTGAATGTGATATGAAAAACTGTATTTTAAAAATTAATTTTGGAGCAAAACATCAGGAGCAGCGCTACCCGCCATTGTGGGCACATTTTTATCGTCTATGTAGCCACACCATGTGCTTGAGCTTCTGTGTGCTCTGGCTCGTATGTATACATACATACATATGTATATGTGTGTGGGATGAAAAACTCTATTTTGAGCTGGACAAGGTAGGGCGCCGCACATTAACAACTGGAAGGTATAACACACAGGAATATCTAATATCGTTATCTCTACCTGAAAAGGTATTTTTAATGGAAAAGCAAAAAAAAACAAAATTGGAAACCATGGAGCAACAGAGTCCAATTGGTAAATGGTAGGGCCGCACGCTACGAACGGGGCGGTGGGTTACCTCCACCCAATGCAATAGAAAGCAAGTCCAGTCTCCTTGTCTCGACTTTGTCACTACGATCCAGCTTTAGCGGGTGACAGCAAATAAAAAAAGGAAAATAAAATGAATAATAATAATTGAAAATGATTCCGACTTGGATCGGTCATTGCCGTCAGTTAAGGATCTTAACGACAGACGGGTGAAACCCCCGTGCATGCTTAAGTCGGTCACCACGGTTGACTTTTGGTTTCAAGAACTTGAGATTCGTCATGTCAGTGCTGGAGAGCCACATCGTCTGTCTGACATCATTTTAATCAATCGCTTATGATACTCTATTTTACACGAAAAATAGCATTTTTAGTCAAAAACAGCCCCCAAAAGTGGGCGTGGTTCAGTATAGATTTTCGACTTCAAGTAAAGTAGTGAAGTTTGTTACAAAATCGCATCCTAATCGTTTTAGCATATGAATGCAAAAAAAAAAAAACAACGTCCTTACCCAATACCCAAACAGTAGAACTGATACCTGATCCCATTCGTTGGTTGGACTCTGTCAGCGATACGGTGTCTAGGAAGTTATTCGTTCTTTCTGGCTGTGTGTACGTTTGGTTGTACCCTGTCATGTAACTTTAGGGGAGCTAAATTCATTTTGGAAAACTTTTTGTTTTCGACGCAAGTAATTTCTCTGAAACACAATTGTTACAAGCAAATTCGTTTAAATTTGAATGTTTGAATTTGTTTTCTTTTTGTGTAGTTATGCGATGACAAGTGTTAAATTTACACTCGAAGTATCGCGTTTCCTGGCGATAAGAATTTGATGTACTTATGTAGGTAGATTGCTTCCGGTGCACTTTGAACTTGAGTCATAGTAGTCTATTTGTTTGTTTGTTTTTTTTTTTTTTTTGTAAGACGGCAAAGAACAATAATAAATCACTCAGTTGAAACACGCATTCATTTCTCATAAACACATACTTGTATGCAAATCTGTACACTTTTTGTTTTAAGTGAACTCATCCAATAAAACAAATTTTGTTTATTTATTTATTTAGAAGTTAATTTTATTTTTAGTTCTTCCTTTTCTATTCTAAGGAAAAAGAAATTAAGGCGTTTTGCTTGTAAATACAAAACATCTTGGAACAAGCAATTCTATTTGGCTTTACTTGCTTTGAAACATATAAACATATGCATGTACATATTTTGCTTTGCTAGGCTCTTGAGGGTCAGACCTTACACTTTTAGATCACGCAGCTAAGTTAAAGTTTGTGTTTTTTTTTTTTTTACTGGTAAGTCAGGGCTGCTTATTTTTGGCAGAGTTTTTCAATAACTTTTATTCCCGAAGTGTGTCACACATCTTTTATATTTCTGTGACAAATGCATCGTTTATTACTGTGACTTATGTGGTTCTGTTTCAATAATGTGTAGCTACAATCCAGAAGCAGACTGTCTGAATGGGTATAGAGTATAGAGGAACACTTGTCCGATTTGTCATATGAAATGACGCAGGGGCAATATTCTAGATCATTAATAATATAACTTATTTAATAGTGTGCTTAAGAATTCAGGTTTGCGGATTGATTTAATATTCTGGCCATGACGCAATACATGACCTCATCATGCAATGACTAGTTCACTTGGTTTTCTCAATCGCATTCGGGTTTGTGAAAATTTCCGCTCCATTGAGTTAAAAAAGGCGGCTGGAATGTAAATAATCTCAGCTTTTGTGTTGGTACGAGCGAATGCAATGCCTCCCGTCTGCCTCATGACCAACAGAGAAAATTCGGTTTACGTCTTTCGTTGATTAAAAATAAATTACGAAACATTGCTACAAGGGAATGCAACAACAGAAATCAGGAAATATTCTCAGGGGGTTGGTCTTTTTATTTTTCTGTTTTTTGTTCCGATTATGTGCACTCGTTCGTGAAAAAGGGGTTCACACTGATCAAACCACTCGTCAAGTCGATTTGATAAAAAAAAAATTGTGATCAGTGCGAACCCCGGATTCAGGTTAACCCTGCAGTAGAGCACACATCACCAGTTCG
Source organism: Xylota segnis (assembly GCA_963583995.1). Lineage (NCBI taxonomy): Eukaryota > Metazoa > Arthropoda > Insecta > Diptera > Syrphidae > Xylota > Xylota segnis. Next base: position 18,038,198 of record OY757240.1, read on the forward strand.
CGGCCACGTTTTGCCATAAAACCATAAATCTTTTCGTGAACAACCATAAATCGCAAGCCATACAGTATTGTGCAAAATACAAGGAACCGTTTCGTATTTGGTTTTCGACTTATCCAGTCATTTTAGAAATGCTGAACCTTATATGCCAAAATGGGGTTCCAATGTACTCAAATTATACGAAATTGCTTTGTGTATCTTTTTTAATTGAAACATGTATAAAGATTTCCAAAAATCGCTTTATTTCTTTTTTCGGGAAAAGAATGCGAATTGATTGTAGTTGACACAGAAAATTTTGGTTATTTTTGAAATATTACCGAGAAACATGAAAACAGAATTGAAAACCGCATAGTAGAACTTATTAGAAACAGAAAACAATTGCACTTATATGGCACTGAAAGGGGCGTGAGTTTTTTTTTCGACAATGTAGCTTACGGGTACAAGTAAACAGACATATTTACCGACAAATGTTAAGTCTCAATGGAATTTCTTTAACAAAGGTGTGTTCTCTTGTACAGCTTCCTTAAGTTAGCACTGCACAAAGGAGTATTTATTTATTGAAAATGGTTAATTAATATTTGCCACACGGCTTATTCTATTCAATCCGAGTATACAATGTAAACATTATTCATTTGTAAGACTTCAACACAAATTAACCACCGAATGAGTTCTTTTAATCGATATAAGGGTTTACGTGTGATACCCTATCTTTTTCGTATACAATCAATTATAATAGACGGGACACACGACAGGGATTCTACCTAAAACAAAATTGCAACCCCGAATGTGCCATTGAGAGAGTAGGAATAAGACTATGTTCCCTTGAATTTCCCACAGAAGGAGAAATGTACTCTTTTAGTTTTTATGGTTTGATGAAGAAACACAAATATCAGAAATAACTTGTGAACAGTAGACTTACGATATTTACGATTAAAAATCGAGGTTATCCCATAAGACTACATTGTTTCTACTTTTGCAGTGGGCATTGTATAGTATACTAAAATTTCTGGATGGATAGGGATGTCCTGTGTGCTATAGAGCGAATGGGACAGTTCCCCTATTAATATACAACTCTTGTCTATTTTCAGCCTGTAACCTTACTCCAAACCTGTCGACTTTCTTCAAGTCTAGGGCTGATTCTTACTTACTTACTTAGGTGGCGCTACAGTTCGGGGTGAACCTTGGCCTCAACCAACAAGCCTCCACAGTTAGCCCTGTCCTTAGCTAACTGCCTCCAGTTGCGTACTCCAAGTCGGTTGAGGTCCCCTTCCACTTGTGCGCGCCACCTAAGGCGAGGTCTATATCTACTGCGTTGTCCCTCCGGGTTTGACAGATGCGCATTTTTCTGACCAGGGCGATGTCGCTGTACTGCTCGTATAGTTCGTCGTTGAATCTTCTCCTCCAAAGCTCGTCAACGCAAACGGGACCGAAAATTAGACGAAGAATCTTTCTCTCGAAGCGACTGAGGATCTTTTCATCCGCTTTAGACAGAGTCCATGCTTCAGCGCCATAAAGTGGGATTGGGATGATCAGGGTCTTATAGAGAGTCTCCTTGGTTCTTGCCTTCTTAGCCCAAAGAAACAGCGATTTGCAAGAGTTATTCTTCGTCTTATTTCTGCTGAGGTGTTATTTTCAGAGGTTAGGGCTGATTCCGTGTATGCTTATTCGTGAACCATTGAGAAATATTTGATTGATTCTAGCACTGTGTGTTTCGTCCTGCTATTGGAATGAGTGATAGATATGTAATTCATCTCAAACAGATGTGTTTCCAGTTGTATCTTCGAACTTTTATACATATGTACATGCATAGAGAGTACATCCAAAAATTCATCAAAATCAGTTTTTTGCTCAAAACGCCCCCACAAAGTGGGCGTGTCCGCCAATGACAAATTGTATATCTAAATATTAATGACATTTTTCGATTTCGTACAAAAGTTTAGTACAAGTTTGTACTGCTTCTCCTTCTGGGAAGCCTAGCTATGAAATTTTACCCTCCTGGCTCAAAATGTAAGGTCCAAAAACTGGTGGCATACGGCTTGAAACTAATTTCTCTATGTTATACCCTTGGGAAAGGCCACGAAAATGGTTGTATTTTGATGGCGTCAATGTAGTCAAATATCCTAAGCCGTAAGCCTTGAACGAAAAAGTGGGATAAAGTAACAGAATCTAAATGTCTAAAGCTGTTGCATAATTCACGCTCGTTAGTAACTGAGCTGAATTTCGGAATAAATACATTTGCTGTACGCCAGACAATTCCATTCATAAAGATGAGAACCAACCATTCGCATGTTTTATAAATGAGAAAACATTTCATAAAATACCAATTCAAGCGACTGCATTTGAAATCCATTTGTGTCCAGTTCACCACTGTGTACATACATCCAAAGACTGGATAAATACAAAAAAAAATGAGAAATCAGAGAAAAAACCTGCCTTAATTACAAAATGTGAATTTAAAATAGTACACCATTATCTTAAAATGAAGTAATCTTTTTTCTGCCAAGCTCTACAGAGTATTATTTTGGCATCTGGCATCGAAACAAATAAAAATCGAATACGTCCAATAAACACAATGAATGAGAAGGACGCGCCGCGCCGCTGAGGAACGGCAGGCATGGTCGTAGATAATGTTTTATTTTGGCAGCTTTTCTGTTGCCTCTCTACATGCATATGTAGGTAGGAGGTGTACATAGTACAATTGTATTTTTATACACAAAAAATAAATAAATGTTTTTACATATCTCTTTTTTTTTGTTTTAAGATATGTTGGCTAATGATCGCAGTCTGATCGGAATATTCGTTCGTCCGATATGACGTACGTAGATAGATAGTTTGATCGATCCTCGATCAGTGGGGATCGTGCGACGACGCTCTTGATTTGAAAGAAGCAACAAAAGCTCTCGATCAGATAACGATCATTTGGAATGAGCATTAAAAGCATTCTCTAATCAAGATGCGCGTCTTCAATTGGACAACCATTTTCGTTACCTTCACCGTCTGACTCTGAAAATAGACCTTTCGCATGGGATTTTTTTTTTTCTTTTTCTATTCTATACTCGTATGTGCCTTCATTTATTTGGGTTATTTATTGATATTTCGTCATACCTATTCTTTAGCCGTAGACACGACCAATGATAATGATGACATTTTCGTATTCAAGCGTTTTGCTGGCAAACTTTTCGACTTGCGACTTCTGTTTGCATTTCGATGCTGCTGCAGTTAATGCCTCTCTCTCGGGTCATGAGGAACAAGCGCGGCGTTTCTATTTATGTATGACACATGGCTGGGTGTGTTGCCTGTTTTATTCGTAAAGAGAAAACTATTCTATTACTCATAATTTTTACACCCATCATGTACAGAAAAAGATACAAAAAAAAACTACTAAATTTAATGCTTATTATCTGGTGAATAATTTATGAGTAAACTTCTGTGTGTGTATGGGTTTTGTTTTCCAAAATTTCTTTCAACCGCTGGAGATACATACTTCAGTAGTTCTCCTCCTTCCTTACAACCAATCCTACGAAGGGTAAATTATGTACATTCCTGTACCTCGTTCGGAGCATAGTGAAATCATAGAGAAATCATACTTTTCGAAGTATACCCTTCGAAGTCGAAAAAGACTAAATCTTAAATGAATTTTTAATTCAAAAAGAATAGCTTTTCTGTGTGTTTTTTTAGTTTACCTGTATCTGTAGACAGTATAATTGGACTTTAAATTGAATTTTTTCGGCAAAAAATTCTAAAATTAATGGTAGTGGTGTGTGTACACCACCCAGTGGGACTACAAAGTGCTGTAAATATTTGCACATGAGTTACTTTTAAAAGGTGGTGAGTTGCGAATTAGCCTTGGGTGGGCTGCAATGCAAACACCCAAACAAGACAAATAAATATTTCGAGTAATAAAATCGAGTAATTATATTTGTTTTATGCATTTTTGACAACCAAAAGAAAATGTTTTATATTTGTTGCTAGTTCGTCTTGACGATGACTTCATGCTCTGTATGTGTAGTATGTTTACACTGTCTACCGCGTTAGGATTTATGGTTTTCTTGATACCAATTTTTTTCGTTTTTTTGTTGCACACCCTTGGCAATGGTTTATAACATGTGTGTGTTATAATCGTAACAGAGTTTCACAGAATTTCATTAGGCCGATGAGGGATGAGAAGGCTTACAGTGTCAGAGCTCAATGAGTGCTCTCACATCACATTGTCGCCCTCGCAACAGCGTTGTCAGGTTTTAAAAATGTCTATTTTTGTTTATGTTTTTCCAATCGCCTTATAAAAGCTTGTTATTTGCTTATTTGTTTTTTATTTTTTTTTTATTTTTACTGTTAAGACTTAGCATTAACAACTCAAATGTGGAATCTCTTAATTGCGGGTTGATATGGCAGTCTCCGCTGGCACATGCTGTAAACGTCAACACACTTCTAACGCATGTCTTAGTTGTTTCACCACTCAAATTAGGCAAACAACATTTCTTTTTTGAGAGGTGAATTAAAAAAAAAAAATTAAGAGGGAAATACAGAAAAATTAAAGAAAAATGAAAGAAAAAAACTTCAGAAATCACCTTTAGCAATGGCAAATCCATTTTCAAAGCCAAACATTTGTCTTCGATTGACTGTTTTTTTTGTGGGGCTTCTTTGTCGCCTCATCTACCATCTATGTCATTTGGTTTCGTGCCCTCCTTTCTGTATTTCATTTTGTCTTTACTGTATGTTTTGTCTGTGCTCTTAAGGAATACCACTCCCCACATTTGACAAAAAAAGAAAAAAACAACCTTTCTTGGAAAAGAAATTAAAATGTGTGTACTAATAAGAATATATTGACCATGATAATAATTTCTTCTTTTTTTTTCAAACAACCTTGAAGACTTAGGGGGGGCTGAACTCAATTTGATAATTTGACTTTGATGAGGCACAGGCCCAGGCACCGGCAAAGGGACGAGGATTTCTTTTTATTTTTCTTTTAATTATCCTGAACTTTGTGCCGATGATATGTGTTAAATTTGAAAATAGAACCTACCTGTACATGTGCAGTATCTATGAGAAGAAAAAATGAAATGAAATTGCCTGTAAATTGTGTGTCAAGATAGCAGATATGGACGTTTGCACTATGTGTAGTCTGCTTAACGTAGGTCGTCTGGAAGAGAAGTTGACTGACATAGGTATGTGTCGACATTCAAAAAGAAATGACGTAAAAAAGTACTATGAGTATGCACGAGCATGTGCATCCTACTGGAAGTAATTTTGACAAATAACTTGTATATGTTTATGATGGTCCGTATGTAGATACATGTGATTCCGCCGCTTAGAATAGACAATATATGTATATGTAGATACGCATTGTGGTGCGTGTTTCCAAATTCGTATTATCATCTCACACAACTAACTCTGGCACGTGCATCCACATGTGTATTTTTACTCTGAATGATGCTCGTGACGAAAATAAATATTCATACCATCCATTGCAACAAGGTCAGATTTATAAACAACAAGAATCTAAGTTTGCCCTCCTCTCCCGGTGCTCGGTGCTCGGTGCTTGGTGGTCGCCTTTACCAGAAGCGCAACATCGCATTCTATGCATCAGTCATCTGCAGCAGTGCCAGCGAATCCTAAGGAATCTGCATAAATGATTTATCTATCCAAAGGATGCAAATGACGGAACACAGAAAGAGTAATTGTGATATGGGATTTCCACAGGAGACCGATTTAAAGTGGGTTCCGTTCCGGTAATAGGAGACGATGTGGTAACTTATTGACGTGTATTCTCAAGAAGGACTGCACGTTGTCAATGTTTTTTGTTCGAAAAAAAGAAAAGAAAAACTATGTTCGGTCTAAGCAAAATTAATAGGTCGCTCTCGATGGGGAATCTCTCAGTGGTTTGTCTGGTTTGCATTTCAATATCAAGTATTGTCGTCAGTTCCCAGAATTGAAATTTCAATGTCATAGTTATTTTACTTATAAAAATAAGCCAGAGGGAAGTTGTGTGTAGGTTTTTGTGTCAATTTTCAAAGAAAACTTGATTAAAATATTGCTTGTGTGATGGAAACCGACCGACCGACTACACAGGAAGAGTTAGTTGTTGTATAAGGATTGTGGGTGTTGGTTGGTTAGTTGGTTGTGGAATAGATTCAAGGCGGAAAGAATACAAAAGAGAACATTTTTCCACAAACGTCTGACTATCCATATAACAGGATATGGGACTTCCGAATACAGCCCGTCAGGTACGAGGCAGTGGTGATTGTACGCACCTACTCGAACATACATATGTAGGTACATAGTTCTAATTACTTAATTGGAAAATTTAATCCTATCAATTGACAGAATCTTGAACGACAGTACAATACAATAGTTTTCATTGAATTCATTGAAACAAGGAAAGACGTGTGTATCTATAATTAAATCATACACCCGAACAGGAAGACTGTTTGAATTTCCATAGGTACTTAATCTTCTTGTAACATTTGTTGAAATACACATGCATTCGCTCCATCTGTTTCCAAGCCTATTGTCTGTTGATTTCATTGTGTCCTACTAGGTACTAAATTTACTATAGGATCAATTTGATACTATATGTAGATACATCCATATGTTGCGTAGAGTATGGAAGGGGAGAGTCTATCTCGTTTAGGCGGGAGGGACAATTTTTACTCTTGCTACTGTTTAATGCCGTTTCCGAAGGGCAGTTTGAGAAGCGTTTGCATGACGGTTATACTCTCGGATGTTTGTCAGATGCTCGCGAGCTGTAAAAAAAAATGTTAGGTGTTGTCCAGGGATTGAACCTGGAATCTACATAGTAGATTGGTAAAATATTTGGAAAAGGCACCTAATATGTTGGAATTAGAGTTTTCTTCAATGCCTAACAGTATGCAATCATATTCGAAGGTTGTCGTCAACTATGCACAGCGCATCAGGAAAATGACTTCTCAGTATGTCTGTCAACAACTGACAGGCTAAATGTCACACTTTTTGGTTTTTATACATTCTACCGTAAAAAAGTGCATAAAATTGAATTAAAATGTATAAAACTGTTCTGAAATGTATAGAAGGCTTTGCTTAACAGGAATTCGCCCTTTACTCCGCAGGGTATGCGAATATTTCCAATCGAAACTTTATTTATTAATCCCTTTCAATAAACCCGATGAAATCCCATTATAATGTATTCGCTATGTGGGTGTGGATTGGTTGGCTTCAGCATAATTCTCAGAATAATAATATTTTCGTAATGTTATCATTTTCATGAAATATTATAATATTCTCTCCAAGTTCGGTATTTTCAAATGAATTTTTTACACACAAAAACAAAACAAAAAAACAAAAATATGCATTCATCCTACGAATCGCTTTTCATTCGGCAGATAATTAAAATCCACACCCACATGCTGAAAATTACTGGATTTTATTTTTGTTCACAATCGAGGTGTATGTGAAAACTTGTCGAACATCCAATCAGTTTGATTATGCATCCAATTTAGTAATTGCATCCATAATCACATAACTACACAGTTTCGAATATTCGATTTCGTGTTTCGTTCATATTTTCATTTTACCGCCCTCTATAGCCCGGGGGGGGAGTTGGTAGTGGATAATCCGTCAGCTTGCGGCTTGTTTTGGTCATCACCAGTCACCTCGCACATGAAATATGAAATTCAAAAGGAGAATATTCGATTTCAAATGCACTAATTATATCCTGAGGCGAGATATACGAGTAGTCCTGTGTCTAATCGTGTGCGTAACATCATTCTGTGTTGTCACAATAGGCCGAATTGTTTGTCGATATTTCGGGTTTATTCCGGAGGGCTTTGCTTGTCGTAAACAAGGATAGAGGAAGCGAATTGCCCTAAAATATGATTCAATATTAAAGTGTGTATCGTTTTACACTTGTAAACCAACAAGTATAGTACTATTCGACGAATACCGTACAACGGCAACGCTGGGTTGACTGAGTGACAAATTAAACTCACTCAAACCATTGAGCACTCTCTCACTGGCACCGGACTCAGTTTTGAGAACCTCTCCATGGTCCATGACTACGGTTCGCAGAACTGAGTCTTTGTAATGTTTTGGTATTGCTCTTTTGCAATACGAATGAATTTCTTTTTCCAAAAACAAATATATATGAAAATAAAACCGTCAACACAAGGACAACTTCCTCGGAATTTAAACGTCGTCGTCGTTTCATTTCGCATTTCTACGAAGAATTCATCAACAACGGCGGTGACGGAAAAACTTGTTGCAATTACAGGGAAATCTCTTATTTGCCGACTCCCTCGCATTGACGGACAAAATGAATTTCTACTTAAATTGCATTATTAACAATTCCTATGAAGCGGACACTCTCTTAACCGTGCGTCCTCCAGCTGTCCGCATTTCACTGCAATTTCGCTTTCGAATTTCAATGGAAAATGCATAAAAACGACAGAACCCACCCAGTATTCAAATTCGAATTTTTTATGAGTTGCCAGTGCATAAGACTTCAACACAGTTTTAAGGATGAAAGATATTTTTGATATTTGGTCCAGGATTCTGTTTAAAACGAATTCTATTTAAACATCACAGGTATGTGTATGGTAAAATGCGGTGATGTTTCCCAGAATCCTTGTAACGTAAATAGTTGGCAGTTCTCCTCACAGTGCCCATAATGATTTATGGTTTTTCATTTGGAAGGGGTGGATCTATAGTACTGAATATGAACAGATTCTGCGAAAGGCTTTCATTTGAACTAAAAGTGGACCTCTCTCCCAATACGACCAGGAATCCAATGCGTTTTTTTGCTTGCACTGCCTGAGCATCAAATTTTTTACAAAGCTACACATGTCAGTTTCTCCGAAATGCAATCCACTTACCCGTTCCTAGCTTGAAAAACTCATACCGTTAAAGTAAACTTCGTTTCGACTGTTAAAACCAAATCAAAACATTCATACATGGAAAATCAGCCACTCTTCCGAATCCTCTTAAACAAAAAAAAAAAATAAAACGAATCCTTTTCAGCGGTTTAGGTACATAAATCGATGAACTACTATGGGTAGAACCAGATTTCAATAAAGCTTGCAAACAAAATTTTTCACGAAGCCATTATTTCTAGGAAACGGTGGACTATTCGCCCGAAAGCCGGTTATATCCTGATCAAATATAAATTGTTTTCAATATTCCCCAGATACGAGTACCATAAACGGCTTTATAGCAACATCTATGCATGTACATATGTATGTGCCCGAAGTAGATGTTGGTGAATTCATAAAGCGATTCCTTGCGTTTTCCCAATAAAAATCCATTGGATTAATTGACAATCATCGAAGTGGATTCTGTAGAATACTCATCGAGTGTAATGGGGGTTTGGTTACGTTAAGATATCAATCGAATTTACCTAGAAGATCCTGGCTCATCCAGTTTCTTCGGTTATGGATTGATATTGCGCAAACAATATGAATGATAACCTTTGCGTGATGGACATCTATTGCAACAGAAAATCAGATTATGGAAAAACTGCACTGCAAATAGTGTATCCAGGGGAAAGCATCCTACCGCGGCCACCCCACTTCATTATATCAATTGACCTTGACATTTAACCACAGAGACCCAACGAACGGAACGAAAAGAAAATCAATCCTGCAGTTACACCAAACGCGGGACCACGATACATACTACCCCAGCATCGCCTACACAACAAAACTAAAATTCCCGGGTCCTTGCGCGCCCAAAACCATACAATTTAACCTGTGTAGCTATAATGCTGTGTGTAACACAACCACCCCTACACACGGTGGTGGCATTGTGTAAATGCCATGGTTTAACCTGTTTCCTTTTTTTCTGCAGAATATAACCGCCAAAAGCAATCGTTCGGGGTAGTAGGTTGGATTCGGTGGCAATTGAACTGATAATTCCATTAAGAAGCTTTTTAAGAGCATTAACGTTTGTTTACTTTTATTGTGTGAGCGAGTGTGTATGTGTGTTGATGTGTCTTGTAATTATATTTTCCCTGGATGACCATGATATTAATTTTTGTTTGTGATTTTTTTTTTTCCCTTCTTATTGCAGATTTCATCGTAACAAATGGCCACAATAGATGGAAGACCGGCGCAATATGGGATCTCTCTTAAGCAATTACGAGAGCTCATGGAGGTTAGGGGCCAAGAGGGCGTAGCAAAAGTAAATGAGTTTGGGGGTGTGCAGGATGTTTGTAAAAAATTATACACATCGCCAAATGATGGTAAGTAGTTGACGGAGTTCTTTGTTTTTGCTTTTTCTCTTGACATGACCATGTGCTTTTTATTTCATTGACCTGTGGTTATAGCCTGAATAATTAATTTAGTCTCTCTTGTTAAAGAAACAAAAATGGCTTTATTAATATTCTTTGAAGATGTTGCAAACAGTCACAGTTGAGGAGAGACCAATTATTGTGGTTGAGCTGTTTTTAAGGGAAATTACTTACTTGGTTTAAACTTAAGCTGCTAACATCTTGAGTTATAGACGGGAGGAACATTGGTGTTACTTGCACCTATACCTATAGAGCAACTATTATTGGTTTCCTGAAAAATATCGAACTCAAGACTTTAATCAAACTCGGCATGGAGAACTCAAAAAAAGTGGGTCTACCAGTCTGTCTGTCTGTCTATACATTCGATTGCAGGGTAAACGCCTGGACGGATTAGCTTCAAACTTCATTCATATCTAGAGTCTGTGGGACTACAGTTTGAGGAGACTTTACTTTACTTTAGTTAAAATGGATTTTCTCGAAGGCGGGTCTAACTATTTTGAAAAAAAAAATTAGTATTTAGGTTAGTTTGGATATATGACGGTACGTTTGACGGTGCTTGGCTATTTCTCGCTCATTTCTTCAGTGATTGGGCTTGAAACTCATACCTGGAGACTATAACACAATTGGGAAGTAATGGGCTAACAAGTTTTGGAACTCGCACGTCCACTTTTAAAGAATTTAATTTTTTCAAAATATTTATATATATAAATCCATCGAGAGTGCCACTTATAGCATTGAGGTCGTGCACTTTATTTTTATAATTCACCTCCGCACAAGGGTTGATTGCGAACTTTGTAATGTTAAGACATAGCGCGGGCGTTGGGGAAATGTGAGGGAAAAATAGAGCTTGGTAGAGTTTTCCACATTCGGGTTGTCCGGTTTAGGAAGGAATCCCTATACTTGGCAGTACTTTCGAAGATAGGCTTGAGGGTAAACTGATGGGCATTTGTAGTGGGTGTAGGTGTGGGGAGAACTGGTGCACTGTTTGTGAAAATAGCGATAAAACAAAGTTAGACAGAAAATATTTCCGGTTTTTAAAATTTGCTTTCCATTATCTAGAAGACTTTTCAAAGTTTGCACTAAGTTTTACGGGTCTAAACAAGGCTTCCTTTATAAGCCTTTCCTCAACGACTTCCCAAAGCACGTGGTTTTTACTTTTTTTTTCAACATTCTATTTTATGTTTGTTTGTTTTTTTTTTTTAATTTCAGGTTTGAGCGGATCAAGGTCTGATATAGAGCATAGACGTGAAACATTTGGTTCGAACGTTATACCACCGAAACCACCAAAAACATTTCTGACACTAGTCTGGGAAGCTCTCCAGGATGTGACTCTTATTATATTAGAAGTAGCTGCATTAGTATCCCTTGGTCTATCGTTTTATAAACCCGCCGATGACGATGCTCGTAAGTAAAATAGCAATCTTTTCTTACTTTATTTAAAAAATAAATAATATTATGTGGTTGTACAACATCTCATGCATGGTTTTTTGTTTTTTTGTTGTATTACAGCTGTTCTTGGAGAGGAAGAAGATCACCATGGGTGGATAGAAGGTTTAGCTATCCTCATTTCGGTTATTGTTGTTGTGTTGGTAACAGCATTCAATGATTACTCGAAAGAACGGCAATTCCGTGGCTTGCAGAATCGTATCGAAGGCGAACATAAATTCTCCGTAATACGAGGCGGTCAAGTGTGCCAAATATCTGTTGGCGACATTGTTGTCGGTGATATTTGCCAAGTAAAATATGGTGATCTATTGCCCGCCGATGGTATTCTTATTCAGAGTAACGATTTAAAGGTAAGTTTTTTCTATAAATGCAGTAGTTTCAAGCAGAGATACTTTTTTGTCAAAGCTATACTTTGAACTTCATAGATAGAAATGTAACTGCTACATAAGAAATACTCTCTATACAGAGGTATGACTTCATTCTGTGTTTATCGTTGTCCTGCCGTAGTGTGGGAATTTTAACAGTCGTGAGACTTTTCTGACTCACTAATCAGGTTGCTGGTATTAGTGACGGAAAGATAGAAAATTCTCATCGTTTACAAGTATTTGTAGTACAATTGACTGCAGTTCTATGCTATAAGTTGAGTGGCTTTACATACTTTAGCTAAGGCTCAGTCTAACATTGAAACATGTTTTTTGCTATCGAAAGACTGGAGTGTTTTGTTCCAAACATGGAACTTTAATAAATCCTTCTCTTCAAAGTACATCCTCCTGATGCGGCTTAACAATCTCTTCTGTTTTCGTTTCTCCATCTACAGGTTGACGAGTCATCGTTGACTGGTGAATCCGATCATGTTAAGAAAGGCCCAGATTCAGACCCAATGGTATTATCCGGCACCCATATTATGGAGGGTAGTGGCAAAATGGTTGTCACCGCTGTGGGTGTCAACTCACAAGCGGGTATCATTTTTACCCTCTTGGGTGCCGCGGTTGATCAACAGGAAGCCGAAATCAAAAAGATGAAAAAGGGTGAGTATACATTTTATGTTACCTCATTTTCTAAAAGTTTTTGTTTTATATTTTTTCTTTATAAATAAATCAATCTTTCATCTTTCAAAAAAAAAAAAAAAGAAAAACCTAGTAAATGTAGTTAATTAAAATCCAGCTAAAGCTAAAAGTATAAACAAAATGCAACTTGGAGGAAAAAAAATCATTTCAGTTTTCAATTTCGTTTTCGTTTCCCCTTTTATTTTGTGTTTGTTTTTGGTACTTTACGGCCCCAACATTCAAAAGTTGAATCTTTACAAAGTATATATTTTTAAGTTTAAAGCCATATACATATATCCCTAGTTTGAATGTAGCTTGTTATTCCTATATTAAGCTAAACTTTTCCTTGGTCTGTTGGCGCGACGGTAAGTTTACTTTTATCCACCCACTCCTTCCGTGTTCGAAATGTATTCAAGAAATGTAAATGTATCCTAAATTTTGTTGTACTCTGCGTTAAGTTTCGGACTTGAATTAAAATTGTTTCTTCGAAATTAATGGTTATCCATTAGGGGGTACTGAGTGTTGGTAATCCTATCCTACTTTGACTTATGCGCTTGGCGGCATTCGGTTTTGTCTGTCTGCCTGCCTATCTGTAGTCTAAATGGTTCAAGCTTTACATAAATAGAACTAATAACCAGAGCCTGTAAACTACTACACTCGAGTTTGGTAATGTACTTCAACTTCCATGCATCGGACTACTGAGAGAAAGTTCGAAGCTCGATTTCCTTCCAGACAACGCCAAAGGTTTATACATAGTCCGTCCTTCCATAAACATCGGACAAACTTTCGAGAATCTTAGGTATTTTACGGGCTTGTTTATTTTAGGTCAACTTTCCAACCCCTAAAACGAAAGACTTTTCATAATAATTTCAGCATCCTTTCAATAGCAGTCCTTTACTGCTTTCGGACTATTTTCAAGGTGAATTACATAAATTATCATATCCTACGGAATTTTCATAACTAGGGAAGTACCAGGAGCCTGTAAAACGAAAGATTTTTCGATTTCGGATTCACTGCCTTCGGGCTATTTTCAAAGTGAATTTCATATGTTTTGGACAGTGTATCAGATGCTACGGAGCAGGAACCTGTAAAATGAAAGATCTTTCGAAAATAACTGTCGTCCTTCAGCCTCCTAAAGCGAGCAGCCTAGGATTCACTCCTTTCCGGCTATTTTCAGAGTGAATTTCATATGTTTTGGATAGGGTATCAGATGCTACAGTAGTCAGAATAGTAAAATCATTTCTGTTGACAAGTATTTATTACAAATTGAATTGAAAACTAAGCAAAGCAAATACCCAGCCTTAAATGTCGGTTACCCCTGAACTAATTCCAAGTTTAATGTCTTTTTTTTTATAAGTGCCTTCGCTCTAGCATCCTTTTTCTATGTTGTAATAACACTGCTGCTTACTGAGCGACTGCTTTTTGTTTTCTCTCGAAGAGTACATGTTACCGCTATACAATGACACTGCATTTTTTTTTTTTTGAAAACAACTAAGCAAAAAAACATGGTTTTCTAAAACCACCTCTGGATAAAACCGCAAAAAGCCGACGATTCTCCTTGAAAAAAAAACAAAAAACTTGCGCTTTTCTATCTGTTTGAGTTGATTTCGATTTTGTTGCTTTTACTTCAAAAAACATTACACACACTTCTTCAGAACTGCTTCGACTTTATGTAAAAAAAAAAAACCGAAAGAAGCAACGAAAGGAAAAAAATGGAAGATTAAAGAATAAAGAATAAATTTGACTACAATTTTTCTTCTCTACTACTTACTTACTTACTTTTTTTTGTAAAAATAAATATTATCATTGTATTATATTTCCCTTGATATATTTAAATTATTAAAATATACAATTTTATTTTCTCTTTCTTTCTTTGTGGAAATGATATGTATATATGTATGTATGCATACGAAAAATATATACACATATATATATATCTATTGCAAAAACAAAAAAAAAAATAAAAACGTGTTGCATGATGTGATTGATCGTCCCTCTCCTCTTCATCCACACACCACTATTCACAATAAAAAAAAAAAAAATTTTATATATAAACATGAATTTATATTGAAAACGAACAAAAAAAACCAAAATACAATACAATAAATAAATTATTCGTAAACAATAAAAAAAAAATTGATAAAAAAACACAAAAAATCATTGGCAGAAGCTAAAAAGGCGAGGAAGAGCAAGAGTTTAACAGGTGATTTTCCCATATTTGTTTTTTTTTATTTATTTGTGTCGCTTATTATTTTCTTATGTACAGCTATTATTTTTTACATTAGTTTTTTAAATGAGTGTTTAGAGTTTTTTGTTGGTACTTTCCTGCATTTTTCTTTTCTTTTTATGATTTTATTTAGCGCATGTATACATAAGTACATGTTATTTATTGATTTTTTGTTTTTATTTTAGAGCTTGTTTGCACTCGCGCTTTTTTGCAAAATATGTATAAAGTTAAATAAGAAACATAAAATTGTTTAAATAAATGTGTTGCTTACAGAAGAAAAAAAAAATGAAAAAAAAAGAAAAGAAATATCCATATATCTATGTCACTCACAAATAAGAAAATGATAATTCTTAATTTTTGTTTTGTCCAAAAAATAAAATATCTTCATTGAGTATGAGTTACCTGATACTTATTTTTATATCCATATATATATTCCTTTGATTTAAAAAAAAAACAATAACAAAAAAACCAAACTTTTAAAGATGATGGCACCACACCAATTAGCAATAGTCATATGGGCTCTCCAATGCCTGTCGATGTTGTCAAATCAGAATCCGATGGTAACCATGTTCAAGCAGCACCCTCAAGCTCTGAAGGATCTGGTCATAAAAAAGAGAAATCCGTGCTTCAGGCTAAGCTGACGAAATTGGCAATCCAAATTGGTTATGCTGGCTCAACAATCGCTGTACTCACGGTCATCATCCTGATTATACAGTTCTGTATAAAGACATTTGTCATAGAAGAAAAACCATGGAAGAACACATATGCCAATAATTTAGTTAAGCACTTGATTATCGGTGTTACGGTATTAGTTGTAGCTGTACCTGAAGGTCTACCCTTGGCTGTTACATTGTCATTGGCTTATTCGGTTAAGGTGAGTGCAATTTAAATTAATTATTAAGTAAGCCTCTTAGATTTTAGTGACAATTTGCAAAATCGCAAACCATACGAAAAGAGTTTAGTCGATAATACTGCTTGCGGATACGACAAAAACTTCCGGATCCACCCCAATTTCTCATTTAGATTGGAAAATTAAAGATGCCCCTTACACTTCGCTCTATCGGGGTACTGACTAGAAGAATCAAAGTAACATTGACCTTGTAATCCACGGTAGAAGTCATTTAGAAGGCGTTTTCCATTTCTAGCAAAATATCTATTTGTATCGCATTTTAGTTATCGTGAATCTCCCATCGAATACCCAGTAGCATAGAACTATATTACTAGTATTAAAATTTTGGGTTAAAGGATAGTGTAATGATTTTTTTTTAATGTTTTTTGTTTGCAGAAAATGATGAAAGACAACAACTTGGTTCGACATTTGGATGCATGCGAGACTATGGGCAATGCCACTGCCATTTGTTCTGATAAGACTGGAACATTGACTACCAATCGTATGACCGTCGTTCAGTCATACATATGCGAAAAACTTTGTAAAGTTTTACCCAAATTCTCCGATCTACCATCGAATGTTGGCAATCTTATTGTTCAAGGTATCTCAGTTAACTCAGCGTTTACTTCAAATATTCTGGTAAGCTTAAAACGATCGCTTTTAAAATAGTTCAGTTAGTTAGTTTGTTTATTTTAATAGCCTGGAGCGAATCCTGGGGATATACCAATGCAAGTTGGTAATAAAACAGAATGTGCTCTATTGGGCTTCGTACAAGCCTTAGGATGTAAATATCAAACAGTTCGTGATGAAATAACGGAAGATAAATTCACACGTGTATATACATTTAATTCGGTGCGTAAGTCAATGAGTACGGTCATTCCCAGACCGAATGGTGGTTTCAGATTATACACAAAGGGCGCCTCAGAAATTGTACTTAAAAAGTGAGCACGATATACATACATTGCTTAAGATATTTTCTATAAACTTTCTATCTTACTAGGTGTTCATTCATCTACGGTCACGATGGCGCATTAGAAAAATTCACACGAGACATGCAAGATCGGCTCATTCGTGAGGTCATTGAGCCCATGGCATGCGATGGCCTACGTACTATATCGATTGCATACAGAGATTTCGTACCCGGTAAAGCGGCGCTTAACGAAGTACATATCGACAATGAGCCAAACTGGGATGATGAAGAAAATATAGTTAACAACCTGACATGTTTGTGCGTTGTTGGTATTGAAGATCCTGTCCGTCCTGAAGTACCAGACGCGATCCGAAAATGTCAAAGGGCTGGTATTACTGTGCGTATGGTGACTGGTGATAACATAAATACGGCACGATCGATTGCTAGTAAGTGCGGCATTCTTCGACCAAATGAAGAGTTTCTCATTCTCGAGGGTAAAGAGTTTAACCGTCGCATTCGAGACAGTAATGGTGATGTAAGTATTTTTTTTAAACATATTTCGTTTTAAAACTCGATGATAAACACCGATGGGATTCATTTTCAGATTCAGCAACATCTTATCGATAAAGTCTGGCCAAAGTTGCGAGTACTCGCTAGATCTTCACCAACCGATAAATATACTCTAGTTAAAGGTTTGTACCACCACTTGCGTTTGTCTTCAAGTTCTGTATTTATGTTTGATTCTATTTTTATTTTAAGGCATAATTGACAGCGCCATCAGTGAGAATCGTGAGGTTGTTGCTGTTACCGGTGATGGTACAAATGATGGGCCTGCGTTAAAGAAGGCCGATGTCGGTTTCGCTATGGGTATCGCTGGTACAGATGTTGCTAAAGAAGCTTCCGATATTATCCTGACCGATGACAACTTCAGCAGTATTGTTAAGGCTGTCATGTGGGGACGTAATGTTTACGATTCAATAGCGAAATTCTTACAATTTCAATTGACAGTCAATGTTGTTGCTGTAATTGTTGCATTTATTGGTGCATGTGCTGTACAAGATTCACCACTTAAAGTGAGTACTATTCAACCAAAAAATAATTTAACTTTGTTTTAATCAAATTTATTTGTTTGTTCTTCTGTTTCCTTGATTAGGCCGTTCAAATGCTTTGGGTAAATCTTATTATGGACACACTTGCATCACTAGCTTTAGCTACTGAACTTCCAACACCCGATTTATTACTTCGTAAGCCCTATGGTCGTACGAAACCACTTATTTCACGCACAATGATGAAAAATATTTTGGGTCAAGCCATTTACCAACTAACCATTATCTTCACTCTATTGTTCCTCGGTGAGTATGGTTTTTTTTTTATTAAAAATTTTTTTTTTTTCTTACAAATTGTGCATATTACTCATGTGCTTAACGAAAACACAAATTTCATTATTCGTTACAGGTGATTGGCTCCTTGATATCGAATCCGGACGTGGTCAAGAACTGGGAGCTGGCCCAACACAACATTTCACTATTATTTTCAATACGTTCGTCATGATGACCTTGTTTAATGAGATCAACGCTAGAAAAATTCATGGCCAGAGGAATGTTCTTGAAGGCCTCTTCACAAATCCTATTTTTTATACTATATGGATATTTACAGCCATTTCACAGGTAAGTTTTCCAATTTCTTTATTCATTTTTAATTTTATTTTTGCATAAGCCTGTAACCTAGGGCTAGAATCAGTACGATCTTTACATTGTTTGTGTGTTTTTTTTTTTTCTTCTTCTTTGTCTCTCTTAACAGGTTGTCATTGTCCAGTACGGTAAAATGGCTTTCTCAACAAAAGCCCTCTCACTAGACCAATGGCTATGGTGTATATTCTTTGGTATTGGAACATTAGTCTGGGGACAATTAATCACTACAGTGCCTACAAGAAAACTACCTAAAATATTATCGTAAGTAAATCCAGAGTGACAGGTCAGCAAGTCGTTTTTGGTTTTTTTTTCTGTTCCTCTTTTTTTATTTTATTTAACACACTACACAAACCACTTGTGCACAAATACACACAGTCCTGAAAAAAGTATGCACAAAATTATTTGAATTGAAAAAAAAAACATAGATTTACGTACAAAAGAAAAACAACCAAAAGGACATGATAAATACACAAAAAGTAGTTACCTAAATAATTAAAAACAACAAAAAAAAAAATCTTCATACACAGTAAACATGAAAGAAAAACGATAAAATCTAGAAAATTTTGAATTTAATAACGATAAAACTAAGTTAGAGATAAAAATAATAATAATAATGATAAACGAGAAAATCAAAAACAGAAAATGGCGCTTATACGACATATTTTTGTAAATAGGTTGCAATTTCCTTTTCTTTATTATTTTTATTTTATTTTTTTTGAATAATTTGTTTTTGAGTTTGACTTTTAGTTCATTTTTTTTAAGTCTTCTAGTTAATAATTGACTGCTACTAAACATAAACAGTATTATTTTTTGTTTCGTTTTAATTTAATATATCTAGTAAGTGTATCAGTAGTGTTGATCATTAATTGCAGCTAAGTTTTGTTTTGACTAGTTTTGGTTTGATTTATGATAACATTATACATTTTAGATATTAGTAACCAAGAAAATATGCAGTATTTTAAACAAAATAATACTTTTAAAACAGATATAAGAACAACAAAAAAAAATATTATAGCTTAACGGTATAGATAACCTTAGTAGCAAATTTATAACAATGTATGACTGCTCTGGCAAAACAGGCTTATTTCGAGCTTGAATTTGAATCTCCTTGAGTAGTGTTTCATCGGCCTTATCCGCGATATCGTCATAAGCCTGTTCATATGATTTTTTTTTTTTTTTTAATTTAGAGTCAGAAGCAAAATTAGAATACTAAAATTAAAAAAGAAAAAAAAAACCAAACAAAACAAATTTTTGTGATTAGCTAAATTGTAGTTAAGAATAAAAGTATTAAAAAGAAAAAAACAAATCAGTATTATACATTAAAAGTTGTGTTGAGATGCCAAAAACAAGAAAAAAAGAAAAACAAATCAAAACAAAAGAAAAGAAAAGAAAAAACCGAACGTTTGTTTTCGAAATTGTAAGTTATTTATTGATGAAATTGGTTGTTAAATAATTCAAAGAAAGAAATGAAAGAAAATATGAGAATTAATTTAAAAAAAGAAAACAAACTAAATTTTATTTAACGAGAACTTAGTGATAGTAATATTTGCTTCCACGACCTGTGGTGTTGATATCGAAAGAATGCTTTGCGTGGGAGGTGATGGTTGGACTTTAGGTTGAAATCTCTACATATATCCATATATGTATATGTATCTATATATTCCTATATATATATGTATACACTTGCTTTTTTATGCAATATTATTTTTTATGCTTATCCTATTTCCATGTTCTGAAGACTTCGATACGATATATGTATATGTGTGCGTAAAATTTGATAAGATTTCACTTTCTCCTATTGCATACTCGTGAACACCTCTTCGTAATGTTAAGTTGTTCGATTTTGATCGTGAATTGTATGACTACTTTCTATCGTTTCGAGAGCTTCTATGCAAACAATGTAGCTTTTAGCTTTAAAGAACACATTTTTTCTTTACAGCTTTATCATGTACAACAACGATGTTAGCCATAATTTCATAGCCAACGAATCGGAGAACCATACTGGGTATTCGAGACCTGCCCTTGAGTAGGATGCTGTTACTCATTTACTTCATAGATGAGTGCTAATCATGACGCCTTGACTCTTCTCTGTCTGGCTTTAAAGTTTTTCGTACTATTCTTTACCTCAGATTGCATTGACCGCAAATGGTCAAGTGTTTCTTCTATATTCCCATCGTCATTCTTCGCTTGGCTAGGAAGACATGTGGAATTTATAAAATTTGATTTCCTCTATAATTTACGATCGATATTTTAAGGAGTTATTTAAAAAAAAACAAAAACCGATAACAACCCGATTTCGATTTTGGGAAGTTCTTTACAAACGCGATGAAGACGAACATTTCCTATCGTGAGTATCCGAGTCCGTACTATTTTGTTCAAGACGAATAAGGCTGATTTCTAAGATGATTCGATTTAAATTCCGTTGTAATTGCAAGTTTTCCTAGAGGATAGGCATCTTTTAGCTGAAAAACAAGACCAAAAAACAATTGAAAGAACCTCGCATTGCCTGTGTGTGTATCGATGGCTTTATTTTGTCACCATTCCAAGAACCCCTGTACCAACCGGACGGTATATGCATACATACATATATGTACATATGTGTACCCCGATACGGATTCATGATTAATTTCAATTTGTTTGTTTTTTGCTTGGTTTCTTTTGAGTTTTGGGTTTTTTACTTCAGCTTACGACAGTTGTGTCTGTGTTTGATGGGCTTACTTGTGCATGTTCTCAAATAAAGGTTTTTGGCCGTGCCATTAAATACTCTACTTGGATAAAACAAAACAAACAAACAAACAAAAAAAGAAACAGTGAAAAGAAAAGAAAAAAAGTTTCAATTTCAATTGAGAGGGCTTAAACAAGTATTTCGAACTGGGTATGTATCACTACATTGAATGTTTTGTGATGTTAAAAACAAAAAAAAAAAACAAAAATCGTTCAACCGAAACACCAAAATTCAAAATTTCATAAAAAATACAACTGTACGACAATTTTATTGTTACAAGTTTATTTTTTTGTCTTCTTTTTTCTTTTCTATATTTTTTTTTTCTTTCATTGATGTACAAATACATACTTTGTTCGATAAAAAAAAATTAAAAAAAAAAAAAAAACAAAAAACATCGAGCTACACTTTGAGCTCACTAAATCAGACTAATCCATTTGTAATGATTTAATTATACCTATTTTCTTACCTATACATACCACATCACTACTGTATTTAATTGGATTGTCTAATTCTTAAATATGTCACATTTGTTACAAATCAAAGTAACGAATTTGTTCTGTACAAAGTCAAATATATTACTATATGTCTGCATGTTCTGTTAAGCACATATTTAATTGTATTGAAATTATTAACCTCTGTATTAAAATCACAAGAGAATGTAGAATGTACAAAATTTATAACAACTTTACTACATGAAACTAAAAAAAACTCAAAAAGAAAGAACACATTTTTTTTTTTTTTTTTTAAATAAGGAACTAGTAACTTATACATAATAACTCATTCAGCACCATTAAAATTTTGTTAATTTTAATTTTGTGTTTTTGCTTTTTGTTTTCTACTTTTATTTTTACAGGTGGGGTCGTGGTCACCCTGAGGAATACACAGAAGCAATGAATTTAGGTGAAGAACGTTTCGATTCAATTGATTCTGATAAGAAACCACGAGCGGGTCAAATTCTATGGATTCGTGGCCTAACACGTTTACAGACACAAGTAAGTTTTTTGTGTGTTTCAGTTAATTTATTTTTCGTAATCTTCTCTTAAATTTTCTTAAATATATTATATATAGTTTTTTTATTATTATTATTATTATTATTGAAATATCAAATACTAAGCGTGTTTTTTAAAAACATTTGGGATATATGAACCAACCAACAAAATACGAGCAAAAACAAAACTAATCGTTAGGGATAAAAGTGAACAGTGAATTTTATTTTTTTTTTGAATTTAACTATAAAAAATGAAATAAACATAAAATTGACTTACACATAATGTAGTTGATCCGACGGACTTCCAAGTGGTAGAGAGAGATATTTTCCAGACAAATAACGTTGTGTTTGGCGATGTTTCTTGCTGTCCGTGGAATACATGATATGTGTGTTCTTAACTAAACAAAATAACTAAATAAGTTTTTCAGTTAACAGTTCTTTTTAATATGGTTTATTTTTTTCGTCTATTTGATTTAAATAATTTTCCTTAGTTCGACACGAAGAATGTATAGGGAAACAGAGCATTTCTAACAGCACGTTAGGACCAACGCAGTTTTATATCAGTCTTTCGACAGTCCTCTACACTTTTTGGAAATTCATAATATCATCTGACTGCTGGCCATCAGAAGATCCATATACGACCAACTGGCCTTTGAATTAATAAATGTCTAACAGCTACTGGCACAAGAATGTATATATATACGTCTTGTATTTCGAGGCAAATCTCCTCTTGTTCATGTTCATTTTAAACAGGTTCCATTTGGATACATTTACCATACCAAAACCTAAATTTAGTATGTTACTAGTATTCATCACTGTGCACCTTCCGGTAATGCATACATTCATAGGTATAGGTCTGGCGTAGTAGTGAATTTAAGCGTTTTTGTAACACAAATTCTGCTCCGGCAGTTCACATTTCGAGACGAAACTAGGGTCCACAGGTAACCTGTCCAGTTGCCATACCCACTATCTGCATAAAATCGAGCAGCGTTTCGTACTGAAGCGAACTTTTTGATGGACTGGTGTTCAAAATGAAGGTGACATATTTAATTGAGTGCTGAGAATTGCATTTTCTTTTGACTAGGGCCTTACCTTTGGTTTTGAATGCATCCACATTTTAAAACAGATTGTAGATCTCCTGCTGTCTCATTTTAACCCTCTTTGTATACCAAACAGCCTATTGTCCCCTCGACATCTAATTGTTCAAATTGCACTAAAAATTAAAGATTTTCTTAATAAAAATGACACTGCAGCACAGGCTTGCCTTGTAAGCCATGCCAACTGTAGTCGTGCTCGCCAAATCTACCTTTTTAAACAACGATCTCCGTTTTTGGTCACTTTTCTCATTAAATCTTCCATGTTTCGAGATGTAAGACAGTAAATTGTGAACAAGCATGTAGACTTGTAGTCCGCTTTATGTGAATATATCCAAAGTCTGAAACCGTGTTAAGAATATAAAGATCCAAAGCCGTATCAAAAATGCTAGTCAGCTTTTAATGCTCTTCAAATTCATTCACATTAGTGGACTATATCTCCCCTGTGCTGTTAGAACAAATACTATACATATTTATAGCAGATACACTTTTCCAAGCCGTAAGATACAAAGTCTTACAGAATTAGATTCCTTTTGTTAGTGTTCCTTCACGTAAATTTTATTTATTTTTTTTTATCAATGTTTTAGTCAAACAGCCAGCACTTATAGTCGCACAATGGTTAGAATATTAGCTACCAATTCCAGATGCTCTGCAAAGATATTGAAAACCAAACAAGAATTTTAAGCTAAATCAATGGATAGCCAATAGTATGAGCATTTAGGTTATCTTTAAAAATTCTTAAATATGTATAATAAACACACGCCTACAGTCACATTCGACACACTTTGCAGAGTTCCATCTTTTATTATTATTTCTTTTATTTATTTCTTTTCTTTTTGTTTATTATTTTATCTTTCATCAGACAAATTTGCTTCCATGACTTTCTATCTATCACATTCACACAAATAAGACAAATATATTTACATAAAAAAAAAATCTTAATTAAAACAGAACACTACCGCGTTTAAAAAAAAAAAAAAACTAAAAACTTTACCAGAAAGGGAGCTATTAATATTACCTTTTTTTAAATTTATTTCCACCACTTTTATTTATCTATTTTTTTTTTTCTCTAATTAACTCGAACTATTTTTTCTAATTCTGCAACTATTACTTCATATTTGCTACAATCTCTACCTACTCTATATATTATTTTTTCATAATTTTATATTTACAATATATATATACATATTAGTATATATATTAAATAAAAAAAAAAGCTTTAAACGAAAAAGTTGACGGATACTTTGAACATTCCATTTAATATTTATTGGTTTAATTTTTATTTGTTGTCCTTGTCAATGATTTTTTGTTAAAGTGATATTTGCTTTAAAAACAAAAAAAAAAACGACCTTTTAGGGTGAGAAAAATTCTAAAAATAAAATAAAATATGAGATTGAGCTTGAGAGTAAAAATTAATTTTTTTTTTGTTTAAGGATTATATTTATATTTCGAAACATACAAATTATGTATTTAGTTTATTATTGAAGTTTCCTTAAAAACCTAAAAACGAAATTCCATTTTTTTTCCTTTTTAATAGTTTTTTTTTATACTTAAGCAATATTTATCAATTAAAATGAAAAAAAAAAATAAGAAATGAAACGAAAAACCCAAATCAAAACACAAAAGTCAGGTGGAGGTGCATGTACGTTTATTTAAAAATTACTAATTTATTTATGTTTGTTTAGTTTTCTCATCTTCCTCAAGTACTATAATTTTAGGAATATACATCATTTTAGTTAAAAAAAAGTTTAAAAGTACACACTAAAAAATATCTGTGCAGAATAACGTTAATGTAATTACATTTTTCTTCTGTAGTTACTAATGGAAATTTACTTTAATCATTTTTGTAGATACATATGTATATTATTTATTTACTTGGTAGAATAATGTTCTCATAATTACAGTAAACTTGGAAGTAATTTTCTCTATTAATTAATTTCTCATCTAATTGTTGTATATTTTGATAAAAATTACAAAATATGGGTCGATGTGTAAGTGGAAGAAATAATGTAATACATTTTATTTTAGAATTTTTTTTATTTATTTATAATTTATGTATTTATTTTCTTAGCTCTACTTTGAAGTTGAGGTAAAAATGCAGTTGGGTGGTTTTTATTATGGTTTTCCAGTATTGAGGTAGAAGATGGGATACTTTTACTGATTGTTGTCAGCGTTGTAGTCAGATTTATATGCCTTTAAGGAAGTAATCCAAGCGTTTAAGGGTAGTAACTAGTTCATATTTTTTTTTTATTTTGTAACTCCTACTATCTTCGATTTTCGCCTTGATTTTTGAGATCGAAATCAACGTACTTTTAACATATTTGCTTTAAAACCACTTTTTCGGTATATTTTGCTGTCTGGAGTTTGATTCAAATATAAAGATTGATTCATCTCCTTTACTTATTGGTTTCACGTACGATTTTCCCACTTCTGGAAAAAAAATCAATGTTTCGTGAACCTCCTGTTCCTTGGAACTCTGATGAGCTACTAAGTCCCTAGTGATTTTCTAAACGGTCCTGGAAAGCATTGGCGTTTAGATGATTATATTTGTCACGCTGCCTTTAACTTATTTTTTTTTCCATACAATTTCAAATGTTGAAGTACAATTCGCAAAATCGACTGCCCCTAACCCTTGTGGTCCTTGCACGTGATCTCTTTGCTATTCTATCTGGGTGAGGGAATAAAACGCTCCATCCACAAGCGGATATAACCTTTAAACTTCTATTAGGTTGTAATGGGTCTTTCATTAAGCGCTTCCTGTCCCTAAATTTAAATAAAACAAAGTGTGTGTGAGATATTCTCGAAATTTTTTATTCGTTTATCGATGCCATTATGTATGAAATATAACATCGCTCAAATGTCCGCCACGGCTTCTCTGGGTGGCGCGCATCCGAAATGTCCAATTTTCTATTACTCTGGCGCATAAATCAGGCTAAATTTGGCCGATGGCTTGAGTTAGGTTGGCTTTGAAAGACACTGTTGTTTGTGGCTTATTCGCATATACCTGCGACTTTAGAAAACCCCACAAGAAAAAGTCTAACGGGGTCAAATCGCACGATCTCGGTGGCCAGTTCACATCACCTCCACGTGAAATGACTATGCCCTCGAATCGCTCGTGCAGAGTTTCCAATCTGGCGTGAGCTGTGTGGCACGTAGGGCCATCCTGTTGAAACCGCATGTTGTTTAGCGCTTGTCGTTGACGGTGATGGCCTGAACAACGTCGTTCTTAAAAAAAGAGGGACCGAGTGACTTTTTCGGAATGCATTGGGCGCTCTTGAATCTCATGTGGATTGGTATTGTCCCAAATTCGACAATTTTGTTTGCTGACGTACCCATTCATCCAGAAATGGGCCTCATGATGAAGATGATTTTTCGATGAAAATTAGGGTCTGTTTCCAACTGCTCCAGAGCCCATTCAGCGAACACACGTCGTTGTCTATAGTCGTTTACCGTCAGTTGAATTCTGTACGAGTGCAGGCCCAAATAACGACGAAAAATTCGTCAATTTGGTCTGCGAAAGGCCGAGTTCGTGTGAGCGATGCGAAATCGACTGCCTCGGATTCTCCTGCACACTCTCACGGACAGCGGCAATGTTTTCGGCAGATCTTGCATTTCGTCGACGTACGGGTATTGGTTGACCGTTTACTGAACCAGTGGACTCCAATTTATCCACACTGCGAATAGTCCTCTCCGAACGTTCCTCGAACAGAACACCAATTTTCATAAAACAATTTCTTTATTTGCACGTGTTGTTGAACGCTATATCCGTCCTTGGGGATTTGGCAAAACAGACTACAGCCAATTTGACAGATGTAGCTGCAACAATAGGGCCGCTATCGAGGAAGTCCCTATTGGAAGACCCTTTATATTGATATTCGTTGGGGCAACCAAATACAAACAAAGTCTAATCAATTTTTCAATCCATTATCCGTTTGATACCTATTCTACGTAACGTCAAATCCCTATCAGTCACATTTTCATCACAAATGATTGTTTATACAGTGAGCGTCAAAAGTGAGTAAACACCCATTCGATGTCCGAAGTTATATGTAATTTAGACAAAAAAATAAATAAAAAGAGAATTTCAAAACATCAAATAAAAGCTTTATTCAATTGTAATACAAAAAAAATAAACATAAAAATTTAAAGTAAAATTAATGCACTTTTTTCTAACAAAAACTAAACATACTCCATATTTTATGCGTCAAAAGTAAGTAAACATCTGTAATTTGTTGTGGGAATTCATAAATATAGCATCTTAAATTAAAAAGTTAGTATTTTGTTAGACCACCTTTAGACTTTATGACTTATTTAAGTCTTCGTGGCATGGATAAAACAAGTTTATTTGTAGTATCAAAAGATATTTGAGCCCATTCTTCAATCAATGCCTTTTTTAGGTCATCTTTGCCTTTGATGGTCCTTTTGCGAATTTCTCGGTCCAAATGATCCCATAAATGTTCTATGGGGTTTAGGTCCGGCGATTGTGGAGGGTGATCGAGCTGTTTTGGAGTCCTGTAAAGCAATCATTCTTTAACGAGCCGCGCGGTATGCTTAGGATCATTGTCTTGCTGAAAGATCCAATTGCTAAGCATACCTAATTTGTCTACGCTCGGTTGCAGGTTATTCCTTAGGATGTTGAGATAGTCTTGTTTATTCATTATACCATCAATGAGGACAAGATTCCCAACCCCAGACGCCGCCATACACCCCCACACAATCACTGAACCTCCCCCATGTTTTGCAGTGCTCCTTACATTTTGTTCACTGAATTCTTTGTTTTTTTCTCTCCAAATTTTTTTATTTGTATTGCCTTTAAAAATTTCAAATTTACTTTCGTCTGTAAAACGAAATATCATTATTTATATATTTTTTTGCAAATATTAAACGATTTTTTTTATCGGCTTTAGATGTCAATGGTTTTTTTCTAGCACTTCTACCATGTAAGCCCGATTTGTGTAGGGTTCGCCGAACAGTACTCGCACTAACTTGTTTTTCGGTTGTTATTGATAATTTTTTTGCGATATTAAGAGCACTTGAACTGGGATTTTTTTTCACTTCAATCACAATTTGTCTTTCTTCTCTTTTATTAAGCTTTTTTGGCCTACCCGTCCGTTTGAAATTTTCCAATGTTTTAAATTTTTTGTATTTATCGATAATTTCTTTTACCGAAACATGGTTTCTATTAACTATTCCGCCAATATCCCGATATGATTTCCCCTTTTTCCTCAAATTAATTATAATTTTCCGCGTTTCCAAAGAAATTTCACTCCTCATTATAATAAAATCGAATTGCACTGCTGTTAAGTCTTTAATCACAATAAGCTTACACTCTGAAGTGAAGTAAAGAGAAGGACTTACCTCCTCAATAATATCTATGAAAAACTATAACAGTAAATCCAACTGATTAATACTAAACGATGGGAGGCGGCATGGTGTTTACTTACTTTTGACGCATAAAATATGGAGTATGTTTAGTTTTTGTTAGAAAAAAGTGCATTAATTTTACTTCAAATTTTTAATTTTATTTTTTTTGTATTACTATTGAATAAAGCTTTTACTTGATGTTTTTGAAATTCTCTTTTTATTTATTTTTTTGTCTAAATTACATATAACTTCGGAGATCGCATGGGTGTTTACTCACTTTTGACGCTCACTGTATATTTTAAGTTAATTACAATGTCTGAGTCTATCGCAGGATAAAAAACAAAAATTCAGTCTTATAGAAGTGGTGGATATTGTAACCCATTTGTAAAATGTAAAACAATTTTATATCAAACCCAAAATTTTAATTCAATTACTTTTAATTTATCAATTGCTACATTATAAGAGAAGAAACAAACAAAGCACAAATTTATACTAAAATATCATTTGAATTCAGGGACATTATTCATATAAACAAAAAGCAACCCTAGGAAGAAATCACATTCAGTAGTTTTCTTTTTTTTTTTTTTTTGTTATTTAATTTTATAATTTTGTAATTTTTTGTTTTGTTAATTGTTTTCTTTTTGTTACTTTTTTCTTTCATTAATTTATGTTTTCTTTTTACACTTCATTTCCAAAACATGTTCCAAAAAAATTCTTAAATAAAAATAAACAATAAAAAAACCCCTAAAAACAAAAATCTATATTTTCCAAAATTTTTGTAACAAAAAAATTTTCTTTTTTCTTAAAGTTATTTACTTTTTTATATTTATATTCAATATTTGTTGTTAATTTCTTAAATCAGCCGGCGGAACCAATGCGAGAGACTGAAGTGTAAAATGGGGCAACTATACATTAAAAAAAAAAAAAAGAAATTAATTAGTAAAATAAAAAAGAAAAAAAAAGAAAACTGAGATTATTTAACAAAACAGAAACATAAACTCCAATGAAAGGAAATAAAATAATAGAATTAATGAATTTCAAAAGAAAAGAAAAATAATAATAACTAAGAGATTTGTAGAAATAAAAATTAAATCCAATACAATAATAAGAATAAACAATACAAATTAAAGCAATTTTTTAATAGATTAGCGAAACGGTGTTTAATACAATAATTACAAATTTAACAATTACGCATGAATATCTGCATATACATATACAGTAGGGGTTTTTTTTTTGTTTTAAATGATTCCTTTTTTTTTTTTAGTTTCTTTTATCAATTATGTATGTATATGTATATATGCGTGAGTTGTTTAACAAAACAAAAAGAAAAGATAATGGTTAATAGTATTTTAAAATTAAATAGTTAAATTTTAACGAAGAAAATATACATAAATTTATTATACAAAGCGGTTATAACTTAATACTCAACGTTCTAAAATATCGTTAATTAAGGAAACAAAAACTCGATAAAATCACAAGTAAAAGAGAAGCAATAGATTCTAAAATTTTAAAAGCGTTAAGGAGAGCCTAATAAGCAAATTTACATTTACAGTAGTGTTTCGGAATTTTTTTATCTTTTGGTTTGAAATTTGTTAACACTCAAAACAGTATACTCAATCGTCTACGGAGCGAAGCGAAACAAAACAAAACTAACAGATGAAGGGTAGCGTGTGTGTGAGATAGAGAAAAAGAAAGAAAAAATGTACAACGTCATAAAATATATACAATTACCCACTCCGACTCCACTCATCTTTCTACTGTTTCTCCTGTCAACCTAAAAACAGAAAAACTCCTACTTCGCCAACAATACTAAAAAAAAAAAATAATAATAAATAGCCTTGCAAAAAGAATGAACAAAATTGAAAAACACGAAAGACTTAAATTCGTTATCCAAAGTACGTAGGATTTACTTATATTTAATTTAATGTTTATGTTTTTTTTTGCAAGAGAGACGTCGTACTCATGTATGACCTTTGATACTGAATTCGATAAAACAAAAACTATATATCATTTTCTATTGTATTTTTAATATTTTCGTCCTCTTTTAAGTTTTTTTTTTCTTAAATGTTACTTCTTATGGGTTTTTTATTGGCTTTATACTTTTAACATCTACTGTTAATTTTTATTTCGTTTTTTTTTTTTTTTCATACACAACAAAAAACAAAAAGTTTGTGATTTCGATCTTAATGCAAAAAAAAAGTTTAAAAAAAATAAAATATTTTAGTACTAGTGATAAGTGTATAACAAAAAAACCATTTTGTATGTTTGTTTTAGTGAGAAATAGTAAACAAAAAATATATATATATAATTAGTTTGTAGAGTTTTAATTTGTCTGTTCTTGTTAACTTAGTGACAAGTCAAAAAAAAAAAAAAACAAAGTTTAGATACTGTCGTCATGTCGTCCCCCTTTTAGATCCAAAGCGTATGGTAACCTTATTTAGAATACGAGTGTCTAATCAGAGTTATTTATTTTGTCTCTCTCCACCCGAGTATATTTCTGTGCTTTGTATAAAATTAAAAGTAACATTTAGTTTTATAAATTTTTTTTTGTTTTTTTCTTACCTATCCTCGTGTTGACACCCTCCACCCACCAACAATGGTCATAGCTCTCACCATTTGATTTTGCAATAACAAAGAGTAACGTGTTTTTCTTTTAGTTTTGTTGTTAAATATGTTTTAGTTGTTTGTAATACTCAAGTTAAATATTGTTTATACTAAGTAATTCGTATTAAAAAAACAAAAAAAAAACAACATTGAAACATTGAGCTAAATAATATTAGAACTGTAAAATTTTACCTATTCTCATATAGTATGGTAAAATGTGTTGAGTACTATTTTTTCTTTTATTTATTTTTTATAAATTCATAATAAATAGAGAAACTTAAAACAAAGCAACAAATCAAAACAAAAAATAAATATTATATGAATATTTTGATCATAAACTTTCACTCATTCTCATATTTTTGTTGGACATTTAAAAAAAAAACAATAAAACCGTTTTTTTTCTTTCTTTTATTTATAATTATGTTTTAACAAAATCCACATCTCGAAACTGTCTGCTTTTCATAATGTTTTCTCCATCGATGTACATATTCTCTTGTTTTAGAGTTGGTAGAGTTTTCCTTACATATTCCTTTTTATTGTTATTATTATTATAATTTTCTTTTTGTTTTAGTATTGTGTTTCATCATGAAATCATTTTCGTTTAAAACTTTTTTTTTTCTTGCCTCCTCTGTACCTTAACATAAATTGCTCTCCCATGAATTTTTTTCACAAGTAGAATGGTTATCCTTCCTATCCCTGTTAAAATTATGATTACTATTTTTTTCTATTTTCTCCTACGTGGACCTCATAGTTAACAAGGTTCACATATAGTATCCTAGAAATATGTAAGAAAAAAATATGTTGTGCCTACTGTCTTTTGAAATTTACGATTTTCATTTTTAGTTTCTCTATTTTGTACAAAAAATTATATTACTTCGTGAATTCATTCAACTTTTTGTAGAAACTTCGACGTCTGTGTGTAAAAAGTGTAGTGCTTAGTGTATCTGCCAATACTGTTTACATATATCTGGTTTTGACTGGAATTAAATGATATCACGCACGCATCGTGCTATTATGGCAGAACCCCACTCAAAAACAGCTGCCTGGAAGTGTACATATGTAGTTCTGTGCCATTTTTTTTTATTTAAGAAAAATTTGGCCCGACAGGTCGATGAGATCCAGGGGATAGCTTTTCTTATTTGTGTTGTGCGTGTTACATTCTTTACCCGAATGGAATAGCCCTACTGTTTAAGGCTATTCTGTCGTACTTTCGAATGTTTGTCAGACGCTCGAGAGATGTGGGGGTTTGAACCTGTAACCACGACACCACTGAGATAACATATACACTCAGATTAACTTAGCATCACATGTAAATACCTTGCCTTGTCCTTACAAATTCACAGTGCCTTCAAGGGTTGTAATACAGCCATACATATGTACATATACCTTGTGTTGCAAAGGTCGGCTATTTAATCTGATCGGTTCCTCGGATACTAGAAATACTACTGCTGTAGACCACCGTACCATAAATTTATCTCTCTGCTGATGCTGATCCTATTTTCTTATTCTTTTGTGGGCGAAAATTCGGTATTTATGTAAAATATAAAGTGAATTCGGACATACCATCTGTTTCAGTGAATTGAAAACGACGTCTTAAAGATTTACAAACAACATTATTCTAGTCATTGGTAAACCTACCTAATTTATGAGAGACTCAGTCTTGCTCTTGGATAATCGCTTGAGAATCTGACAAATGTCCAAAAGTAGTGATTATTCACACTCATCCTCCCATCATACACAGAATGAGTAAAATTGTGCAAGCGTTTTCATACAGGATACAAAAGCTTAACCACTGTGAGAGGGTCCTTTAAGACTGATGACTTCTGCAATCGCTGAAAATAAGATATGCACTTATATTCCACTTCCTAAGAACATTCAGCTTTCTTAGTTCGTAGTCCCGTACGTGAAGGTATCTGAAACACCACATACGAATGTCAAACGCTGTAAATTTTTTTCTTAAGTGTTGTACTATATTCTTTTATCGTTTTGTCAATTGTCGCTTTAACATGCTGCTTATTGATTCTAGAGTCATTCTTTGGCCAAGTCAAAATGTCATTATGATCATATCCCACCTTTGTTCCCATTGCAGTCAACAAACACTAAAATCCTCTGTACATAAGTACCCCTTTCATTTGAAGTTGTTCTCAGGGCGATAGGTTTTCTGATACACCTATACTTGGTTGTTTTCTACCAGACTTACCGCTATACCCACCAACGGAAAGACTAAAACTGAATTTTCGACCGATTTCCATGGACGCCTTGAAACTGCCACTTTTTACTCTCCTCAGCACCTCGAACCATCAGAGGATTATACCACAGAGCCACAGAGAGATCAAAAAAGAAACAAGTTTTAACTCTATGGGTACTTTCATACACTTTGGCATTTTTGTCTTAGCCTATGTCAGCTTCAATTCACATTTGTTTGTATCGACATTTACACATACCTCGCATTGATAATAATATGGGTTTTGGTTGTACAAAAAAAAAATCATTCAACTCACATTTTTGTCAAAAAGAAAAAAGCAAAGTAAAAAAAAACATATGCATAAAACAAAATATTTATTTTTGGTAAGTTTAAATGTCCAGTTATTGAAAGAAAACAAAAAAAATGCAACATATTCCGTAAAAAATATGTCAATTTAATTATGTCTATTGTTAAGAGAACTGTTAAAAGTAATTGTGCACAAAAATGAATATATTTATAACTACAAAAAAGAAAGAAGGAAACAATTGAAATGGATTTCTGGTATGTTTTATAATTATTTACATTTTGTTTTTAGTTTAAATTTAAAAAAAAGAAAAGTTTTTAAGTTTTTGTTTTTCTGCATTTTGGTTTGATCAATTTTCTTTTACTTATTGTTTTGTGTATGTTTGTCTTTTTTTATCATTCATCGGTTTTGTTTAAGCCTTTTTATTTTTGTGTTTATTTTCATTTAACATTTTGCTTTTTGTATGAACGCTTACCTTGCTACCTTGTTTCTATTGCTGTCATAAAAATTTTGTATATACATATAATCTTCTGTCTACATAACTATGTATATTATGCATAAAAACTACAGCTTTTTCTGCCTATTTCCTCAAACAATTGGTTCTTGAATGCTGATGTGTTTCAACTCAAAAACAAAAAAACATATAAATGTGTCCAAATAAACGTAGAAACTTCGAAAGCATAGTTAATAGTGTAAAATTTAAACTTTATTGATGATTTTGATTTTGTGATGATGTATTGAACCTTGCTTCTGATCCCAGGATCGGAAAAACCTCAGAAAACAAAGGTGCTTTTCTAAAAAATACTTTATTTCAAGATAGTAGTAAAATAGAACTTTCTACACCTTGGTGATGTTATTTTTTTTTAATATTTCATTTACTAGTTAAACTAACTGGCAGTAGTAATTTTCGATAAAAATCCTACGCCTTCAATACAAGCCGAATATGTTCGCGGTATCTGCAAAAGCTACATCGACAATATAAAAACAAACAAAAATATTTATTTGGACATATTTCTGTACATATAATCTTCAACTTTTCATATCTATATCTATATCTCTGTACATATCTATGTATCTCTGAAAACTCTTTTTTAATTTGATTTACCATACATAATTTGTGTAGGACTTAAGTTTTCTTAACCTTACGCAAAATTCTGTGGTGACATTTCAAAAAAGCTCTCGTTTCTGTACAGAAGGTTAAAACAAAAAAATTAAACGGAGAATGAAATCAACAAAAAACTAATTAACATGTAAATTGAACGTTATGTAAATGGTTTTCCCTGATTAGGATTTTTTTTAAAGTTATTTTAAGTTTATCTAGGGTGTGATCAAAGAGCTTTGTTTTAGCCTGTTACAACTTGGCCCTTTTTGTTGCAAAAAATAATGTTTTTTTTATGGTTTAGTGCATAATAACGATTGTAGTATTAGGTGGGACACACTTAACACTACATTGATCTGTGACTGTACTAAGCCATTGATTTATTTTCAAATGCTTAGCAATTTATATAGTACGTGTGTGCCTACAGTACTACGCCCTTTCAAACATAATGGGGGACGAGCAACCTACCGCCTTTAAAAGTACCAAAAAGTGGTTCAATGTTCTATATAGACTGTGGTCTTAATAATTTGTTTTTCTTCGGAAAATTTTACAAGCAATTCTACACGAATATTATATATTTGAAATATGTTACATCTACACAGTCCACGTCTCAGAGTGTAAGAAGGTTCTTATCCTTCTAAACCATGCAGTATCCCTCGGTGTATGATTATCCTAACTTAACTTTTTGATCACATTCCTCTCTTAAGTTTTGCCTTAGTTATTTTTCAATTACTTTAATCAAAATAAAATCTATAGCAATTCTCCCTCCATTCTTTAAAATCCCCATCAGTACACTTACATTTTTAAACCCTCCCCGTATGCATAATGCATTTTTAGCTGTCTATACATAGCTAATGCTTCCAAAATTTATTTATTTATCGTTAAAAAAAAGCCAGTTCGTATAAAAAACCGCATCTAAACTCAAATAGAGCAGCTTCATATAGTGTTTATTTGATTTATAGTGTTTTTTTTTTAATTTAAAAAAGAAATGCGTTTACAAATTAAACAAAAATTGATTTTGATTTTTTTCTTTTTGTTTAATATTAATTTTTTTGTTCCTTTGTTTTGTGTTTTTTTTTTTATTATTTGTTTTGTTTTTGTTTTTTGTTTTTGTTTTTTGTCTAATTTTGTATGTTTCAGTTACGTGTTATTCGTGCATTCCGTTCGACATTGGAAGACTTAACCGAACGCCGTTCTGTGCATAGCTTGCATAGTTTACGTAGTCCACGTACCACTGTATCAGCTGGCGGGTATCAACTAGTTCAATCACCAGGATCGAATTTTTATAATGCAGCGCTTATGCATACCAGTAGTGGCCGTCAACAGAACACTCTACAGCCGCCACCAGCACATCCGCCATCAGCACGAAGTCTATCGACAACACCCACGACATCTGCTATTTTATCAGAAATTTCATTTATCGATGAAGATCCACAACAATTGGCTAGTAATAGAAATGGTAACACAAACAATAGCAATACTAACAACAATCGTAATAATACTAACGACTTCAATAGAGCAGAAAGTCCGCAACATATTGAGACAAGGATTTGAAACTAAAAAACTAATACAAATATAGCGACTGTTAGCAAAGACACGGGCTAGAAATAACCTTTTTAATATTTTTTTTGCCTGACATTTATATAGAACAAACAACTAGCGATCTAAATTCCGTCTTTTAAATGATTAGTACATCGAAAAAAATAACGACTTCGTATTACCCGATTTCTTTTTTTTTTATATATTTGACAACGTATTCTAATATTTTTCCAATTACTTCCTTATATTTATGAGATTTAATTTTTGACTAAACCTTTTTAATTAGTTGCCAAAAAACGCCCCGATTATTTGAAACATAGTACAGCTGTACTCTAGTCGCTGTTGGGAACTATTAAACATAAAAATTAGTCAATAAAGAATAGCTCGGTTTATGAATCCCACATTCGGTGTAGGGTACAACATAGGCTGAGCCATGAGCTACATATTTTGAATTCTTCGTTTATATTCATTTGAAGTTCTACAAAATAATTAACTTATAGTTATTATTCATACCGTCGCATTAATCATTTTCGTTTTTGGAAAAAAGCCAAATCAATTAGTATGATAGTGTAATACACAAAGTTGGTGTTTTCCTTACATTCACTGCCAGTATCTCCTGAAATAACATATACTCAGCAGTGAATAGTAGTATCACTGTCACAGACATATAGGAAAATACTTGTTTATAAAATTAATAGTGTCTTGTAGGTGTAATTCAAATATTTAGTGGCAAAAGATGTTTATATTAGTGTAGGTAGATCGACTTAAATATGTATGGTAGAAGTTACATATAAATTGTGTACAATTATTCTTTCTAGAGTGCACCCACCCACGTCCCAAATGCGCACGCACAGATTTTGTACTATTATTTCATAAAAAAAAACCTTCACCTTCTGAGAGACCTACCACCTCAATCACATAGCTGCATTTGCGAACAGTCAAATGGGTTCTGACCGTGTTTGTTTGTTCCTTCTGTTCATTTGTTTTTTTCTTCATTCTTTTTGAGTCAGAATAGGACTTGCCACATATTTAGTCGAAAACATAAATGTCGTACAATATATACTTAGTACCAGCAATAAACGTACATAGATTTTCTTCCATATAATTAACAACTAGAATTTTATACAACAATTCAACTAAATCAGAAACTAGGTAGAATCAAACTTATATCAATAAAATGAAAAAAACAAAAAGACTTCAACAATTTTCTAAAATAACATTCCACAACGAAATGTGCCTACTTAGTGCAATTTGTTCTACGTCTGGTGCGTCGAAAGATACAAAAATGTTCATTATTACCTATTGTTGCCTGTGTGGACTCCAATACAAATATAAAAAGAACAACAACAACCAAGCTAATACCAGCACAAGTATTATATTTACGTGAGTTTGCTTCATTTGTACTTATAAATAGAAAACAAAGTAACTTAAAGTTTATCAAACAAAAAAAAAATCTACAAACAAATTTTGTTACTTACTTTTTTTTTTATTAATTCTATGTTCGCTTCTATTTTATTAAATATTTTTCTACTATTATTAAGATACGGTATGATATTCGAATTTATATATCTAAAAGAATATTTACATATGTAAAACTGAATATCCGGCTCTTTCGAAAACAGATAGCAGTAGTATTCGATCAGTTAAACGACTTTTTTTTTTAAATTTTCCTACCATTAACATTTTTTTATTTTTTTTTTGTTTATTTTAAATACTTATGTACATGAATTAAAAGAAAAAAAAAAAAGAAACATTAAAATTTCGTTAACATTACAATTGTTGTGAATCTTCAAATTACTTAATTAATTACCAAATATGTTACTTTAACAAAAATCAATATCTATAATATTAATAATTTGTATTAAAATAATAGTATTTAACAAATGTATTTATAATTAAATATTTGCCTATATACAAACATTATTCTAATTGAATTAATAAAAGAAACATTTTTTAGTCCTCGCTTTATGGCTATAAAACGTTGATATATTATATGCGAAAATTATAAAAAAAAAATGTTAAATAAAAACAAAAACCAACAAAAAGATTCTTAAGAAATTATTAAAAACAAAAATCAGTATATTCCTTAAAGAATAATTATTTTTATTTTCTTCGCTTTCTTAGTTTTAATTTCTAATGTCGTAGAGTTCTCTTATAAAAAAAAAAAAACATAGAAAAATTTAAAAATGTAAATATTTATGAATAGCACTGTTTTATTAATACATTTTCTTTACTTTGCATTTATAAATTGTTTGTTGCCGACGTACTTACCCGGATGTGAACGACCTTCACATTTTGGGATAGTATTTAGGCTTGTGAAAGTCCACAGCATTTTTGAAATAACAAAAAGCATATATTTATAAAATATACAATAACTCCCAGTTATATGTTGCCACACAGAATTCTTTGTGGTTTGTATTTTCATGAAAAAAAAAAATATGTAATTGTCTTTTATAAAATCTTGGGTATGAAAAAAAAAAAGAATCTTAAACACCTCGACCACTTTTGGGGATGATTGCATTCCAGCTGGAATGGAACTTTTCTATGTGTATATAGTTTGTACGAGTTTAAAAGAAACTTGATTGAAATAGTGTCACGTTTTTAAAGAAGCAATATAGGTGTAAAACTTTGTGGTCTTAAAGTAGCAATTAAAATGTTCTTGGTTTTATGTTTTTTTAAGCTGAAGAAGTGGATGATTTTTTTCTTGAATAACAAAAACCCATATTTATAGTTATTATAATTTAGCAACTTTCAGGAATAACTTACAATGCAAAGGGGTGCATAGTGTTAGATTCATATAACTTGGGTGTACATGTGCCGCTTGAAAGCACATTAGTATCACCTGTGGTAACTAGACTCGATTTTCCCAACGTCTTTCTTTTTTAGTTCAAAAAACAGAGCTTTACCTCGTGTCAAACTTGGAATTCTCCATGCTGCGGTTTTGCTGAAGATACTCTCTTAATCTATACTGAGCTCTAAAGGAAAAAGAAACTCGTGCTCTGCTCTGAACTAAAAAAGAAAAACCCCTAAATTTAGTTTTTAATTTGTCCCCTAATTATTTTAAAAACCACCGCGAGAAGCAGAACGTTCCTTTTTATTTGATGGTAAGTTTAAAGTGATACACCAATGCGCGGCTTATTATCTGAAGTCGTTATTAAGGTGCTTATGTTTTTTTATGATTTCATACTACATTGTGTATATATTTATCTATATCATTTTGATGATGAAACAAACGTCCAGAATCTGTGGGTTAGTCGGGTATTTTATTCAATCGAAGACCTTTTTCTGATCCTTTCGTTGCATCGGGAATATAAATAAAATTACGTGTCATACTAGAAGGACACTTTTGGGTTCATTTACAGCCTTACTGACGAACGAAGTTCTACAGAAATCGTTTCCTATTCATTACTCATTACAGTTCATGCAGGTTGCTCTATCGAAATACGACCTCTAGGCATTATCCGCCACACCGTGTTTTGCTTTATTTTCTGGTTTCCTTTGGTTTTTGTACTGTGATTTGTGTTCTATTGTTAGGTATCTTTTCAACCAGTAGAATATGGTAGTCTTTTCCAATAGAGTGAAAGTTTCTTAGTGTTTATAGTCTTATAAACTTCCCTCATTTGATGTACGCATTTTAAAATGTATATATAATTACAAAAAAAAAAAAAAACACCGCAAAGTAGGTGGACAGATACGTGCTGTAGAATCTGGCACATAATATCATACATAACATACATATAACACCGGTTGGCTTTTTAGTACAATCCAACAAATCAACACTGGAGGATCTAGTCTGATATGATATAGCTTTGCTTTGTAAGATCTTGAAATCCATACATAGCTTTCTACGAGCCTTCCAATTCCTGATCAATATCTTTTTATTTGTAGTACATAAGTGTTTCGAAATTCTACCTGTGTGTACATATATACATATGTACATAAGTACATGTAAATTTTTGTTTTTCGAACAAACTGACTTTCCATCATAGACCCAGATCTCAATTGGTAGTTAGCAAGTCCTAATACCATTGTTTGTCTTAACAAATTGTTCTTCATATACAATCATAATAAAAAAAACATAAAAAATATATTTACTACTTAAAAAATGATTGGGTATGTTCCTTCCTTTCATAATTTTTCATTCTGTCCCTAATTTAATTATGTTTATTATTTTTTTTATTTTTATTTCCATTTTTTTAGTGTTTAACACAACCCGTTCTTTATTCTCCCAGAGTAAGTTACGCTTTAACTATTAGAATATCATACCTGCTCTAAAAAAAAAAAACAAAGATACAAAACTAATCTAAGAACTTTAGATACATTCAATTGACAGATGCATATATGTACATCTCTCTTTTAAAACATACGTGCACATATATGTATAGATTTCAGTCAAATTCAAATTAAAAAAAAAAACTATAAAAATACATGTTTTAATTAATTATTTATTTTTTTTTTTTTTTGTTTTTTGGTTATTGTCTTAATTTTCTTAACCTTTCATTTGTTTTTGTATTGCATTTAGCATAAATATATATTAAGTAAAGGTACAAAAAGTATTTACAGTAAAAGCATTGAAAAGAAAAAGAAAAACGAAAACTCATCGAAATCAGACAAAAAAAAATCCATTTCTCCAATATTTCTTTTACTTCTTTCCATTGAAGGTAATAGGTGGTGAATTGCAAGAGCGTTTGATTCCGGTACCCTACAGCAAGAGCTCAACTGATCAAGCTGTAAGCTTTCCTTCTTTCTTTCGTTTACGTTGATCGTTTTTTTTTTTTTTTTTTTTTTTTTTCATTTTTTAATAGCTACTAATTACATAAATTATTATATAACATAGTAATGAGATTTAAAAAAAAAAAAAAAAAGATTCATATTAGAACCTTTGGTTTTTTGTTAACCTTTTTTTTTTGTGCTAATATTACAAAGTTTTCTACCTTTTTGTTGTATTTTTGGAATTTTTTTTACTTCAAACTACTACTACCACTTCTAAATTCTATAACATCTGTTACTTTAGATATGCTATCGCTTTAATTTCATGCCATACCTTATGCTAAGCTATATTGCTATTTATCTTTGAAATAAAAAAAAACCTGATTCAGCCTCCTTCTAGTTTAGACTTGATCCTGTTTTACCTTATTTCTATATATGTATGTATATTTGGACATGTGCATATCCATATATAGATGTATAAAATGTAATAAACCTTTTGAAGGAACCCTTGATTCGCTTTAGCTTCGGGGGTTTGACACTTTATGCATTTGTATATAAGCTATAGTATTTTTATAGATACATTCTGAAAGATAGTATAAAATATTAGTTAGTATGCATAGTGTATTTACCACCTGTGAGCATTCAAATCATTTCGTCATTACAGATTGATTCATCTCATTCTGTATCTGTATGTACATATCAGGACAGATTTTACTTCTATCGGTTTGTCTGATGTTCGCCTTCATCGCTTTCATTTTTGTAAAGTGCAATAGTATAAATTTCCAATCAGTAATCCATAGAAATACTGCTATCGACAGTTTTGTTGCTAATCCTACAACCATCAGCTAAACCTTGTTACACGAAAGTTAACCAGCTGACTTGCACTTTCGGAATAGAAGCACTGAATTCTAGTAGATTCTAATAAATACTTGTACAATTCTTTAAAAGGAAATTCTAGGCATCTTTATATATCTAGAAGTATGCATGTATTCTAATTAGGAATATTTGATTAGTGCAACGAATTCAGGTTAAAGGTTTCGGGATACAAATAATGCTAAAATCAATAGTACTCATCCTTAAAATAGGTGCCCATGGTCCTTATTAGAAGTGTCTGCTTTTCCTTCTCCCTCCGATTTGCCACTCTAAGATGTGTCTGCTGCATGAACTTGACTCCAGTGCCACGTTCCCTTCGACTTCACCTAAAAGCAATTAAAGGCCAAACTTCAACTTTCGTATTTGAGTTAAAAACAAGTTTTTGAATGACATTCCTACAATGATTCAAACAATTGAACGTACCATTAAGCACAGTTTAGTTTATTCATACTTCAATTCTATCGGTCTTATGATAGTTTTTGTCCAGACCTCTTCATGCACTAATTCGTACCAATGTTTTGACATTCCAGTAAACAAGCACAGTTTAGAAGTTTCTTAACTTAAAAAGCATGTTGCTGACAAGTCACTCATTTTAATGATAGAATAGTGGTAACGCGTAATCGAATTTTCATTTCCTATAATTCCATATAATTCCATCTAGTCGACTACATAACCCTTTGAATTGTCACGATAACTCAAACTTAAATTCAGACTGAATGTATCTGAACGAAAAATATCACTTTCTCAGATAAAGAAAAAATGGAGTTCCATTAACTTCCGCTTCATTTGCAATGAATTAATGAAATCAATAAAAGGGGGACATTTTCAATATCCTAGAGCTTGGTATTGCTCACTTTTTGGATGTTTTGAATTATGAAAATCGTTTTGTAAAATGTCTATCTTAAGGCCTTCCACAGTATTCCAATACCAGTAACGAGTACATATATAAAATTTCATTTTATTTATCCTCTGCACCTAGATTTGTTTGCAATTTTTTATATACATATACTTATAACTTTTGTTTATCGTTTTACTAAAATTATGAATAGAAATATTCGTTTGTTATAAAAAAACAAACAATATATATGTGTTTTATAACACAACAGGAGATATATTTCTATTTACGCTTTTAGTAATAACATCTGTTAAGTTTTGAGGAGAGCATTGACTTTAGTTTGAACACTACTCTAACATTCATATTGCCTTTCATCTGTCGTCATTCCTAATTTCATTTTATTATTTTCCTAACTATCTCATTTGTGTTAAATAATTTATTTTTTTGTTCATCTATATTTATATATCCGTCGATATGTATATGTATCAACTATTTATTGGAGCTTACAAAGAACAAAAAAAAGAAAAACATCTTCTTCATTCTATAGTACAAGAAGAACAAGGAAACCTGCGCTTACCAAAGAATCAAATGGCAAAATGTTGTTTCCTATTACATCCAATGGAATCTATCCATCGATAATAAAATTCTTACGATTTAAAGAATTTTGCAATCGGTGTATATGTATAATCATAAAAAAAAGAAATGCAAATCCCTACCATTGCATTTGCACTTATATATATTTTTTGACTCACTTTGTCTGAATCCGATTTTTTTTTAAGTAATTATTTTCGGCACCATTTTTAGTTAAAAATATTTTTATTTCTTTTTTTTTTATATATTTATATAAACTAATACAAAATTTATGAAATACTGTAGATACATAAGTATGTACGGATAAGTACTGGGAATGAGTGCACTGCTCAGCTAAGCTACTTTTCAGTTTTTGTCACTTGTAAATATCAAATATGCTTATTTGCTAGTGTCTGTCCCAACGGCTATTATGCCCAGGAAATTATGTAGTTTCACTATTCTGGAGCCAATGTCCACAACTATATTCACTGTAGATTTTGTGAGAGTATATTGCCTATTGCTTTTTGAATATCATACGAATCTCAATCCAAACTCATTTCTTACAGATGTAAATGATCTCGGCTAGGGATGCTCTATATTTGTTGTGTACTTTTGAATGCTTTTAAGTTTTTCTGATTTATTTCAGTGAACCTTGTCGATTTGTCCAAATTATTTTGATGTAAGGATCCTGGCTTACGACAAAAAATAAATCATCGTTGTTTGTAATTAAGTTTCTTCGTACCCATAACCTGCTTTAAAACTTAAATTTTAGCAATTTTTTTCAGATCTCCTCTGTCGGCTTAAACGAATAGATCTCC
Source organism: Xylota segnis (assembly GCA_963583995.1). Classification (NCBI taxonomy): domain Eukaryota; kingdom Metazoa; phylum Arthropoda; class Insecta; order Diptera; family Syrphidae; genus Xylota; species Xylota segnis. The sequence goes on from OY757240.1 coordinate 18,082,370, forward strand.
ATGAAGCCCATACCAATCTCAAAACTTGGGTGCGGAGTTTTTTTCACTTTCGTATATCCTTGAGAGCAGAGTGCAGTCTCTGTTACATAAATAATCTATTGCATTCTCCATAGAGTTGTGAATAACATCAGCCTGTCGAACATTCGTCCCTGGCAAACATTTTTTGAATTTGAATTTGAATTTGAATTTGAATCTTCTGTAGTACTCAGTTCAATCGAGTCTCTTGTACAACTTGGGCTGATCTAAGTACTAAAACTGCCTATTCCCCTCCACTAAGTTTATACTATGAGTGTGAGAACACAGTGACGAGACAGTGGCATGTCACATCTAAGCGTGCTGCTTGGAGTATCACCAGACTCTCGCTACCACCAGTGTCTACGCTCTGGAACAAGTTTTGAGTTTATTCAGATTGGAGACACGTACATATCATTGCAAACATATTTATAATATCTCTCTTTTCTAGGTTACTGTTCACGGTTATCATGTATGTATGCCAGAACTGTCTCCAGGATATAAAGTTTTTGATTGATCGTGTATTCCTCTACGATCTTTTCATTTTTTTCTTTTCGTTTAAAAATATTTCTAGGCATTTTCATAGTTTAATATTGTCTTTTCTAGCACTTTGTTCAAAATTTGAGCAATTGCCAGTGGCACTGAAATCCGTTGCCTATTTATCTATTAGAACTAATGCTTTGCTTTGCTGAACTAACAGTAGCTTCTGTCAGTCTCTGTTTTTTATTGAAATCGATCTCGTATCGAAGGTACAAACGGCTTAGAGATGACGAAACCATCAAAACACGTTATTGTCGATTGAAAGAAACCCCCCTTTAGCTATGAAATTTTGTGAAAACTGGCCTTATATGGGTATAATTACTCGTGCAAATCCACAATCTCAATATGACAAAGGTGTATTTTAATGGTGTGTTTAATGAATGCGTTTACTTTATAATCTCTTGTCATTCGAAAGCACTTGCTATTTGTTTAGTGTTTATTTATTTTTTTTTTTTGAATAAAAATTGTGATTGCGCTGATGTTGCATATACAAATGAATTTAAGTATCAAAATAAACCAACAAAAAATATTTTGCTTGCATTGCTCAGTGTGTGTGGCTTTTTTACATAGTTTTGTTTTTTGGCGAATTGCTATTCGTGTATGTATAAATATCTTTATTTTTTTTTTTTTGTTTCGGATTTAAATATATTTTTATTTATATATGATTTTGATATAAAAGAAATTTGAGTTTCACTTTGAATGATGACATGTAAATGTTTACGAGTTGTAAATTACGTTTTGGTTTTACTGAGTTTTTTCTATACATATACATATGTACATGCATATGTATGTATATTGATTTTTATGATTTTGTTTTAACTAGTTTTAAGTAATTATTTTGACAAAAAACAAATCAATTAAATTTAATATACATATTTATTAATAATTTTTTTTTTCTTTTTTTTATTTTTTCCTCCATATTCCATAAACCAAAACAAAACAATTATTTTTTTCACAAAAAAACAATTGTTCTCTTCGAAAATGAAAACTTTATAAACACGTTGTTTTGACAAAAAAAAACAAAAAACAAAAAACAAACAATATCGAATTCTGTAACCAAAAAAAAAAAAAAAAAACAAACATCTTCCAAAACACTATCCTTTCTTTTTCTCTGTCACTTTGGATATTACGAAAAAAAAAAAAAAACTAAAATTAATTAACAAAAAAACTAGATCCGAGTGGTTAATGCATTTCGACAAGGACTCGATGCACGCTATGGCGAACACACGAATACATCTTTAGCCGAAGTTCTTCGCAAACAGACTTCGCTTAGCAAACGTCTCTCTCAGACTTCGTCTATTGAGTATGCGGACAATATTCCAGACGAACTGACGATACCAGAAATTGACGTCGAAAGATTATCATCTCATAGTCATACTGAAACAGCTGTTTAGATCTATTAATGGTTATTTATTTATTTGTATAATTTTCTTTCACTTTTTAGTAAATACATGTATATATATATATATATATTTCATGAAACAAGTGGTCAACAAAACAAAAAACAAAAACCAAAAATAATAAATTGCATGTAGTCGGCGAATTTTTACTCCAAAATGTAAATATATAGAGTGAGTGCGGAAACGCTCGATATTGTGCGTAAACATTTTTATATTTAAAGAATTCATGCCTACCAAACAAAAAATGGAAGGATAGCTTATATTCTGGAGCAAATATTCAATAAAACCAATATACATTATTGTGCTAAAATTCAAACCAAAATTCATGAACTACTAAATTACACATACAATGAATATATATATATATATACAAATAATAGTGAAAATTAAAAAAAAAAAAAACAAAAAAAACAAAAAAATAATTTAATAAATTCTTGAAAAGCCAACAATAAAACTAGTAAAAAATGTTATACTTCTGAATACAATTTAAAATAAACACATACACACAATTGAATTAAAAAAAAACATTTAAAATCTTTAAATATAAGTTTAAAAAAAATATAAAACAAGTGTAACAATTTACAGCAACCAAAATGAAATGCATTAAATATATATATAAAACAAAAAAACTTATATATATATAATATATATATGTGTATATACATACATACATATATACATTAAATTGTTATAAATAACTTTGTTAAATATATATATAGAAAACTAAATACATTAAGAAGCGTAATATTAATTCGTTCAAAACAAAATTTAATACAATTGAATTAATATTTAAAGAAAAACATACAAAACAAATTATGTAAAAAAAATGATTAAAACTTTTAAAAATGCTTTAAAGAGCCGTTATACGATAACACAAAATATTTAAATTTACATTACAAACCAAAAAGAAAACAAATTATTTAAAAGAAAAGAAATAGTAATAAAAAAATGAAACTTTTAACCATAACTACAAACGAGGAAAACGTTGAAAATTGTACTTAGTTATTTATCACCCGCCCTTCATCCCTCAAATTTGATTATAAATTACAAATTTAAAAAGAAACAGAAAGTGAAAAACTGATAATTAATTAAAATAACAGCAAAACCGTTAAATTTTTAAATAAACTAATGAACAAACTGTAATAATAACAATTAAAAATCCAAGACTACAACAGTTGGTAGAGTTAAACAACAAAGAAAAAAAAAACATAAACTTTAAGCCCTACACACATGACAATGAATTTATTTTTTATTTCTCTTTTTTAATTATTTATTTATTTAAATTATTTTATTTTTGCGATGCCTAGTATTTTATTTAATTAGCGCTATTTATTAATTTTTTTTTTTTTTAAATAAGGAGGAAATAATTTAAACGCTATTGTTGTGATTAAACAATTGATTTGACTATTTTTTTTTTTCTCGACAACAAAGTGCATATTTAATAAATTTTTTTCTTTCCAAACATAAAAAAAAACAAATGCAATGAATGAAAATAATATTGTTTTCTTATACACCAGCTCTTCCGAAATAAAATGAGATTACCAGTATTTTTTCACAATTTTTGATTTTATTTTATTTGGACTCTGAATTTTTTTGTTTTTTTTTTTTTTTTTGTTTTTCAAAATAAAGCAGCTAGATGGAGAAGTTTTTTTTATCACTTTACAAATACCTACATAATTACGAGTAACTCAAAGAATACCAAATGATTGCCCCTTTTGCGGAGTTTATCTTTCTTTTTATAAAATCTAAGATATTTCTAGATGCAGTCAGATTGCCGAACTCAAGGTAAGTGCAATTTTGTGTCAACTTTGTCCTGAAGTGGGAATGGAAAAACTGGGCTTTGGTGATGGTGTGAAGTTATTTGAACCAAAATCTTGGTTTACATTTGAGTAGAGTACTGTAACTTTTCAATCAGTTTTCGTATATGAAGCTCTAAGTGTCAGAAGTATAAGATTCTTATATGTTCCTTATTTTCTACTTTAAAACTTTAATACTATTTCAATTTGACTAAAAACAAAAGAATCGACCCTGAAAAATGTGTGCAACCAATCAATGAACGTAACCTATTCAAGATTTTTGTGCCAATTTTTGATCTAAAAGATGTGCCTTTTTGAAAATATTTTTTCAAACTGAACTGATTAAAAAAGAAAATTCTTCATAATTCTGTTTTTGTTTTTCGGAAGAGCTTCGATTTCTTGAAGAAAACAGACCACCACAACATACTTAAGAGTATGGTTCCTCCATTTTTTTTTTTGTGAATTATTATTTTGTTGACGTCAATCATACAGGCTACTAAAAAAGTTTACTCCTTTGTTTAATAACTATCTAATGAAGCTAACGTATACATTGAACAAAAAAAAAACTAGAACTAAAAATAATACACTTCCACATGCTATCGGTTAGCATTTCTCTAAAAAAAAAGAAAAAAAATTTTAAAAAAGAAAGCAAGAACACCAGAAATAAATGTATACATACATACATATATATATATAAGATTTCCATTATAATCCATGTAAATATTTACCACTCAAGAAAAACAAAAAAAAAAATAATAAGAATATTAAATTTTAAATTAATAAAAAAAAAAAAATTACATACATATTAAACTATGGGACTAAACTACAAAATTTTTGTGTAAAAATAAAAAGCAAAATAATAGGAACTAAACCAGTAATACACAGAATCAAGACAATTTAACAATTCTTTCGTTCATATTGGCTTTTGTTTTTCAATTCAAATTTACAGCGTTTCCAATTAACTGGGGATTTTAGCTTTTATTTTTTATGTTTTTTTTTTCTTTTTGTAAGTGTTTTCATGAAGGAGAAAATAATAGTAAATAATAGTCTCAGTACTTATCGTTGTCCACATAAATAAAAATTACATTTTTTTATATACGTATATATACAATTCTATAAATATCCTATTAAATGAAAACAGAAGAACACCAAATCGTAATAATTAAATAAAAAATAAGAAACAAAAAACAAATATGCAACTATAACATTAAATTATTCCAGGTATAATCTAAACAAAAGCAATCGTCATATGATACAAAAAGGAACAAATTCTAAAAATACAATTGTAAGCATATACAATTTTGTTGTTGTTAGTTTTTATTATTACTTTTGTTTTTATTCCGTGGTTTAATTTTGTTTTGGTAAATATTAGAACATTTCCTTGTCAATAATGATAGACCAAAAATTAAGGAATGTGTAAATTGCACTACTCTAAATATAGTTCTTTTTTTTATAAATCGTGTAGTTCTAAGCGAATATAACACCAGCCACCCAAACAAAAAACACAAAAAATCTTCTCTCTTTCTCTTGTGTTTCATCGTACATACTCTTATGTATGTATTTCCAGAAGAATATAACAAATGTCTCACCTGTCCCACCTGGTTGAAATCAAATGTCAATTATTGATTTTTCCTTTGATGACTTTTACAATCAAACTTGGTTGAATGAAATGAATGTTTCACACAGTTCAGATGAATTTTATTTAAGACGATTAAAATAAAACTGGACTAATCCACGCAAGTGCCTTTACTTACTTTCGTAAATCTGGGCACCAAGTTAGTGATTTTCACATATTTCTCCGCGAACCATGTGGTTAACAAGCCTGGGCCTATGATACTGGTATTATGTTCCAGTTCAACAACATGTGGGTATACTTATACGATAACGAAACATCTTCAACCATATCGAGATTTCCTTTCTTTTTTTTTTTTACCCTTTTCTTTCTCATCAATTAAACGAACACTTTGATCTGATTTCAATCAGGATACTTACATACTAAAGCTCTCCCGGTATATTAAGGTGACACAAGGGCATTCTTACTTACTTCACATTTTTACACTTTCAAAAACTATCTTTATGGGTGATACAAACAACTATTCAGCAAAAGAGATATATACACACAGTATATATATATATATGTTATAAACAAAATATTAAACAAAAATAAAAAAAAATATATATTAAAAAAAGTCTGGGAGTCATTACTGATCATAGTACCTGACACTTGATGTTGTCTTCCTTAACGTAAAAAAAAAAAAAATAGCCGTTAATATAAATGTTCTCTTTCTTATTTCTGATTGAAAATCCAAATACGAAATTCATTTTCTATTTTTGTTTCCTTCCTTTAACAGCAAACTTTATTCGAAAAAGACACTTAGATTTTACCTTCTTTAAGTTCCTATCCAGATCGTATATTTAACGGCATATTGTTTGTAAATAATAATCGTTATAAACCCTTTTGAGTGTTTAGTATCTCCAAAAAATAATTCCCGTCTCATTTTCTTTTGAATGTTTCTCTCCGTCTCGATCCCCTTCAAAAAATTGGCATCACTTTTGTAAATAACGTTCTCTATGAAGTTTTTTTTTATTTCGATTTTAAATTATCTACTTAAAATGTATGTGTATCCTTGCCTCTAAATCCTGGAATATTTAAGAAAAAAAAAACAAAAAACAAAAAATATAAAGAAGATTGCAAGATTTAAAATAAGAAAAATTAAATTAAAAATAAAAGTTAATAATAGGGAAGTGAATAAAGGAAATATATATATGTTTTGTGGTGACTTGAAGTGTATTGTGTAAAGAGATATGAAATAAATGTTGCTTTTTCTTTTCGTTTAATAATTTTTTATTTTTATAAATATACTGCCAAGGCTATGCTTTAAAAAAAAATATTTTACTTTATTTACTCTTAAAAAAAATATCTAAAATATAACACATATATAATTTACGTAACAAAAAAAAAAACGGAAAAGGTTCAAGTGTTTCGAACAGTAAAAAAACAAAAAATACTTAACAAGAATAATTATATGATACATAAAAAAATCCTACCCACCCTTTGATTTGATTTTTCTACTATCTTTGACTCCAAATGGAAAAAAAACATCTTTATAATAAGGCTTATTGTAAAATAATTAAAAGAAAAAAAAACAATATATATATATACTTATATATATATACATATATAGAGGAATATTTAAAATTAATTTTTGTACAAAAAGTTAGTTAACACAAAAATAATTAATAAATAAATAAAAAAAAGTTAAACATGGCCATCAACACAATACACTACATCGAAGAAAAGTTAAAGGTTCACCAAAACTATAAAAAAAAAATGCAAAAAAAAAATAATAATAATGATTAAAATATTAAAATTTAAAACTTAAATTTATTAATTAATTTATTATATGCATACATATATCAAATGTTTATTTGAGGTACTATTATCTATTATCAAAACATAAAGATAAGATTCAAATCGTCTGGAGTGATTAATAAGATACGCTGTCCCTTAATCTTTTTAACAAGGCCCGGAGGAAATAGGCGTGGCACCACATAATTTCTTTCCTTACTTAGAACATTGTTTTGTTGATTCTGAAAGGATTCTATGGGAAATAGTAAATTTGTAGGTTTCTTTTGGATGTGATTCATGGATGAATTACTAAATTGGTCAGTGTCTTCATAGTTAGTAAATACAGTGTTTTCCATTTGTGTAAAAAGTAACAAGTGGGCGGATTTTTAGAAAGTGTATACCTCAGATGTTAGAATATGAAGTTCTACATCTTCCTTGCCTAAGATTTAATTCTCAAAAAACTAAATTTGTTACGTGCGCAGAAGGAACGTGCCTGCAAGTATAAAGCGGCTCATTTGGTAAGAATAAGCTTAACCTTGTCTCCTTGTGCTTTAAACTTGATATGTAAGTAAGCTTATATATCTTTCATTGAACGAGGACTACTGTCTTTATTCAACCACTGAGAGACCTTCTTTCCCTATTCAGACTATCTGTCCTAGTGCAAATATAAAACAGCACAAGATAAAAAATTTGGAAAAAAAAACTAATGAAATTCACAAGTGAACCAACATTTTATAATTCAGCGAATCAATTGAATGTTACTTCCACCTGGCTGTACGAGTATTAGACGGTCTTCCAGCGACAAAACTTCAGATTAGAACAAGAACTAACAAGGAATGGGACGTAAAAGAAACCAACAAAAGCATTAGTCTGCGCCACGTAACACAAGTGCTTTACCCCAACTTGACAATATCTCTAGGAAAAATGGGAACTGAACCTAATCATTGCTTTCAGGATGATAGTTAAACCTCAAAATTCATATGATATTGTTAAAAAACACAGACTTTGAAGCTAGCATCGCGATCGATCTAAGAACACGATAGCTCCCGAATTTCTGTTGTTGTTTAAGCACTGGCTTAAAGAATTCACAATACATTAGTTAAAGATATTTGAACTTGAAACGGGCGGGATTCGCTATTGCGGTAATAAATTAGCGCACAAATGTTCGTTGTTGATAAATGGATCTAAACAAAATGTTGAAATATTAGTATTTTCAGGTACTTTCTCAAACATCACGCTTAGACGGCTCAATTCACTTAATTGGCATTAATGTTTAATTCCACGTCAAAAAAAAAAAAAACTCTTCATATGTACATCATACACTGTTTCTCAGGACAAAAATAAATAACTTGAACACCAGATTGTCATTTAATGACGACTTTAGTGCGGGTTTACTATTACTAGTTCGTAGTTATTTCTACCAACTCTATTTTTCTCAATCGTATTTTATTTATACCACACCCCTGTGTTCGTGTTCGTGTGAGTGTTTTTCTTCGAATTAAATTAATTAACTTTGCCAAATAAAAAAAAAAAAAGAAACGCGAGTTAAACATGTATTCTGCTGCTTGATTTGTTTTGTTTTTTTACCAATATGTAATTTTGTAAAAAAAAAAACAAAAAAATATGCAACATTTCTTATTCACAACTTCATTCGTTTTTGTATTTTATTTTTGTCTGTATACTGTTTTCATTTCTGGTATTCTGTCGATACTTAATCTTAAGATACCGAAAATACAAAGCAAAAAAAAAAAAAAAAACGAAAAAATAACTCCAATAATTTATAAAAATAAAAATGTATATACATATATATATACATACATACACACATATATATGCACTGTTGGATAAATTTTGAGAAACACCAGGTAGGAATGAAACCAAAACAAGACTGTCTTAGTTGCATCCCCTATTTTGCCTTTCTCAAAGATTCCTCTACATTTGTTCCATCAGTGTGTATACAAAAATATATACTAAACAAAAGTAAAAACAAAAAAAAAACACTTTTAACTATAGATAAGATTATATTACAACAAAGAAAAAATAAAACAAGAAAAAATCGAGCATCCAAAAAATTATTACTAATAAAAAAGTAATCATTATGTAGTTAAATAGTTAATAAGTTTCTTCATCTGCCTTTTAAATAACGCTCTATGCACTTTTGTATTAATACAACCTATTATATAAATAAATAAATAAACAATAATAAAATTAAATTAAAACAAAATTACTAAATAATTGAATTTAGAACTAAAACCATAAAAAAAACAAAAACATAACGAGAGAAGTGGAAATCAAAAAAAAAAAACAAAAATTAAACAACTTAACAATTAAAATGAAAGTAAGTAAATAATAAAGAAAAAACAAATTCAATTGACTATAGAAAAATACAAATTCGAGATTAGATATACTAATTTGTTAAATGAAAAACATGGAAAATAAATGAAAAAAAAATAAAAAAAAAAACGAGGATATTTTCTTATAAATAGGTCCGCTGCTGGATACAAAGGGTGATTCATTTAAAGGTACTTGTTTGTCATGATATTTTTGTTCAGAATTAGGTCTGTTCGCGTACTTTCTGCACCAGAATTCGTAAATTCTCTCAGAGAGTGGCAAAATCACAAACAAGTAAACGAACGCGAAAGCTTCGAAAATCGCCCACTTTTTAGACGTCAAAAGCAAGTGCATGCAAATACACAAACAATAAAAAAAATTCGTACAGGGATGTGACAGATTTGACAGCTTACATAAATCCTGCACTAAAATTCGTTTTCTACTCTCTCGTGAGCGCTCTCTTCTATGAAAAACTACGAAACTTTTGTGTACTTGAACAGGATTTGGTGACTTTTTGCAGATTTTCGTGAAAATTCGTTGTTTTGGGTGGGTACGCGAACAGACCTATTGTTTGACATTCCATCATGGAAAGACTTAGCCCAGCACAGCGTTTACAAATGATTCAGCTGTATTACGAGGAATGTGTTTCGTGCACGTATGGTCTGCGTAATCGGCCTACCGAACGCACGACTCGAAAAGATTGAAAACCAATTTTCATTATGAAACAATACGCGGCCAACTACACCATATCTAGGACTTAGTGAAGTAAATATTAAAGACGCAGCTGAAAGTGTAGACAATGACCACGATGAATCGAATCGAATCCGTTCTCAACAGCTTGGCTTGTACAATTCGTGGAAAAATTGAAACAGGTTGACCAACCGACAGGACGATAGTGAAATACCTGCATCCGTAGATATAGTGCAAAAGCGATCGACGGGACGTTAGCCATGACTTTAAAACGATATCGTCAGACGATTTTTGTCGTACGTCATGAGATTTGATACCAACAAGACGGAAATACTTGCCATACAGCCCGTGGAACAATGGCTTTATAGCAAGAGTATAAATTTACGCTTCGGACTGGTGAATTGGTCGCCTTAATCGTGTGATTTTCCTTTGGGGCTGTGTGCAAAGTCTAGATGGATAAGTCGTATGCGATTACCCGCGTTATTCCCCAAAAACCACTGGAAATGCTCGAACACGTCATCGAAAATTTAAGCTTCAGAATGGACCAAGTTAACCACAGTTATGGCCAACATTTCAAAAAAGTAACTCCAAATGAATCCCCCTTTACATATAGATACATACCCTTAAATATATACATACATGTACTACGTATGTACTCGGATGTTCTTTGTAAGGTAAGTAGACAATTTGTAGACTCGGTGGTCACAGCAATACAACAGCGGTTGACAGTGAAATGTAGGTACATACATACATGTTTGGTTTTCTTCCTTTTATCTAATCAAAAGCCTCAGTTCTCTTCCAGAGAAAACAATGTGCATCAAGCCACCCTTATCAGGTGCAGTGGATCTGCCCTTCAACCATGAGTCATTTACACTTGCCACCGAGGTACGAACTTATTAAATGATATACCTATACTCCTTTGTAAGACTTGTCATTAGCAAAACATCTGCATTTCCACACATTAGCTTTGTCTTTCTTAATTTACGCTTCAGTGACTTGATATTCCTCCTTTGCTTTTTATTTTCAGGATAAATATTTGGCTACCTTTAAACTGTTGATTGAACCTTTTAGAAAAGTGACAGCACTGCCGATCGATCTTCCAAGAAATGTTCCTGTTCCGAACCTGAAAAATATAACCCAACCTAACTTCTCAACAGCTTTCGACGTCCTCATTCCCATTGGATCTGTTCTGCAATATGTCCACACAAGTTGAACATTCCGGCTGATTACAATACCCAACTCAAGCCGAATGTCAGTCCAGACCGAGCCCGATTGATGGAACCCCACCTTGGAAGAGCAATCGAACCTCTGCAATGCCTTAACCTCAAATAGGACACCCAAATGCGTGTAAATGTAGCCTTCTAGCACTGTAACATCCCTTAATACTTTAAGACCAATAAAAAATTCTGAAAAAAAGAAATGTTTCCTTGCCTATTTGCATCGAATTACGCAATTCCTGCTCGTAAAACATGCTCCAGCATGAAAAATAGTAAACAAAACATGTATGAGCATAGTTTTTCCAATCACTGCCGTAAACACTTCCATTGCACTACCTTACCCTTCCATTCGTCATTTGACATTTGACGAAATTTGCGCGCCAAAGCGATTTTATCGATGTTCGACACCAAGAGGTATACCTACTGGAAATCGGGAATTTCTGGTCGCCTGGTGTTTTTAGCGATTTTTCAAAGCAAGCTCCAGCAAAATCGATGAGAAAAAATTATATGCTTGAGGCGACATGCGACGTGGCAGTTGCATGGCAGACATGAGGACACGTTCCATGTGGCAAGTGGCATGTGGCATGTTGCATGTCGCACCATTAAGCTACGATTACACGCAGCTACTTATACTGCGGCAAAAAGTAGCGTTGAACCTGGAATAGGGAAAATTTGCGCGCCAAAGCGATTTTATCGATGTTCGACACCAAGAGGTATACCTACTGGAAATCAGGAATTTCTGGTCGCCTGGTGTTTTTAGCGATTTTCTCAAAGTAAGTGTCCAGCAAAATCGATGAGAAAATTATATGCCTCTTGCAACCTGGAATAGGGACGTGTGGCCGTAGTTTTAGTTGAAGGAACCAAAGCAGGTGCAGGTAGGGCAATTATATATATAAGTAAAATAAAAAATAGATTTCAAACAAACGCTTCTCGCACGTATACATTTTTAATGAATGAAATAATAACGTAAATACAACAACAAAATTTACAACCTGGCCTTAGCAGCCCTTAAAATCGGGTACCTATCACCGGTGCATGATCCACGGAAATCATCATTTGACAAATCAAACAAGGCCAATCCTCCGAGTCCTTTGGCACGAACATAACTTGCCTTGTTACCGGCAGTATCAACATCCTCATAACCAACCCAGACACCATGATCTCCATTATCATCGGGAATGCGATAAGCGTAGGAACCAAAACGCTTTGTTGGATCACCGACACGTCGAAGTGGAGCATCTTCGCCTTTCAAATGAGTGTTCGATGGGTTAGGCAACTTGGAGCAAACCTCAGGCCAACTCAAGAATCCAGGAGTTAAACTTTGAAGACCAGCTGATGCCTCACCGTCAGTTTCTGGAATTGGTGGTACCCCAGTGATGCCTGAGTCCGAAGTCATTTTCCATGCACGGCCGTAAGTTGGGATGCCAACATTGATCTTAGTAGCCGGGCAATGTCCATTCAACCAGTATTGAACTTGATAATTGATATTGTGCTCGGGGTTACGCTCGTTGAGTTCATACAGAGGTGCTGGGAAGTCGGCCTCCTTTGGATTGCGGGTGGGTGTTTGGAAATCGAAAGCAGCCAAGGTAACAAAGTCCAAGTAATTGATGATAGCGTTCACATCAATGAAAACTAAAAAGAAACAACAAAATCAATTTATTTCACAATTTCCCTGAAATGAAATCTATTCTTACTTGAGCTGTTGACATTTGGAAGAACAGTCAGAGAAAGACTGTATCCCTCAGGACGGAAGGCGTTCTTCAACTCACGAACCAAAGCGGTGAATTCCTCCTTGTGTTCTTCGGCTTTCTCATCTAAAACAGAGTCGCCGCTGAAGATTTTCTTGAATCCTTTCCAGAATTTGCCAATACTTCCACGGATTTTCTTTGGCTTATTGGGAGGGAACTGCCAGGCCAAATCCAAACCATCAAAGTTATAGGTTTTCACCAGAGCATGTGCGCTATTAATGAATGCCATACGGTTGACGCTGGCTTCCAACATAGTGAGGTATTTCTCGGGATTCTCATCGCGTCCACCACCAACACTGAGAACAACCTTGAGATGGGGATACTTCTTCTTAAGATTGGTTATCACACGGAATTGTCCCTTGCCAACGTCCAAATCGAGATTCTCGTTCAAACTGATCAACTTGCTATTCTCGTTATGAAGTCCAGCATATTGGTAGATCAAATGCGAACAGAATTGCAGAGCTGGTTCCAAGTCGCTAAGGATCAACTTGCTAAGACCTAAGTAAGAGATGAATTTTGAATAGTTAGATGTGTGTAATAAAAAAAAACAACATACACTAGGAATTAATATTCACGACAGAGGTGCGAGGAAACTCATTAGAAATTCAAGGGTAGCGACATGACGTAAGTTATTGTGAGCAAATGTTGACCTAGGTTTCATAAGTTGACAAGATCCACATACCCGTAAAACGCCTCTATGAATGTCTCTATTCATATGCAAATCATATCAATTAAAGAAAAAAAAAGTAAGTGAATCATTTAAAATGATGTCACGAGGGGAAGTGCGAATAATGGGACAATGCATTCGTCTCTGAGACCTACTTGGTTACAAACTCTATTGAATAATTACTGGTTTACATGGAAAGGCTAAATTGCATGGTAAAAGATATTTCTGGGCGAATAGAGGGTAATCTGATGCCTTCTCACGTAGTCAACTTAGTCAGGGCTAGCTATGGACATGTGGACTTTCTTGGAATTATAGGGAGTAGGTATGTATATTTTGACTAGATTTGGGTTTAGGTTAGAGTGAAGAAAAGATACAGCAATCTTCTAGGGAACATGCCCCAGATAGGTGCAGAGTAGGTCAGGGATTGCTGGTCTCTCCCTTCTCCAAGCAGCTGGTGCAGAAGTTATTTCAAAAGAGAGCATCACCAACATGATGCAGATTCCGTCAAAACCGCATCGCTGGACCATTTGTGGTTGGTTCAAGTGTTCAGCATTTTAGTCGTCTGAGACGAATCCATAGAATCTTTCCTGAAGAGACAAACCAGTAGAGAAAGACTTGGTCCTTAGTGGCAAGTAAGTACTTAGTTGTTTAGGCCTAGGTTAACTCGAAGATAAATCTAAAAGGAGTCATAAAATCTATGGTAAGACAAAAACACAGACACAGAGCCATAATGTCTATGTATTCCTGAGCGATGTAAGTCCGACAACAAAGCGTACTCGTATGTACGAAAATACTTTGTACCTAGCTCCTCACACATTTGATCAAAGGGAAGCAATAAGAGATTGCAAATTTCCTTCAAACCGAAGCTTTTCTGAGAACGATACGAAATACGATGTCCAATTTATTTAAATCATTCAAACACAAAAATGTTGTTTGAATTGTTTTTGTCTTGATAAGGTTATCTATTTGTGAGTTTTCTAGGTCGTTACACAATCAATACAATAAATGAGCTTCAGTCATATTCCAAACATCGAACCATTACTTCAGCTAATTTCTTGCGAGATCGTCAAGCAGGCGATAATGATGACTCTGTTGCCCTAAGATTAGTTAGTGGTCTACACTGGAGTGTTCAAAGTAACTCAAGTATAAATAATAATTCACGGAATCACATACATCTGAATATATAAATAGAAGAGGTTCGCATGGTACACGTACAGTGTTTGGAATGGTGATAAATTTACTTGGGTCTCAAATCAAAGAACCAAGCATTCGATTTGAAGATATTTTTAGCACAATCAGAGCAAATCCTAAAATTTCAACTCAGTCTTACCCACCCCACCAACAATCAAAATTACTAAAAATAAGTCTGTAAATGAATAAAGCAAACTAGCTAGTGCCCGAACTATTTGAGCAGGGAAGGTGGAAGGATTTAATATACGTCTCTTTGCGATAGTCTACTGGTATCTGCGTATACACCTACATCTCTCCATCAACAAGTTCTATAAAAATTAAGGTGCACAACCTGTCTCTGATCATGCAATGTTAATAAGACACAAATCACAGCCCTCTTTCCAAAGAGGGATAAAGGTTTCAAAACGATAGTCAAGAGATTGTTATCAGAGTGGACTTAAGCTTAGTTCAGGTTGTCCTTCTTTTGAAATAGAGCCCTGAACCTTTACTAGTGAAAGTTGATTTTACAAACTTAACATTAGCTTTTTGGATACCTGAATTCTGACGGAAAGACATGACAAGGTCCTATGGATTGCAAATAACTTGTATTTATAAAATAAAATTTATATATAACTAGCAGCTATGTTCAAAGCAAACCCTCATACGTAGCGAAAACTTTTAAAAAAATCTATGAAAATCGGTTTTAAAGAGAAACGCCTCAAAAAAAGTGAGTGTTTTGTATAGAAGGCCACGCATGTATTTGCTTAAGTAGTTTTGTTTCGAGTTTTTAGAAAAATACTGCGACTTTGGGGGCGTGTCTCTGTTGGATGAAAGTAGATAAGTGGTTCAAAGGTTTTAAGAACACCTACAGATGAACTGAAAAATCTGATTCTCAAAATATTGGCTAGAAAAAGTAGTGCCACTCAGGAAGATAGACGATTGTACAAAATCTACTCAGCTTTTGGAACTGTTTACGTATGGATAGATACTCGCATTCGTAGTCATCTATAAGGACAGAAAATAGGGAACCACGTTCTGATACGCTTGAGAAAGTATCAGAAAACTCGTGAACGTTTAACAACCATTCGAAATCCTGTGCAAAGCCTTGCAAACAAAAAAGTAGTAGTGAAACTGCTGTAGAACCAAAAAATCCATGAATTTGTTTATGTAGACATCCAACGCCAACGTCGACCACTTTTTTTTTCATATAAACGTTTGACGAAATGAATTATTTTCCATTCGTTTCCTCTTGGAATTCAATTACTTTCCTGCGAATGTAAGTTTTGTTTGAAATAAAGCCTTGTATTGTATCTGGATTCAGTGCCTGGAAAAGACACATCAAAACCATAAACAAAATAAACATCTAAGTTTATTTCACCCTCTTTAAACTTTAAAGTTAATAAAAAAAATCATACAATATAGGGAAAACTGGTGTCATTACCTAACCGTAGATAATTAGCAACTAAAATCTGGAAAAGAATTTCCTGGAAATTATCGCCTTGTGATTTACCCCTTAACCAATTAAACTAACACATCTGTGTGCCGTGTGCCAAGTCACATACCAATTATCAACTAAAAATTTGCTAAGTATTAAATAAATACAAGTTAAGCTTGAACAATTAATAGTTGTTAATACGTATCACTGAACTGCTGCCAAATTTGAATTAGTTTATTGATTCCCAGCTACCAGTTGAAAATCCCTAGTGTAGATCACCCCAAACAACACTTAGTCAAGGTCAAGTTCAATTGAAAACATCACTAGTCGGTGATCTGTTTTCTTTTGATCTTAGAAGTGACATAATGCGATCTCATTTTAGATTAGGTACAGTAATTGCAGGAAGCAGTTATAATTGCTATTGATCCAGCAAAAAGGTACACCAGACGTAGGGAATTTAAAAAAAAAAAAAATCAACTGTGCCTTACCTTCACGAATGAAACTCGTCGAGTCGTAATAGCAGAGAAGCCTGGGTCCAGGATTATCGGCTCTGGTCTGATTAATACCGAATACGCCCACTAATATAGTGGTCAACAAAACTAAACACTTCATTTTGTCTAAACACCAACTTTTATTCTTTTTGTTCCTATCTGCAGCTGGAGAGTTGCGAACGCACTGAAACGCGACTGAATCAAGACTGATTTTGAATAGTGTCTCAGCGGTTAGGCTAGCCTCTGGAGGCGATAATTGTTTTGTGTTGTTTTTTTTTTTCTTGATTTTTATGTTGACAAGAAAAAATCACCACCGTAAATGAAATCGAGAATTGTGGATGACGATGTTAGCTTGGGCACACACAGCACAGTGGCTGTGCTCAGAGGGTTGAAGAGAGGTTTGGGATTTTTTTGTTTGTTGTTTTTTTTTTTTTTTTGCAAAAAGGTGGTTTGGCAAGGTGGGATGATTCACTGAACATGAATATATACATATTTCATTAGAGGTTCTGTCGAAGAAGCTGGCCTGAATAGCCAATAAGTAGTAATTGAAATTCGTTACAGATAGACAAGGTGTTTTTAAAATCAAAACAAATATTGAGATACTGAGAACTGTAGAACAAACAAATGCAAAGTGCACAGATAATTGTTTGCGAGTGACAAACGAATAATGAGGTTCCATATAACTAATGAGTGCACAAGGCGGTTATACTAAGTAGCAGTCTGGTGACCTGGCTTGGTGGTTTTTTTTTAAATGAAAGGAACTAAACGTGTTACATAAACAAAATAAAAATAAAAATTAGAAAGTGCAAAGAATCTACACAAAATAATACCTAATATTATTTCTAAACCTTTGACTCTAATTCAGGAGTATGGTGGCATAACATGGTCAGTAGTTAGTACGTTGGACTACGAAACAACGGGTTCCATGTTCAATCCCTAGAAAACACCAACAATTTCTTTCACAGCCTAACCTCTAGCGAATGTCTGACAAACATGTGGGAGTACAACTGTCCTAAGAAAAATTCTCAAAATACTAGATTGCCCTTCACATGAGGCATTATCAGTAGGCCCCTTCCATTAGAGTTAAGAATATAACCAAACAGCACAAATGTCGAATGGGTGAGAGAAACAAGGCTCTGGGTCTCATAGAACTGTCGTGACAGATATTTTTTTTAATTTTTAAGGGATACTAAGTTAGATGGATAGGTGACGAACGCATCATGCACATATCGTAAGAGTAAGACCGTGAACTTCGTATATAGTTAGAGAGAACTCATACAAAGTTGCCAATGTTAAGGTATGTTTGTCGAAACTGACAACCTCATCAGCTCCAGTCAGTCGTTTTGCAAAAAAGTGTGCTCGGAAAGACTAAAAACCTAGTCAGATGGATGCGCTCAACCCTCTGATTAACTAGAGTCTGTGTCAGAGATTGATGCTCCCAAAACTGGTACGGTAGTACAAGGGAAGCTGTCCACTCAGTCCTCGATAAGTGATTGGTCGGCACTCTTATATAACTTTCGCATTCAGTACGGTGGTTCCATAACCACTGTCAATACCAGGTATCATGGTTGGTTGCATAGATACGTATGTACATATGTATTTCTATCAGATAAAAAAAAAGAAATCAAAATGGTAAATCTGCGACCACTTTCACTTTGTTGCCTAAATACTGTGGTCACTTATGTACTTATAAGCCAAATAAATAGTTAAAAAATTTTCATCAAGCCAAATAAAAATGTACTAACTTCGTTACAAAACCTAAGTATAAACCTAACACCTCTTGTCTACACCACTGTCTGCAGAGCGTACCTACTAAATACAATGTGTTAGAACTTACAAATTAAATCAGAATAGCCATTGAACAATTGCTAACAATGAATTCGGCTACATGAGTAGACTTGCGGAGAAAACTGCGAAAATACAAAAATAAAGAAAACAACAACAAACTTGTTAAATTCGACACTGAAGGCACCGAAGCACGGTGCAAGGTTTGGTTTTTTATTTTTACAATTCTCATTATATTAAGTAGATTTGTTTGTCCAAAACGCCGCTGGTTACGTACCATACCAGGTCGTTAAGTGACTGACTCATTTTGAGGCCGGGCTTCATTAACGAAATACGAAGAATTGATGGAATGAAAAAATAAATAAATACGTTTTAAGCACGTACATACATATGTATGTAGATGCTTGAATATCATTGCTTATTTAATTTCTTCCTCATCAGTAAACTCGTTATAAGCGAGTCTTCCTCAACGAGCAATATCATAAACTACATGTTTATACGAAATAAGCGAGACGATATATTATTTTATTTCCCCGAAAGTGTCATACAACTCTCACTGTTTTTGTGGTTGACCTCAGAGCAATTGCAATAACTACCTCAAGCAGTAAAATGAGTTTGATTGTCGATTCGTCATTAGAAAAGCAATTAGTTTTGCTAAGATCTGAATAAAACCTGGTAGTACTAAGGTGGAGGAGTTACATAAAATGGGTTTGCCACTTATCACTATCAGACAGGCAGTCTGATTGGCTCGATTAAACGACTAGACTGTCTCTAACAACGTGATTAATTTCGAAATCGAAATTGTCTATTCCTCTTAGTTTTAAGCTCTCCAATCCATTAAGTAATAATTTTTATCCATCAATGCCTTCAAATTAAATCTGATTTTCTTCATAGAAATGCCAAAATACAATGATAATCGTGATCTCGTAAGCAACTGCTGGATCTGATAAGGAGAAACCCTGAAATAAATTCATTTTTCAAGAATAGTCGGCCCTAGTTTTCATTACTCATAAACCTAACTAATAACGTGCTTTTTAAATGTACATGCATATGTTCGTCGTTCTCCTTCAGTTGAAAAGAAAAGTATTATTGAACTTCCCATGACTCCAATACATTATCTTCGAGTCAAGTGAAATGTTCTAAATCACTCGATGAGAATAAATAAATGAAAATATTGTACTTGGCTTAAATAAAAATACCGACACCGTCACCATAAGACAGTTGCTAACGTATGCCTAGCCGTAGCAAAGCATCTGCTATTGCTTAGTCCATGTGTAAGTACAACCGATGTATTGAAGTGACCAGTGCGTTCCCTACAGCTCTGTGTTCTAAACAATTTAACAACACTATCGTACCCTATTGAGTACAGTGATTCCCTGTAATTTATTATCAACAAAAAGGTTACATGAAGATGTTTGTAGGTCAAGATATTTTAATTGAGAGCAAAATAATTCGAGGTACTGAATGAATTTCTAAGAAAGTTGAGTCAATGCTTCTTAGAACTCTGTTAAGGAGCGAAAGATAAGATTTTAAAATCTTTTCTGTACGTTGGAAATCATATGAGCGCACATAATGTAAACAAAAAGAGGAATAGATTTAATTAGAAATTGTTAAATTGAGCAAAATTTAACCATAATTCGAATGAAACCAGCTACCTATGCATTAAATGTTTACAAAATGGGCCTTCCCTCCGATTTTGATAAGATTTTACTATGTGGTAGAGGTGATTTTTTGAGATATATACATATGTACGGGTTACAGACGAATAGTTTACAAGATTTAGCTCTTTCTCTTTAATCCCATAAACAGGATGTTCCTCCCATGGGCTTGGAGCCACTCACCCCAATTCTTCAAGTCGAATGTCTACTCGTATTGTCCTTCGTATTAAGAGTTGCATCAAAATTAAAATTCTATTCCAAAATACGACCATAAAACGAGCACTTCGTTGTCATGAATACGACTCTTGTCAAAAATTGCAAACGAGTCTAATCATAAAGTACGACATTGTAATAAGTAAATGCGACCATGGTCGGGTTAGACTATCGTGTACGAGTTGAACAATTGGGGTGAATGTTAAATTTCGAGTAAGTGCCAGGTTGGGTATATGCAAAGTATAGGCGGCTGTGCGAATAATTGCTCGAAAAATCCGTAAATGAACGTCATTTGCGAGCCCTGCATACACGTACATACATATATATCAAAATACTCAGAATCATGTCCTATACCGAAATTACCTCTTTTTTCATAAATCATTTCTGCAACAAGTCTTGGTACAATTGGCTTCCATATAATACACTTAGTAATGTACTTTGACAGGAAGAATTACCAAAGGAGTCTTCGATCAAAAATGAAATCGCAATATACATATGTATACGGATGGATCGAAAGCCCACCGCTGGAATCAAACAATAATCAAATCTTGCCAATGGCTGCTCTTGTCGACTAGGATGGTCGTTGTGTAGCAATGTTGTTCTCTCGAAGAACTTAAATAACCCTAACCATCCCAGTCCCAGTCTTCGGCGCGCGTGAGCTTTGATTCACGCTGAATATTGAAGCTACAACTATGACCTCCATGAGCTATAAAGCGATATGGTCAGAAGAGTTCGGATAGGCAACAATTACCCCGTATATATGTATGTATATGAAACTGAGTCGAGATTTCGATTTAGGTAGTTGCACACGCAGAGTCTACAAATTGAGTCCAAATTGGTTTGAAATGTGGCTGAACTGCCAGCTTAGCATTACCCCAAACTCTACAAAAAAGACCAATAAACGGAAGAAAACTTAAAAATATAATAATGACTTGCATACCATCGCATGCCAGCCCAATGGAAATAGTTTTTGGTTTGTGCAGTTCAAATCCACACACACATTTTGGACTCGACTCAGCTCGATCCGCGTGTATATGCATTTCGATCCGGTTTCAACCCGAAAATCTTCGAGTCCACCGCAGAAGGACGACACATTAGAGGAAGTGCGAAACTAGAAGCAGCTAAAAATCGACCTGGGTGGAAGGTGAGGCACATCTTGGGCTGTAGCTCCCCTTAGTTTGAGAAAAAGGAATCTGGAACCTCCCGTGCAGTAGTCCGCGCAGCCCCAAAGGAAAAATAATAACTACCCTTTTTTAAATATCATTTTGTATGGTTTTTAATTTGCTTGTATTTCCCTTGTATTATATAAAAATAAATGCAATAAATCTTTTTTTATTTTATTTATATAAAATTATTACTTTTTCCATAGCAATGGCTTGCTGTCTGTTTCTGTTCTATTTTCTTTGACAAATAGTGTTTTATAATAATATATTCTACATTATTTAACGGTTCGGTAAAATAATTAAAAAAAAAAAAAAAAAAACGAACACAAGGGCACAGACATATTGTGTTAGTATTTTAATTCAAGGAGTAAGAATACTTTCTTTTTTTTTTTTAAATTAAATCCGTGTTAGGAGAATAGAATTATAATTTAATTTAAAATTTGGATCACGCTTTTCTAAATTATTATAAATATATTATTATTAATACTTTAGAGAAGAAGAATACTATCATCTCCAACCCCTTTTACTACATTAATGCATGCAGACAGTACAAACACGCGGCGCATTGTTAAAAAGATTATAAATAAAAAATAAAACGAGTACTTTAAGAGAAAATAATTTGAATTTGAATTCCTTCGATGAGCTGCTTCAGTTTGATGTGAAAAGCAGTTTAAAGTTTAAATTCAATGAGTAGGTGATTATATATTGCTGCATAACCGCACTGATCTCGGAGTTGTTTTCTATTTCTTCTGGTAATATATAGTACTCAACATGGATTGTTAATAATGTATTATTTTTAAGATGCATAGGATGGTACGCGCTGAAGTTTTGTTTTGATAAATATTTCTATATGTATATTGTATTCATATATACGTATTTCTTTATATTAATTTTCTTTTATGCATTTTTTTTTCTTTTTTGGAAGATATTACACAAAACATTGTAATTATCGTGATTCATGAGAAAGGAAGATTTGTTTGCTTATGTAAGAAGGGCTTTAATATCGTCCTTCTCGGCTGCCTCAAGGTATGGAATGCCATCTGGAGTCTTTCCTGTTTTTGATGCTCCCTGGAAAAAAAAGAACAAAAAAAAAGGGTTCGTTTTTTTTTTTTTATTTTTATACATTACATTTCAACTTATATAGGTTAGGTTAGGTTAGGTATGTGGGTAGGCGACTAGAATAAAATATCACATCGCCACTTTCAGGTCATTACAGACCCATTGTGATACCCATGGGGGAAAAAGTACCTTGCGCATTGGTAAACCCTCGTACTAATTTACATCTTGTGAATCACCAAACCATCCTGTGGATTTGACAAACCTAAAAATTTCACTTCATTATTTGCTAATTCTTCAAGATCACAGAAAGAGTGTCGCCCTAGAAATTTGAAGCTAAGGGTTGTATCCTCATTAGCTTCCTCGCCTCCACATCACCGACATAAATCTTCATCCGTGAGTCTTAGCTTTCTTATGTGGTACCGAAGAGAGTTATTCCCCGTGATAATTTCTATAAGGACAGAAAGGGACTTCCTATCCTTTAGCATAATTCGGTCGGTCCTATTCTTGTCAAAGCAAGGCCATAGGCTTCTGGTGATCACATAGGTGTCCAGGGAAGTCCATCTACTATTAGCCCTAATCCATGCCTTTTGCGTCAATGTGCAAGGCGGGATGAACATCGAGGTGTCTACCTGTTGCGATGAAGATTCAGAGCCTCTTCTTGCCAATTCGTGTGGCTTCTCATTACCAGGAATACCTTCGTGTCCAGGGACCCAGCAGAGGGCAACCTTGTGCTCTGTTCCAAGAACCTTGAGTTCTTCGCGACAGCACTTCACAAGCTTGGATTTTATCAACTTATATAAAGAAAACCCTTCTTTAGCGTAGTTATGATACCCATGTATGTACTTATATACCAACTGTGGCCAACTAATTAGAAATGTACTTTAAACTGTGATATGGACAAGCTACTAAAGAGTTGTCGTGTGTCTAGTGAGTTGGCCGCAGCTGCCTTAAGTCTAGTATCACAAAAAGTCATACTTTGATATTTTTAACATTTATATCGAAACATGTTCCTTCATATTTTTCACTTTACCTGCACAGCTATTCAACTTTCATGTAAAAAATAACACTCATGATCGAATGTGACACGAACACTTGAAACTTGACCGACTAAGGCTGGACACTCATGTCCGTTAAAACAATCCCGATCCCTGTAAACTTTCTGGTTTGTTGTACAAGTTTTGGAGTAACTACATACACACATATCTGCGTATGCATACCTCAAAAGGCCTACTAATGTTCTAAATGTGCTCGTGTTGCATACTGGTAGTCGCTTCAACTAACTAAGTATGTACATTCATATGTACTGCTTTGTTCAACAGAATCCTTCCAAGCCTGAGTAAACTCATTGCATTCTTTCACTAGCCCGCAACTTGATATCAAGCAAGACTTCGCCCCAAAGACTATAGACACAATTCTACCTTCCTGACACCTCATAATTGGGAAAAAGAAACAAGAATTAAACAGCTATAGACTGGTTGAACTACTGAGTTGGGGTTCGAGGTATGTACTGATACTGACAAAATGCTGTACCCTTTATTACGGCCTAAACAAAACAACGAAGCACCAATGTCGAACTATTAAAAACAGAAAAAAACACCCCCTATTGCAGGTACGAAGGCGCAATTCCCAAAGGACATCGAATAAAGCGTGGATTGCCAAGCTATTGCAGATTACATGCTCAACAGGCATTGGAGAAGATAACATTTGTATTTTATTTAAATCACAGTAGGATGCCCAGTTAAGCTAAACAAGTCTTCACGGCGATCTGCTACTCCTATCACACAAGTCCTCAGTACCAATTGAAATACATAGCTCTTAACTCAAAAGGAGAAGCAGCATCCCAGAGTAAAACTCGAATTTTTCGCAGCTCTTTTCTGTGTCCACAGTAACACAGGCAACACCCTTACAATGCGGCAAAAGTAGAAGTCAAACAAGTGCCCTTATCTCGCATTCATCCCACTTACGGAAGCGAATATGATTTGCAAAAACGAAAACAAACACGATCGTCCGCAGACACAAAAACAGACCACAATTTACTTATATGTTTCACCCCTCAATCACTACCTTTTGTTCTACGGACAATTTAGCTAGACTGTGCATGAAATGAGTCACCTTAGACTGCTGGCTTACCTTTTCCAATAAGATCTGAACACATTTAGTGTGTCCCTCCCAAATAGCTGCCAACAGTGGGGTAATTCCATGTTTATCAGCCACCTACAACAAGATAAAGCCATTAGTTGTGAAATCAATGCCATGAAATCATTTATGCGAACTCACATCAACTTTAGCCCCCTTCCCAATTAGGTATGTGAGCACCTCGACCTGTCCAAAGTCGGCAGCATAATGTAAAGGATATCGTCCATTGATTTCGGTGTTAACATCGATTTGCTGCAAAACAAAAACAGAATTCAATACTTTATTCCAACTTGCAAAATGCAGTCTGGCCATACTTTGATCTCGATGTCCTCTTGAACTCGGTCAAGTTCGCCATTTTTAATGCTCCACACAAGATTTGCCATTATTATGGTTGATTTCACGCACAAATTACTCAATTCAAGATTACACTATGTTCCCTAATCTTTCCCACAGATATTTACGTAAAACCGAAAATAAACAACCGAATCCAAGCCGGATAAAAAACGATACCGTACAAATTGCTTCCTGGCCAAATGAGTTTCTTTTTTGTCGTGTATCAGTGTGTATATCAGATTCGTTTGTGTCTTCGAAAACAGTGCCTACACTGCCGGCATATGAATAAAAAAAAAATAGTGATGGTGAAAATATATTGGTGTGTGGTGGGATTCACCTGGGAGAAGTATGATTCTCTCGTGTTTCAGTGTTAGGTGGAAAGAGAGAGAAGCATCGATGGCGGTGTTGTTCTAGTACCTTCGCGATGCTGGATGTAGGTATTGTTGTTTCCAGGATTCAAAAAGCTCAGGGGGCTTTGATGCGGCAAGGCAGTGCCGTCGATTCATTTACAGAAGGACAGGTACAGTGAGCCAGTTCAGTTTTTAGCGCTTTTATGGAAAATTTATAAGTAACGTTCTGTCGTAGACACTTAAAGAATAAACTTGGAGCATGGTGCAAAAAAACGAAACCAAATTTGATGGTCATACTCCTCAGGGATTCCTTAGAGACCTCATGCAGTATTCGAAAAAGTGATGACAGTATTTCCTTTAAAAAAGGCGTCACGAAACTGGGATAGATAGCCGTTGGAATGAACTTTGCTTACTAAGGTATCAACGTCCTGGATGTTCCGAATTGCCGTACAAGGAAGTACACCAAGTCTGTTCCGCAAGAACTTACTTTCAATTGATTTTGACTAAGAATAACTCATAACAGTTAGGAAGGACACTTGTTCAATTCGTTTGTGTTCAAAATTTTGAATTTAACAAGTTTTTAGCATCCCATTGTTCCACTGTGGAATACCAATGTAGAATGGTACAGCTGTGCTCATATGGATGGTGCTGTTTAGATGGCGATTCTCCAATCGGTTGTAATGACTGAGAGAAGAGAGAGGACGCCGTACTTACTGATTAAACAATCGCCGTCTAATCAGCAACCACATCAGTAAATGGACGGAATTTTCGTGGCAAACCAACACAGATATCTTTAATCTACTACGAAAGTTCTTTCGTTAAAAACGACAGGACTGCCATGAGCACTGTTTACATTATACAAACATTTTTAAATATTTAATTTCAAAAAATAGTTGAGTGTTGTATTGTATAAAGAAATACATAATCTGCGTTCAAAATGTAATTTGTATTACTTGCAACTTTTTTATAAAGTGTGGACCATGTCGTTGGCTGCTTTTTCAAGACAAATTAATTTTTAGTTAAATTAATTAAAAGACAAAATCAAATTTTTACGATTGTTGCTTGATTGAAGAGAGTAAACTTTCTGATTAATTATGAAATATTAGGTCTGTTCCCGTACTGTCCAAAACTGTGAAAAACTAGGAAAAGTAATCAAATCCCGTTCCCGTACGCCAAATTTTCGTAGTTTTTCACAGAAGAGAGCGCACACGAGAGAGTAAGCAATTTCTTTACACAAATTTATGAATTCTTGAAATCTGTCAAAGTTAACGTTTGCTTTTTTTTTGTTAAGTTTTAAGAACAAATTCATACAAAACTGTGGAAAACAGGTGTACAGATGTGTTTATAGAATGCTAAATGCTTATTATTTCATTTTAAGATTCTTAGAATCCTTTTTTTAGAGCGGAAATCGAATGCAAAATACATTCATTCAAAGACACTTTTTGTTTTTTTCTCACATATGTTTCGGACGGCTAAAAAGTGGGCAGTTTTTGGCTCAATGCTACGAGAACACATTTGTAGACTTTACTCTTTTTGAGAGTTGTTTACCCCCAGTCTTAGAAATTGGACAATCTGTGAATTTTGGTGCAGAAAGTACGGGAACAGACATATTATGTCATTCAAATGTCTGACTCGTCTGGCTTGGAAGGAGGCCATCCTGTCAAGCCATTTTTGCAATTTCGATGGTTTCGCGAATCGCTTGATCAAATTCTGTGTTTTTGAGTGGCTGAATCGTCTCTGAATTGTTCGCATAGGATCGGTCTTTAATGGCACATCACAGAAAAAAGTCCAACGACGTGAAATCAGTCTCACAAATTTGAGCACATCTGCTTCTGCTTCTGCCTCTCCAAACTGGCACTGCTTCGGCAACACAGCATCCATTTAGCAAGTAACCGGGAATACATTTAGAAAACTGAGTCAATTTTTCATCCCTTAGGAGCTGTCAGTGTCAAAATAACATATGATTCAAATGAAGTGGCCCGCCAGTCACGTGTACTGCTTCTCATTCGCCCAATCTTTTGCATAGGTGGCGTTTCAGTTCGGGTTGAACCTGGCCTAACCGCTTTAAGGTCACGAATATACAATTCTAGATGCCGCAAGCAAAAACCAGTTTCTCGGTCAGGATTGGTAGACATGTCGGCAGAAACAACGTTATCGCCTGAAATCTGGATACCCATCGTTTGCAGAGATATGTTATGGGATTTGCTTTTGTCCCACTTTTTGTAACATTTTTCACATTTTCACCAAAGCAGCTTGACAAAGTATCCAATTCAAGTAAATTTCCTTTCACACTTATTAAATCTAGGATCAGCGTACCGTGTTGATAAATCTCAAATGCCAGTAAACGCTTTGAAAGTATTACTTGTAAGGCTATGCGATTTTCTGTCGCAGTGATCAAAAAAATCGTAGTCGCTGTAGGAAATGGCCAGACGCGCACAAGCGACGATTTAGTGCACATGGCTTCGAATACGACTGCACGCATCCGTGACTAAATAATCGCCTCGATTGATAAATCGGAACTTTCTAATCCCTGCGATTATTTAGTCAGAAGCCATGTGTTCCATTTCTTGCAACTAGAAGCACTATTTTCTAATCGTGGCGACTCTTTCATATTCAAATGATTCATTTATTTTGGCGACTATCGCGTCGTTCTATGCCGCCATTCGTACCATCGCGCGATTGAAATCGCATCTACCCGCCTAGCCTAATACTTTTCAAATTTGTATCAAAGAAATATTTTTAACTATAAGTTGTGACACAGATAATCATTCTGCATCGTATAAACTACCAAGGACTATGGTCTCTAAACGACTTGTCGTGTCACCTGCTGGAACGAACTGACCCTCCTCCAGTAGAGTATTATCAATAGTATACTCCGAATAGTTCTAGAATTTCCTTACGAAAACATTTTCCACTGCTGAAATGCAAAGGTAAACAAAGTTAGTTATGTATCAGGTTAAATGCGTTTCAGAAAGGTATCCATTTACCGGAGGGATATTATATCCAATCAACAATACGCAATCATTTTTGTTTATAAATAACCGGTCGGCGTATCAATATACTAAACATAACATGCACTCCGATCCAGTCGTGCGAACATAAACAAACATGATTCCAGTTTTGCACGAGCAAATTGTACTTTACTCTGAAACTGGAACATTAATTTATAAACTGGCTTTGGTTTGACTCTCAAAGTCGACTGCATCTGTCATCTGTCAGTAAGTTTCTGCTTGTAAGAACGTTTATACCATTTGATTTCACACAGCCAGGTAAAATCATGTAAACTCAGTGTTATGTGCGTCTCTGGCAATACTCTGGCTTTTAACGAAAACAAAACAAAATCCCAAGCATCGCCTCAGCAGCGCGTTCGTTAAATAAATTCAGCCACGTCTTCATAAAAAATTTCTCAATTTAGTCGAGCTAACAACGGCCTAGTAATTTCATCCTCGTTTCATTCAAGTAGAAATCTTTGAACTATTCATACATGAAGTTAAGAAAAGAAAGATAAAGAAAAAAAATTTTATTTGTCTATAAACACACATCTATATATATATATTCCATCTATAAGAAGCCAATGTACATATGAATTTATTTAAACAAAAAAAAATTTATGAATTCCATATGTATACCAAAAGACAAATTTTGCTAGGAAAGTTAATGTAAAACAAAAACAAAAAAGAACTAAAGACCGATACTCCAATCCAGGGAAGCGTAAAATGTACATAACTAACTTTGTTACATAACTAAAAAAAAAAAAAAAATTATAAAAAAAAGAAATCCGATTTATGGTGTGAAAAACAGGCGTCGTTTATTCTTGGGAGCAGGCATTTCCGGTTTTCAAGGGAACAAAACGTGACCTTCAAACGCTTAGTATAGTTTTGATGTGCATTTCCCATTCGAATTTGTTTTGTTCCCGTAGCAACTAATTTTGCGTTGCATTTCGTCAGAATTCTGGTTCCTAACGAGGGGGGGCGGCAACCGCTTGCTTGTGGTTGTAGGGGTTTTTCTCTTTTTTTTTTTGTTTTTTTCTCAATACCTCGCCCTAACTCCCCCCTCCACCGCATGTATGTATTGTACACATGCACACATGTGGGAAGATTGTTTGCGCCATCGTTGACAGCGGTGCGAAAGAGATGGTCAACATTGTACACGCAATTGCGAAAAACTGGTTACATGAACAGTAATTATCGGTCTGATTTAATGGCGACAAATTTGAATTTTTCATTTATTTACTTGCCGCTCCCAATTTAGCAAACAACGCTGCTTTTTCCCTCCAATCAATGATTGAAATCGAAACTAACCTATAAATCATTTCAAAACACACTCAGCAAATAGACAATTTAAAATAGAAAGTAATATGTTTCGGGAAATGAAAAATAATTATATATATGTATATGCCGTGAATATGTTGCAGCTCGATAAACCATATAAGGAAATTATGAAATCTTCGAAATGGCAGCAATTTTATGTTTTGAAATTAGAAAGTGTGATCTAGAGAACAAAAGGTTTGCTTATAACAATTTTTTTCTAGTTTTTAAGAGTTTCTTCGATTTTCCTTTCGATGTTTTTCGACTTTTTTTTTTTCTATTTTCTATTTTATTTTACAGCTCGAAATCAGAGAAAACAAGTAAAAAAAAAAACCATTTTTCTAGCTTATGGAGATTTTCTTGTGCGAAGTGTTAACCAAAAAAAAAAAAAATTTTAATTACAAAAATGATGAAATCGACAAAACAAAAAACGAAAAAAAAAATATGCGAACAATGTTCCCTCCCATGTCTGTTAATCTCGTTTTTATATATATTTTTATTTTTATCTGTTGTGTGCTAGAAAAGTGATTCAATTAACCTGTCGTGAAGAATTTTCGTGTGAAAGTGGTTGTGAATTTCCATGTCATTTCGCCTTTTTTTTTCATTTTTCATTTTTCATAATGCATCAGGTAATCAAAGACCAAAAAGAAAGAATTTAAGTCATGTACATCGTTATATATAAGTATGGCCTAGTATATAAGTTATCAGCATAGCCTTATATGTATTTGGTATTTACCTATGTGTGCGCACAGTTTGTGCGGCTCAGTCGAAGAACAGCGCCTGCTGGGGCGGTTTTGCTTATGAATGGTTGGGGTATACAGTCTCTGTGTAAAGGCACACTAGGTTTTGGTTTATTTTATTGTTTGTCGTCTGTTGTCAGCGATGAGGCCGAGTCGAGTTACTAAACAAATGAACTTGGAATACTATTAGAGTAAACATTTGCGGAGTAGGCACAGTAGGATCTCGTTTATATGAACTGACTTGCAAAAAAGAAATCCGCTACATACTACTGTTTTGATCATCAGATGGTGATTGATCCGAAATTTTATTTACACCAAAAAACTGGAGTGCATCTCCCTTGATCTAAAGCTAACATGATAAATTAGTTGATATACAATAAGTCGGGTTCAGTTAAACGAGGTTTTACTGTGTCTTTTCCATTTCAAACGTTGGCTAAGCGCAAAATATACATAA
Source organism: Xylota segnis (assembly GCA_963583995.1). Taxonomy (NCBI): domain Eukaryota; kingdom Metazoa; phylum Arthropoda; class Insecta; order Diptera; family Syrphidae; genus Xylota; species Xylota segnis. The sequence continues at coordinate 18,113,414 of OY757240.1, forward strand.
AAACAAGTTTTTTTCGACTAGGATGATTGAAAGCATTTGTAGGTAGAGCCGTAATGCAATAAAGATTCTTTAGTTTCGAGTCGAGAATTCATATCCTCACCATTGTAATGAGATATGGATCTTGACCGCTAAGGTACACGTACTAGATCGCAATCACACCAAGTCCTTAGACACTAATCATAGACATTGGTGTGCTAATTTCAATGGAATCAAACCTAGATTCCGTTTGATAAATATTTGTCGCTGCTTGTTTGTAAAGAAAATCTTGAAACTCTGTTTTCTCTGTACTTGTTGAGTGTCTTACAGATTATCTAAATGGGCTCTCACCTATCAGTGCTTTTCACGCATAACTGCGGTATTGATATATCGATTTCCTCTTTATTAATTCAAATTTGAGAATCGAAGCAGCTGTTTTGAATACCACTGCCAGGGTCAGGCAATTTACATGCCATTCTTAGAGGCAAATGAGTTAACCCCTTGAATTGTTAAACATAGGCATGCAAAAGAGTGTGCATGCAACTAGCACTGAGGCTAGTATCGTACCAAGGGACTCTATTATGTATCTTAAAGAAAACATACAAAGGAAATTCGAATGTTGAGTTAGTTATTATTTTTAGGATTTCGCTTACGTAAATATTTTTCCGTTTCAGCAATCGAATATACCATTAGGCTTAGAAGAGAGATTCCATTTTAAAAGCTAACCAGTTCAAAAACTTGGTTAGTTGAAAACTAAACATTTAAACTAAAAGTAAACAAAAAGAAGAGAAGGAAAAAAAGGCTAAAATAATGTCCGAGGATCTAGTCCTACCGCCCTCGAAAGAGGCTACGGACAGTATTACCACCCCTTTAGAGGAAGAAGTAAAGTCTGAGAGCGCAATTGCTCCAAAAGCTGCCAGGGAAGAAGTAGATGATGACTTGGAAGATGGCGAAATCGACGATGACGATGATAACGATGAGCCAATCGCAGCAGCCGATTCGAAAATTGTGGGAGCCGCACCTTCAGCACCGATAGGGCTAGCAGCAAATATTGGTAATAAGCCGCTGGTGTCTCCACCTGCACATAACATGGTGTCAGTGTTGGACATTATGAATGAGAAAAAACCTAAATCGAAAAAGCATCATATTGTCGAGGGTAATATTGAAGTGCAACAGATGGGAAGACTTCAAAATAAACTTGTTGTTTGTTTGTTTTTGTTTAGATGACTTTGCGGGTTCAATTGAAAGCGCCATAGCAGCGGCATTGAAAAAGGATGGCATAATGCCACCTAAACCAAAAATATTAGAGTCACGTGAGGATATGGATAAGCAAAGCGATAAGGAAGTTATGCAGTCGAAGAGTAGTCGCCGCAGAAAGCGTAGGAAGCTCCGCGATGAGAGGGAGAAAGAAAGGGAGAAGAAAGTAAAGGAAATGTCCTTTCTAATCTAGTTTTATGATTAACATAATTTTTGTTTATAGAAACATCGTACTTCCTCGCCAGATACTACATTAGCAGCATTAGCAGCAGCAGCTGCTGCTGATGAAGAGCTTGATGATGACGAAATGCTATGCGTCCGCGGCGGCAGTCCTCCGCCTGCTGGGCTTTTGCCCTCATTTGTTCCATTAGAACCGAACATGTCTTCAAAGAAAGAGGGCTACGATTCTGATGATTCATATTCATCGTATGATAGTTACGATTCTGGTCATAACTACCCACGTTACTCATCATCACGAAAGAAGGAGACAAACACTGGTTCTTCAGCATCCCGATCAAAGCGTAAGGAACGCAGTACCAGCCGTCGTGAAGATGAGCGACGTTTAGAAAAGAGGAGTCGACGGAATTATGACGATTCGGGTGGTGTAAGTTTCTTCTTCTATTATTTGTAAATGTGTTTTTGGAATTTTTTTTTTCTGCTTGTAGGAAGATAAATACCAAGACCGCCATCCTCAACAACCGCGCAAATTGGAACTATGCAAATTCTACCTAATGGAATGTTGTGCCAAAAAAGATAAATGTTCGTATATGCATTCAGACTTCCCCTGCAAATATTACTACCTTGGTATGGAATGTGTATATCACGGGACATGCAAATTCTCGCATGGAAAGCCACTCACCGATCAATTGCGAAGTGTCCTCCTTAAGCACTTGGAGACCGCACCGAAGGAGATTCTTGGAACTTTTCGGCGAATAAGCCGAGAAAACGCATTAAATTTAATGAATGCAACTCATGAAAAAATATGCGAAAAACATGGAGTTGAAAACACTCTAGCACCACCGACTATGACTACTCAGTCGGTTGTACAGTCACAAGCTGGTGGACTGCGAAATGGTGATCTGCAGATGCAACAGCAACATCATCACCAACAACAGCAGCAACAGAAACAGCAACAACTACAACTGCAACAGCAACAGCAAACGCAACCCGAAATCATTCCATCCCTACTTGACATGGTTATAAATATACCGGCAGCTACTAGTGATACATCCACAACTTTGACTACCACAGCAGGAACAGTGGCAACTGGAGGTGGGCAGAACACCAATAAGTCTGAGAAGCAGCGAAAGTCGCGCTGGTGTGATTCTGCTGCAACCAATATAGTTGTTCCCAAACAAAACAACTTAGAGCCACCATCGTCAAGTGCACCCAGTTACCTTGATCTGAAAAATTTGACTGGAATTCTCTCTACTGATCGTATTGAAAAGCTATCACAATTTGGTGTTGTCAATTTGGAGCAAATCAATCAACTGACTCTAAGCCAGCTTAATAACATTGGATTGACTATAGCTGAGATTAGTGAGATTCAGCTGAATGCAAGAAACATGGCTAGGCTAGGCGTTGTGGGCGTGCATGGTGAACCAGTTAGCGCAAATCTTTCAAACACAACAACTACTGTTGCCACGTCTGGATCCATGTGAGTATTATTTTAATCACGATACACATTGCATTTGCCACCTTAGATTTGTGCTTTGTTTTATTTGTATTACTTTGTTTCTCTTTGTTTATTCGCCTTTTCTTTTTTCTCTTATTGTTTCATGGGTGTGAATGTTGACATAAAAAAAATCCCGTAGACCATCAAGTCAAGATGTTGATATGCGTTTTCTTCCCAGTTGTTTACCATTAACAACAACAACAATTACGACTTCAACAGTTACTTCAGAGAAATCCATGAATGATTTAGCATTGTCTTCACCAGATCCAAAGTCTCTTCCGACAGGTATGGTGGGAATAACAGCTGCATCTAACCTACAGGATACACATTCGTCTAGTGTGGGTGGTATAGATTATTCCCAATACCTAAGGGACTCTAATCTGGTTTACGACAAAAATGATCCATGTGAGTTTGAACCCAGACTGCTTGTGATGTAGGCACTATATTTTTAAAATTTTGTTTTTTAGTGGATGATGAGAAAGATGAAGAACAACTTGTTATAGACGATCAAGACTTGGACGCTTTGGATGATAATTCTCAACTGAATGAAACCGAGGTAAATAAATACTAGAAACAATCAGAGAATTGACTATTTATGTGATGTTTTTTAGGCAAAAAATGAATCTGAAAATGATTCCAAAGGTTCACCCTCATTCAGCTATGGTGGAGGCGATTCAAATGATTCACGTCTTCCCCCACCAATACAACTCTCCGATAAACTGCAGAACCTATTAAAAGATCCAACAAATCTTTACACAGTAAATGTGTCAGCATTATTAAAAAGTAATGACGCTCTATCTGGGAAACTAATGGCAGATTCCATTCGACCACCCTATGATGATGATGATGGGTTTTATGGCGCCGGTGCCAGTAATAATCGTCGCGATACAGACACCCGAGAGGAATATCGTGATCCAAGGCTCAGTGATAACAGAGAAGAATACCGTGACCCTAGAGCTTCAGACACAAAAGATGAATATCGTGATCCTAGGCTCACTTCTAAATCATCTGAGATGCCGCGTATACCCTTCTCATATAGGCCTCCTCACAGCGAGGACGACAGTGATAGATCAAGATCTCAGTCACCAATGCTCTCCTTGGCCGAGCAAATGGAAAATTTCGTACCATTATACGAACGGCAATCTATGTACGATTGGACCCCAAAGTGTATACAGGAAGATATAGAATACAAAAAAAGACATAAAAAGGCTGATAAGGATATGAGACTATCGCGCTTTTTAGATAGTTCCAATAGTAAGTCTACTAATTTATATCCAAAGATGATGTATATCGACATAAAGTTTATTTTTTTTAAGGTGATATAGATTTAAGACTACCATTTCAACCAGTAAAGAACATGCAGATTGCAAAAGAGATTGATGCATCAATGTCAACGCTTATGCCCATATTATATAAGGTCAGTGAGAAACTTATTTACTTGGTATGCTTCTATTTCTTTTTTTCCATTTCATTTTATACTGTATGGTCTGTAAATCAGGATAACTATGGGGCTATCTGGGTCTTTTCGTTTTTTTCATTTTCGCATTTCTATCTTGTCATATGCATCTTGTTATGATTTACATTACACAAAAAACACACATATCGTAACACACACATTCTCTGCATTCGCTTGATTTCTTAACACGTCTTCTTAAGTTTCGTACAAGTGCAACTATAGAGTGTGCTCAAAATAAAAACCTATAGATTGAAGAATTCACCTCAAGATATCCTTTGCATCAATTCTATTTTAGATCACAGAGATTGATGTACCAGAACCCAAATACAGCGACTTGCGGCACAGCTTCCAGTGCGATGATTCTACTGATCCAAGGCTTCGGCGTATACTAGGTTTGCCAGAATTGTCCAACTCAAAAGTTTTAGCTGCTCTAGGACGTCCATCACGCCCCACAATCGCGTCACCTTCTAGTGTGGAATCATCATCGTCTCCCACTCGTGAGAAAGAGAAACCTTCTGCCTCCGTGGTACGTAGTCCAAGAGTCGATCCCCGGCGAGCAGCGGCAACAGCAACAGTTACCAGCGCAGGTGCAGCGCAAAATCCCCCCGTTCCTGCGGGTAATCCACATCAAAACGTGGAAATTAGAATGTTGCTACAAAAGTCTGAGTGGTACAAGAACTTGAACTCCCAATACAAAATAATGGTGAATCAGCAATTGGCATTAGTTTCAACCGAACTAAAAAGGTTCCATCAAGATCCGTCACCGAACAAGGTATTTGACATTCAGTTCATCGTGAGCAACCAAAGTCTCCAGCAGATCTTGACAAACTTGGGAATATACATCGATGACAATGGGCAAGTAGCGCATTTGGAAAATGACAACAACGATATGATGGGAGGAATGGGACCCGGAATGGACTATGGACCAGGAGGCGGTGCAAACCAAATGATGATGATGAACGATCAAAATATGAGTATCCAACAAAGAATGGCTATGCAGCAACAAATGGAGTTCCTACGTGGTCCTCCGCCCAATATGAATATGATGGGACTTGGTGGAAACGGGCCAATGGGACCGGGAGGACCTGGGCCACAACAAGGAATGTTTGGAGGCCCTGGAGGAATGATGTCACCGTTTGGACGGAATTCGAGACTTGGCATTTTGGGAATGCCACCTGGTGCTGGAGGTGGAGGAGGCTTTAACCCCTTTGGCGGAAATCCTGGTGATAACGGAGGCGGAATGATGGATCCTAATTATTGTGGCCCAAATAATCCGTTCGCTAATAACTTCGGTCCCAACAGCGGAAACTTTGGCGGTCAGCAAATGAATCGTGGCAATAGAAATAATTTCAACCGGCAAGGCGGTGGACCTGGAGGTGGCATGAATAATGGAGGGAACCGGATGAATCAGAACAGAAGAGGTTTCAAAAACAACCCACGTGACCGCCGTGGTGGTGGTAATAACGGACAATCTGGCGGTGGTGGTGGTCCAGGCAGCAGCGGTGGTGGTGGTCCCGGCAGCAGTGGTGGAGGACCCAGTGGCGGGGGTAATCAAAATGTCAACGGCGACATAGAAGAAAACTGGGATAACGACGTCTAAATGCGACACTTATCCGAAGTCAACAAAATTTTGAAAATCTTTTTGGACGGGGAAAGTTTTTAAAAATCAAAATCGGTTCTAATATCTACGAAAGTGTCAGTGGTGAACGGCAAATTTTTTCCAGTTGACGATTTTTCAAAGTTAAGTCATCTTTTCTATGTTACTGGTATATCCAGAATCAGTGTTTTACAACAAATTCATCTTAATATAATAACTATCTGTGTTGTACTCTCTCCATAATTAAACTTATAGATGTATAAAGAAACAAAAAAAAAAAAAAGAAAAAATCTAATTACATATGTATGTATATTCAAGGAAAAGGTATTAAAATCATCAAACTACTCATACTTATATATATATATAGACTGTAGTGCTTATATGTTTAACTAAAACAAAAGATCGTATGTAAGAATGCATTATATCCCTTTTAAGTTATAGTTTAACCTTTTTTTTATTTTTAATAAACCATAAAGATACACAATTAGTATGTATGTATTTTCGGTTACTTTTCTTTCTCGTTTATATGCGTTTAATTTTTCATATAACTACGAACTTTGTATATTATTTTAGTGATTATTTTTTTTATGAGAACTGTCTATTTTTTGATAGTCAAAATGTTGTAAGGATGAAATACTTTATAGTTACTACATACTATAATTTTAAATATTGTAAGAGTATTTATTTTAAAATAAATGAAAAGAACAAAATCTGCGGAAATCTAAATAAAACAATGTTATAAATGTTGCAAATCAAGTTGTTTCACTTATTTAACTGAGAATGACTTACTGGCGCTGCAGTGTGCCCGTTTCAGTTCTCCCCAACTACATATGTTGTCTTCCACCATGGGTTAGTGTATTTCATTTCCCGTCGTCGTACGAGTATCTTTCGTATAATTGTGATGTCGAGAGGAGGGGTGTCAGTTTTGCAGCTCATGAGTGACCGTGATAGCCATCGTTGACTTATTGGAACCATTATGCAGTACTTACTCTACATTCGAGCGTTGCTTTGTTCTTATGGTGATAATAGATTTTGACAGTAAGCCCAACACAATTTTTGCACCCTCAGTTCCGCCTAATTTTGTGACGAATTGTTTCTCCATTATTTTGATGTTTTGCTTGGGAATCCGACTTCCTATCTAGAAAGAGTCTTGTATATGCTAGGAGGGTTTGCTAAATGTATCAAATAATAAATCAAAATCTAATGTTTTAGAATAAATTTAGTATAATTTATGTTTCGATAGAAAAATAAAAATATGTATATGTAGCTCGCTTTGATTTCCAAAACGATGAACAAATTTAGATTTTCGACAAACACACTTAGAACAGCGCAATGTGTGCATCTTAAGCACTCACTGTCGTCTCGTCTCATCTCACAAAAACTGACGACGTGAATCCTGATCAGACTCTAGGTCGCTGTTATGTAGATAGTATAGCACACATGCATTCAATATCGACTTTGACGTCAGCAACGACTAGAAATAAAAACAAAATAGCCAACCGCACACCAATGCCACGAATCTCCTCTTCTCGCCCAAATATCCATCCGCACTAGGTAGTTCAAGTTTTCACATCTCTTGTAATCATGCAATTTTGTAAAAACCAAAAAACTATTTTTAACCAATTTATTTTTTTGTATTTACGTTCCGCGTGAATGAAAATGAGTGTCGTAGGGTGCTACGGGTGGGTGCTTTAATTATGTTGTTAGACGAAAATTGCAGTTATTTATAGATTTCCTCAAGAAATAAGACGAAAAATCTCTTCTCTATTCGCCTGTTGTTGTCATGTCCCGTCCCGTCCCGTGTAGTGTAACCAACTAGTAGTTAGTGTACCGATTTTTTTTCTGTTCTGTTTTTTTTTGTTTAGTAAGCAATAATTTAGTTTCGATATCAAATAACAAGGTATTGGCGCGTCTAGCGTTTATCGTCAGAACTACCAAGGGCGCCACTAGCGAATATAAACAATCAAGTCGATAGAATTAGAATACAAGCGCATAGAATGATGAGCAAGAACGATATAGATCATGACGTCAATTGTAGCACTGACGATAATTGTTTGATTGTATTATACTCGGCGAGAGAGATTGCGGCCGTTTCCAAAACCTGGACATGACAGACATGTTTTTTTATTGGTCTTGTAGGATGGGTTAATGTTTACAAAATTTGCTTTCCCGATAGTCAGAGTTAGTTCGAATGAGTCTTTACAATTTTGTGTTTTTTTTTCTCTCAAGAGATGTGGTAAAGGGTGGTGAAATTTAAAATTTTCGAATTGTTTTTTTTTGTGTTCTTATACAGTAGGCAATATGAGCTTTCTTAAAGCCGAGGTAACATAAGTGAAGACAGTTTTAAAACACTATTCTCGATATTTTATTATTAACTATAAGGAATTGTTCTTGACAAATAGATAAATCTTTACTTTCCCATACTGTGACGTGCAACAAGTTTAGGCAGAACCTAGCTCCTTGTATCTCATTAGTGTCCCACAAAAAATAATGGGCCTAGCTTTTGTACATAACCGCCTCACTGAGAGGATGGACGTACGAAGCCCCGTGAGTGGCTAAACCGAAATCCTTTTCAGAGTTGTTAAGATTGCAGTCATTTGAAGACTGCAGTTAATTGACTAAAAGACTTATTTTGTAAGTCGGTTGACAGTCATTTTGAATATTCGTACTGGGCAGTTCCCTGAAGGAGTCAATTGACTTTACGTTACTTCGATGACTGTTTAAAAGTCTTCTAAAATAGTTAGTCAAATCACAGTCAGTAAGTCCTTTGCCCGCAGCCAGTTAACTTGCAACTGTAAGTTAATTGACTGCTTTTAGTACTTTGAGTCTTTTGACCAAAATATTTCAGTTTTAGTGTAGTAATGTTGAAACACTGGGAGGTATTTTTCAGTGACATATTTTTAATGGTTTTTAATGTGGTCTTTCTCTCAGGTGGGGTGAAATAACCTACGAAATAAGACCAAAAATTGAACTCGATGTTATTTCCATATTGAAAGCGAAATTGGTTGTAAATAGAACCAACAGTAAAAGGAAATGACTACACTTTTTGGCGATTATGACTGTAGTATAGAAAAACACATTGCAGAACTTTTGCAACAGAACTTTTGAGTATGCAAAAAGTTTGTATTTCGTATACCCTATCCTAAGGGTACATCGTGTTTGATACATATGTAGTTTGTAATACATCAGAACCCCGATTTGCGTCGCTCCTTCGGACCTGTTTTTCTGGTCCAAATTTTGATGTTGAGCGGCAAGAAGTTAAACTTAACTCTTGCAAATATTTCAACGCAACTTCACAACTTTGTGAACGACACAAACTGAAATAAAAACGATGTAGCTTCGAATCCACGATCGTTTTTTCACTACGCAAGTCGGAACGACTCAAGCCGAGGTTTTGGTGTACAAAGAAATAATCGAGGCTGACCCTATAAAGTATAAATATTCCTGATCAGTATTAGTTTCGAAAACGTCCGTTCGATCAAAGTATGCAGCTTTGGACCAGAATTAGTATAACCATGTATGCAACATGGATTCAAATAAGATTCATATTGGGAAATTACTCTACATTCGTATAGTGGGCTAATTTTGCACTAGATTCAGATTTACCTAGATGTTTGGCGCAACAGGTCGTTGGGTCTCAGGGCCTAGCTTCTCACAACCATTTGTGTTGTGCGTGTTATATTCTTTACACGAATGTAAGGATCGTACTGTTTAATGCCGTGTCCGAAAGGTAGCTTATTATTTGAGAAGTCATGATAGTTATACTCTCGGATGTTTGCCAGACACTCGCGAAAGGTGGGGCTGTGAAAGAAATTTTACGTGTTGCCTAGGGATCGAACTAACCACTTGAGGTGGAGTACATTCCCGTAGAGTAATTTCCCTGCGTCGTATTATACAGTGGATGTCGCTTATAATGACGATAAAGGACCGAGGAAATAAATTCTTTATAACCGGTGACAGTTATATCCGACAACGTTATGCGACTGGTCGTAAAAAAGTGAAGTCGTTATAAGCGACTGCCACTGAACACATCTGTATGTAACTAATATATAAATTCAAATGTTTACTAAATTTGTTGGACTTAGAATGAAAGTAAAAAATCATATTGTTGCGTAGTTTAACCGCTTCATCGTCGCTTAACGGTCAAACTGAGCGAAATTTTCATTTTGTGGTGAAAATAAAGTCAAATCTGTCGTCATTTGGGCTTGTTTCCACTTAAGGAGAGTACACACTATCATTTCTGGTTTGAAGCACGATTAGCTCCAAAATCAAGAACCGTCATATAACAATAATGCCAAATGCGACCTTTTCCAGGTCCTCTTTGATCCGACCTCTGGTTTTACATGCAGGTAGTCAGGGCGCATGGTCAGGTTGTTCCCCTGAAAAAAGATCGCGGTCCCACAGTCATTTTATAGAGCGTGAGGCATGGTGAGTCTCTTGGTTTCTTAAAAAAAAGGGGTTCTTAAAATTTTTTTATTATTTAAGTAATCTCGTTGCAAATTTAATTCTTAGATCAGTTCCCCCTGTAAGTGACCAAAACTGGACTGTGCTCTCTGAAAATCAATAACCAATTCAACATATGTGACATGACAGTAAGGGTTTTTCCTTAGGAGGGCCTTAGGAGTTATTTTTTCCGTAAGAAGAATGTATCTCTTCGCTAAGAGTAGTTCCAAAGTATTTTACGTGACAATGAAAGTTCCCATTCTTTGTGCACTCTCTGTGCTTAGAAATAAATTAACCATACAAACGATAGTCAACAGTCGGATCTGCATTTTATCTAACTCGACCTATCTACCAGTATATAGGTACCCATGCTATTTTTTCCCACCCACACTCACACTTTTCTCGATTAAAAGACTCTGTTAGTGCGGCGAATCTACAGTCCGGTTGAACAAAAAAAAATTAACAACATGGGCATATAAATACCAAAAATATGTATTCTGAAATGTATAAATATTCAATATACAATTTTGTATACACATTTGTAAAAAAAAATCCACTAACACATGTTTCGATAGCGACGAAAACCAGAGAGCAATCTGAAGTAAATGTAGTCGTTTAAAACGAAAAAAAAAAAAAAAATTAAAGGAAAAGATGACGTTGAACAAATTTCCAAACAGGAAGGAACCGCCATCATCTCCACGGCGCCGAGCAGAAAAAGCGCAAGAAACTGCCCAGCGTCGCTATCATCATTGTCATTAACGAACAAATGGACGTAATCCATCTAAAACTGTCGAATCTACAGACACGCGCGCCGGTCCAGTAAAAACTTCCTATTTGAACTGAGTTCTTGTGGCAACCGCAAGTTGCTTAAGCCGGTGCCGCGCGTTAATATCTGCTGTTACTGTGAATGTCGGCAAAAATATTAAATTTTTTATTTTATTGTATTTCTTTTTTTTTTTTTTCTGTAATTTCTTGCTCTGAGACAACGACAACGACAACGCCAACAACTAACGAAAAGACAAAGCGACATCTCACAATTTTCCGTTGGACAAACTGACGAGAAGCACTGTCAGTAGCAGTGTGACAAACGCGGCTGTGTTAAAAACTCTTTTTTTTTCGAAATATTTTTTTCATAATTCAAATAAAAGAAAAACTACAAGTACGAGTACGAGTACTGTCGAAAACTCAAAGTTCTGTTGATCGTTGTTTACTCGCCAAAAACGCTTGTCGCCTATCGAGCCTAGTGAATGCAATACAATAAGAACAAGGTAGGCATAGATAAACTTTTCTTTTAAATAATCAAAAATATAAAGAAGAAAAAAAAAATCCAATGCCACCAACTCAATAACAACCTAAAATATAAAATATACTATATTTATATACATTTTTTAATTTTTTATTTGTTATTATAAATACACATACAAAGTATGTACCATTGTGAGTGATCTTTTTCTTTTCGGAAAAATAAAAAACAACGAACGAAATAGAACTTTAAAGAAAAAAATATTTTCTTTTTTAAAAAAAGAGTATGTGAACAAAAAGAAATAAAAAAAGCACGCAAGAGAGGAAAGGAAAAAAGCGCACAGGTGACAAAGAAAATTACCAAATGTACTTAAAAATTTATAAAGAAAATTAAAAAAAATATTATTATGTTGGGATGTGTTTGCGCTTAACGGTTACGAGTAGGTTTTAGGACCTTTGGAACCCTTTTTGGTCAGTTTTTTTTTTAAATGAAACTTTTTGTCAATGAAATTCCTGCTTTACATTCAAATCATTTGCGAACGCAATGTATAAACATAGATTGCGTTGATTTCCAGTTGACGTAAAACTGCGATGTCCTTGATGTTGGACTGAGCAATTAAAAAATATTATTTTCACTTGTCTGCAGGTATATCTGTAGATTGTAATGAGGAAACGTCGGCGATCATGCACATCGAAGTACAGAAGTTAAATTTAGTTGGTTGGACTATTTTATTTACAATTGTTTTTTATTTTTAAAAATACTTGCATTTAATCACTCTAGACCAGGTCAGTGTCGTTGTACGGTTTGTACTCGTACGCTCGGTAATTTGCATCCGTTTGGTCTGTTTTAGGTTTTAAGTGCCTTAGGCGGACCTAAGTGAGACACTATTTCTATACTTGAACTTGTTCGATGATTAATATTTCCAGTTTCCCAAACCATAAGATAGGTTAGTCATCATCATATTTTTTTTTTGAAAAAAATCACCAGAAATCCCCTTGATGAACACAACATTTACATGGACACTAGGCGTTTAGATGCATATTTCGAACACTTTCCCATCAGCATCAGACTTGTACTCTATCGGACTCTATTGATTTTCCCATGTGTCCTTCGGAGTTATTTACTTCCGATGTGTCGCATGTGAATACAAAAAAAAGGAAGAGTCTTTCGGAAATGGATCTGGAGCAAAGTGCCTATCCTTCGGACGCAATCCTTGTGAAAATATTGCGAAAATTCGCCATTTTAAGTTCCCACAATATCGTTGCGGCAATGAAAACTAATAATACCTGAGTTTCTACCTCAAAACTGGACCACCCGTTGAGATGCGCCAATTACATGCATACATAAGTATGTACGTCGATATCATCGGTGTACGCGACGACTCTGACGAGTCGACTTTAATGCGCAATTTTTGATCAAACAAAGTTAGACGTCAATGTATTTTTTTGAGTCTCAAATATAAAATTCATCCAAAGGCATATAGAAAAGATACAATCCATCTGGAACGAATCGCATGACACCCTATCATCCTTCGTTTGGAGCCCTAAACTGTAGGCGTGGCTCACTGAGTTTTTAGATTGAATTGGACACGCTCCCAAAAAGTGGGCGTAACCTGCTCATTTGAGGTTTTAGGGGCAGTCATTCTCGAAAACACCGATTTGACATGTAATTGTTTTGTCTAGAAAGTGGTGGCAAACAGACAGATAAGATCATTCTTCATTCATTATGTGTCAAAGGTCCTGTGTTAACAGCAGAGGTCGTGGTCAGACTATGAAAACTTCTGATTCTGCACAATCGAACGAGGTTATATAACTTTGATTACTTGTCTCCAGCATATGTGGTTCATCGTCTGGGCTTCTACCCGGCTATTGTCGGTATGTGCTGCTGGCCCGACTTCCTCCAAGCATAGTTTACAGATGTCACCCTTTAGAAAAGCCATCTTCTTTAAGTGATACCCAAAATTTCCCTGGCCCGTATTTCAGTATTTTAGTGTTATTCGCTTCAAGGTTAAAGCTGTGCCTATCGGCATTCCAGTATGTTTTTATGACCATAGATAGCACAGCATCAGTGCTAGTTGGCGTCCTGCTGCAGACGAAGTGCCGTCGATGCCACTGCTTTCTTTATAAATAAGTCCAGGGGGGAATACCTAGGATCACTTCCATGCGTGCATGTAACGTACAAACCTGTAAGCCTCGGGGTAGTGAGATCTGCACACCTTTGCATTAAAGCTGGGAAAATACCATCCTTGTAAGGGAAAAACGTTTCCATCGCTCCACACTGGCTGCTTTTGGCTCTACTATCCGCTCCGCTTCCGCCCTATCCATCCTGTTTGCTACTTATTTTCTCAGAGCCAAGGAGTGATCTGACTTAAGTTTTCCTGGAAGGTATCTATATTTCCATGGGGACTGTGTCTCAACAATCTCCCTCGTTCTATCAAGAATAAGTCTGACTATGGATACTGGATACCTGGAGACGACTTACTCAAATTCAATCAAATTTCACTCCACGACTCCCTTTTACGTCGGAACAGAGTTGCTTTCAGCGTTTTCTTCTCTGCCATATACTTATCCCACGATCCAGGATCATCCCTTCTCATGGCGTGATTAAAGATTTTCCTCACCTCCTTGGCATGGATTCTCAACAGCTGCAGCTGCTGTGGTTTTCGGTATTTGGGATACCCTCCCATTCAGTTTGTTCCGAATTTATTCCCAGGAATCCTGATGTAAGATGGCTCTGTGGTCCGACATAATGGCCTGATCCATTGCCTTCCAATTTGATATTCTATCAAGCATTCTGTTGCTACACAGGTGAAACATTGAATGGAGGAGAGTCAGGGTTCCCTAAGAAACCACCTCTGAAGATACATACATAATGAGTAGCATCCAGTCCTCGTCCCTTCCCATGTCGGTAATGCCCATTGCCACCGTTTGACTCAAGGTTTTCAAATCGTTGTTGAGTTCGACATGCTGTTGCGTTGCGTTGCGTCTTTTTCGCAGCTTGGTCCTGGTTTCGCGTAAACTTGATCGGTAGAGGTCGGTCCACTTTGCGGTTCGGGTTGACTGACCCTTTGCTTCCTGGTTTATCCAGGTCTGTGGTTGATTAACATTACCGTCCATAGGCTATGTTAAATTAGCTATCATATCAGTCAATTCCTTGGCTAATATAACGCTATTGGTCGACATAGATTTGCCAATGACAATTTCTGCCTCCACGTCCTTCTTATTTTAGGTTTCACCTGCTTTCGCAGCCTCCCCTGACAGGACTAACACTCTAAACTGTGCTGTGTAAACAGGGTCCTCGGTTTCCCTCCACACTCCATTGTCCTCACGAGTTCTTCCCCTATCGATCCCTCACCTTCCGGTAGTGTATCCTGTCCAACATCCGATGTGGATCGGACGAGGTTGGCAAGCAATCCAAGGCAAGCTTTTGCTCTGTCTTATAATTGATTAAGGTCGATTAAGGATCGTGATAATAGGATTTAAGTGATGTTGCATCCTTCTTTGTGAATTGGCAATTCCACCGATCAGAAATAACTGATGTATGCTCTCTACCATCCCTTTGTACAGACCGCTTGTGATACATATACCTTTCCATAGTTGCCTAAGGACTTATTGAAAAATTTGAACATACACGATCAACAAAGTCTTTTGGGACATTGGTCGTTCCGAACTACGGCTTGTGAACATTCAGGTAAAGCAAACAAGTAAATGCCTTAAAATGTGCTTTAGTGTTTTGAAACGTTGTAAACCCTGGCGCTGCTTCCTAGAGCTTTATCCCTCCTGACTTCCATTAACCTTCCAACCTGTCAAAAGAGTTTGAAAATCCATGATTACTTAATTTTTTTCTCACAACCAGTGGATATCAAGGCTTTGCTTTATGGTTTTTCATTCCTTGTTTAGCGTTAGCATATACTTTAAGATTTAGTTTATGATTTAACACAGAATTGTTGGAAAATCAATATTCCATTGCGCAGGGGTTCAACAGGAAAATAGGATGCGCTGTTTTGAAAGCTTTCCCTATACATATCCTCACAGAATCAGTTGCCATGGGTGATCGGGGCTGCCGATGTACTGCTATGCAAGTACTATACGTCTTCCTTTCGTTTTGTAATACTATTTCAAAAGTCTTACAGATAGAAGTTTAGACATCTAAATGCCTTTAGACTTTAGTACTGGGTCTCAGATAGTTTTGGCGTGATTTCAGCATGATTCCACAGCTTGCAATCATTTCAAATTTACAAACGAAGAACTAAGTACCAGAATTTTTTGGAAAATGGTACTCCTGTAGCGGTAATCGTACTATGTACTCTTATGATCCACAAAACGGCAGGACTGATGGCGATGGAGATGTAAAAGCTCGTATCTCGAGTGTTTTCTTTCCAGTCGGTTTTATGGGATATGTGCATCCCACACAGGTTTGCACCTGTATAGAGAAGTACCATGTTTATGTGTATCGATAATCCTGGAGGTTGGGAAATCACGGCTTTAATTAGTGTACATAGGCCGGGAATATGACTGTGGGTGGACCTGGTCCAGTCCACCCTGATTTTTGTATAAAGTATCATTGGTGGGAGGATGGTTGGTATGGTTTCATCCTCATTATGTTCAAGGATTACTTGTTTGCGTACTTAATTTAGATTTTGAATTGTTCTGTTTACTACTTAAAATTGGTCTCGGGGATGATAGTCTAAGAGGCATCCTGCCTCCGTATTGGATACAGACGTCTTATTATTTGTTTGCGTACTTAAATTCGATTTTGAATTGTTTTGTTTACCACTTAAGGTTGGTCGTGGGGTTGATAGTAGGATGCTATCCTGCCACCGTATTTTATTCAGATGCCCCCTCTGGACGGGACTCTTTAAATCGTAGAAACTCATGTATGTATGTATACACGTATTGGTCAGTGAAGGGTTGAATCAGTTTTCAAAAAAAAACGACGTTAAATGCACTAACAATTGTTGCTGTAGGTCAGATCTGCGCATATTCGATAATGTGGGATAGAATGTACATATTTACAATCTGATATTCAATCTCGATGAAAAGGTGTAGGTGTCCAGGTAACAGTTATTAGGGATTAAATTCAAGCACTGTTTTGAGTAAACATCATGGTGCGTGTACATACAAGTTGGGGTGAGGTCTTCCTATGTACATAATTCCCGGAATTATAGATCCAGTGTGTTGAATTGATGCTTTAATAAAGTTACTGCATTTCGTGTTTTATGGCTTTAATGATGGAGTTTTCAATCAGCTACGATTTAATCTTGAAAGGCACTTTAAGTATTGTCTTGCATTTTAGAATCTGTGAGAGTTGACTTCAACTATTTCGACGCTTAGCACCTGACCTCACAGTTTTCAAGATACATGGATGGTTCCTTTTGCAAGAATTTTTCCTAACGAAATGTTGATTCGATTATTCTTTAGTTTTGGAGAGATGTACATTTTATAATGATCCAATCTACATGATGGACAAGATCCACTCTCAAGTGGTTAGTGCGTCGAACTAAGGAGCAAGGGGTTTTAGGTTGCATCTCTACACAACACCTAAGCGCGAGGGTACGACAGTAACAAATCGCCCTTCGGATGCGGCATAAAAGAGTAGCTCCCTTCGATTCATGAATAAAATATAACACGAATGGTTGTGAGAAGCTAGGGGTTTCAGGTTCAATCTCTACACAACACCTAAACGCGAGCGTCTGACAAACATCCGAGAGTACGACAGTCATAAGAAAACGTCCCGAATAACAAATCGCCCTTCGGATACCGCATAAAAGAGTAGCTCCCTTCCACTCATAAATAGAATATAACACGAATGGTTGTGAGAAGCTAGGTCCTGGGTCCAATCGGGCTTTCGCGCCCCAAAAATTCTGACTCTGACTCCATGTTTGGATTTTCACTGATTTCCTAAGGCATTTCTAAAACGTGTCTGAATGCCTTTGCCAGATATCTGTGTCAGTGGCCCTCTCTACTTCATGCCTGAGGGCTGATAATTCACGTAGATGGTATCTTCTCTGTCTCTACAAACAGAATTTTGCATTTTGGGAATGTTGAAGCGTCAGTAACAGTTGACGGCACTAGATGTTGAACCCTCAGAAGCCTCTTTCTTCAAAGACAACAGTCTACTCAAACGCACTACCCGGCCTGTGTGCGTATTATTTGTTTGCAACAAATATCTCAAATATGTAAGTACATTTGTACAAGTATCTGTACCGAGCAAGTGTCTCCGATCTCATGTGCCATGCATTGCTGTTCTACTCTTGGCCTTGGCCCAATCGTCACGATTCACTTGGTCACAATCAAATCAGTGAAGAAGAAGTTACTAAACAACATACCGACATGAGTCAGCCAAATTCTGTCGTTGACTTCCTTAGATTGCATCTTTTGGTTTTCGGTTTTTTTCCTTTTAAACATTCATTTCTCAATGTAATGTAAAATTTCTCAATTACGTACGAATTACGAACAAAAAGCGGCAGCAGCAGCAGCAGCACCACGAAGGAAACAAAGCAAGTTGAGAAAGTAGCGAAATAAATTCAGTTCACTTTGCATGTGATTGAAATAGTTTCTAAGTTAAACCTTCTTAGTCACATTTAGTCCCGGTGTTTATTTTAGATTGTGAGTTGGTTTTCTTTCTATTTTTTTTTTTTTTGTTCATTTCGTTCTATATGATATATTATTCAGGGTCTCGTTTACATTTGATGTTTTCTTTTACATTTAACAGAAAGCTAACGAACCTATTAGATTATGATATTCAAAAAGGAAGGAAGTGCTCTTGGAATAAAACAGAAAAAACCTGAATATGAACTGTGATCGGTGAAGTGCGTTCTAAAAAAAAAAAAACTAATGGTGTGCAAGTAAATAACGATAACTTTTATAAAATGCAATGTGCCTGAGCACGTCAAGTGAATAAGTTTAACATAAATGGGCAGTTAGTGAGAGAGTCACCGTTTTCAAGGAATCCATCGGAAGTACAGGTCAACAATACATATCTGCATATATGGAAGTTATACATCGCGCTAAATTTGGTGAGTGAATTTATTCATCTAGATACATATGTTGTTATATTTATAAATAATAATAGGGTTAACTTCATGGTCGGTTAAGGGATTTGTGTTAAGCATTCCATTCTGATTAGCTTCATTCTAATATTGTCGGTTGCACTTGGGTTTTTTTAAAGGATGTGTAATCTTCAGAGATACTATGTAGTAGTCGGGGTTACTGGCATTTACGAACGATACGCACTAACGCACAGCCTGTACACGTCTGCTGTTGGGTATTTCTTTGCGGGGCTAGTTTACCTTTTAGACTACATTCTCCCCCTTCACGTTACGCTGGGATCTACACTTAGTACTCGTCAACAATTCCAAGGGTATTTATTCTTAAATTTGTGCATAGTACTGGGTTTCGTTAGATTAGTAATTGAAGCACAGTTGCTCTTCCCTATTGGACAAAGGGATTAAAGTTTCCAGTAATATGTGTTACTTTCGGTTGAGTCGGTTAATAAAACATCTCGGGAAATCTGTGGCATGGATTTGACGTGGTAGACATTCGCTGCCCTGAAGACTTCATAGCTTGGAGTCTAAGCATCTGTTGCTATTTTGAATTCAATATTGTCTTACTAGTGCTATGGCTTGTGCTTGAAGATGCGCTTTAGCCATGAATGGTTGTACATTGTCTACAGTGATGGCGTTTTTTTTTGTTTGCCCAGTAATTCGTCCTAGTATTAGTTGAATGTGACCTGAGAGTTCTCAGGAGTCTAATTAAGTTCGTTCAGGAACATCGAATTATTTTTTGGATCCGGCGGCGTCGTGGCAGAAAGAAACTATTCTCTCTGTTTTACTTGAACCTATTGGTTTTGCAAAGGACTTGACATTACTACGGTGGAGACGTTAAAAAGTGGGTCCGTCTGTCTGTACGCTTGACTCCAGCCTAAACGGATAGACGGATTTGCTTCGAACTTCGTATCTGGAGTCTGTATGGTCACGCTTCGAGGCGAAATCGGAATTTCCATTTAACCTCAAAATTAAGGGTGATTTAGCTAAAATTGATTTTATCGAAAACGGCTCTAAGGATGTTGATAAAATTTAGTATTTGGGCTAGTTGTTACATATGCTAACAGATTTTTCTGTAAAAGTTCGTACAGTACGCAATTAATATCTGACCGCTGTAAGACAAAGGTTCGAATACCAGCCAAAACACTTAAAAAAGTTAGTTTTCGCACAGCCCACCTCTCGCGACCGTCTGACAAACATCCGTGAACTTTTTTTATTTTTTTTTTTTTATTTCATGACAACGTGGCTACACAAGGGGATTTTAGTTTGCACCCAGTGAAGCTACCTTGAATCCGACAACAACAATTTTCGAAGTGGCTTAGTAGTGGCTCTTCTGATGGGCTTCCAATTCATTAGGTTAGCACTAGCTACGTACCAGGGCTTTCGGCTTTAGACACACTTTAATCGTATCTCTACATTGTTAACAAAATGTAATTTACAGTCTTAAGATACATATATTTCAAAAATATCCTTTAGTTGAAGTTTTTTTTACTAGTTTTAGTAAAAGTGAAACTGGGCGTTGATTCCACAGAACTGGCTTGACGGTTCTTTCGTATTTGTATGTAACCTCAGTCTTATGTAGTTTTTTATCATTCTCTGGAGAAAAATGTTGTATAAATGTTTATATGAATTGCAGTTCATAGATGAATGTGTTTACATGTTTGTTTTGTTGTCACTTGTAAGTTCAGGACATTGTTTGTGGCTCTCTTGCTGCCATCTGCTTCTTTATGTCCTCTTAATCACGTGTATCCACGAATACAAACAAGGGAATCCAAACCTAAGGGTATATTAAGTTGTATACATATTCTGTAGAAATAATCGAAATAGACCCTATAGATCAGCATCAATAGAGAAAACGATTGAACTATATCCACCCGTCTGTATGTCGTCAGTTTTGGGCCTTCAATTTTGAGCTAGGAGGATGAAATTTCATGTCTTTTGAGAAATTGAAGCAGTACAAGTGTAAGCATTTTTGGAATGCGCCCACTTTACTATTTCGTACGTAATCGAAAGATTTTACGATTTCTTTATATATCGTCCATACGTCCATTTCGGTCACGCCCACTTTTTGGGGGCGTTTTTATAAAAAAAAACTGATTTTGATGAAATTCAAAAATGTAATTTGCCAAAAAAAGGCTGCGTACAAAAGAGGAAAAGGTATCCAAACGGATTGTGGCTCAAGGTCTTATGAATGCCTTTATACATAAGGAGGGACATAGCCTAAGGAAGAATTTTTGACTTATACCTAAGAGTATGCACTCTAATTTGCATTGGATGGCGTAAAGTCGGGAGGGCGAGAAGATGGAATAGATTTTCTGCTGTAGGTGTTTGAAACTCAGGATCAGGCTATAAGCAATCCAGTTTCGTTGACAACGAAGCATCGATAAATCGGAATAAGAATAGAAATTGCTTAAAAATCCATTGCAATCGGAACACTCGGGTAAATTCTTGATGAGGATACCGATGCTACTGCTTTGAAAATAGTTGACGGAAGTCTTGGATTTTGCTTGATTGAATTCGAAAAGGCTCTGAAGAAAGTAAGACGATATTAGTCAGACCAGTTCGGTTAGAATGTTGCTAAAGGTTTTGCCTGGAAACTGCTTACACCTTCATGGCATAGTGTCTCCACAAATCGAATGGTCTATTTGGGGCATTTCCGTAAGCCCAAGGAATAATAGATGGAACTACTTTGTTAAGGGTGTTTATATTGCAATTACTTTTATTGAAAGAAAGACACTTCATGATATTTGCTTGTATCTTTTTTTCTGTTCTGTTTGTGCATACACAAGCTTTCACATTCTATTAAGGTTATTTCGTCTACCTTGAGTCTTTCACATCTTACTGGAACTTCATCTGTGATTATGTATAGCCCCAGTTCTTACTAAAAAGACCTCTGGAGAAAAAATACTGGCTTTTTCTATGGTTCATGTCAGGTGAGAGTTCTAAGCGATTAGAGGATAATACTGCCATGGAAAGCACCACTTCATTTCAGTAACGATGAATGCCTGACCTATCTCAACTAATCGATCGATATATGTATAAAGTTTTCCATTTCAGTGGGTAGTGTGTCGTATGTCGGACTAGAAGCCTCTACAAGTTTTTTCAAGACTTTACTCCTTGGAGAGAAAACTCCCTACTGGTACGAAGTAAGGCAGAATCCTTGTTCGACTTATAAAATGGATGAAATGTGTACTTCGCGCCGGTGTTGTGGGCAAGCATCTTGTTGGCAGCTGACGCCGAACGCTCTCATTTGCTCAAAATCCACTCTAGGCATTGCGATTGGCTAAACGCTCCGACACTCGAGACGCTAACACACTTAAAACCCAGTAAAACCAAAATTAATTATTGTAATCGAACAGAGAGATTGTTTAAGCGCATTGCGCTAACGTTAACGATTTACTCGCGTTTAAAAAAAATAGAGAAAATCCCAACTATGTACACAGTGTGTATAGATAGAAAAAATAACTGAATATCTTAAATACCCATCTTTTCCCCTGCTGCTCACTAAATTATCTCTCATATGTATATGAACGAAATGTTTGTGCCTATTGCACTAAGAGATTTTTCATTTTTCTAATTGTTGTTCTTTTTCGTGTGTTTTGCTTTTGAAAAATGAGAGCAAGAGAGCAAATATAATATATTTATACATACATTTACATATATACTAAAATATATATATATTTAAAAAGTAAAATAAAGTAAAAGTCAGCACGCCTCTTCCCGACAGATAGGATGGATGGAAAACCATAAGCTATAAGCCTTTTTGGTTCTTTCCATTTCGAAAAACTGAACGGACAAAAAAAAAACAAAAAAAAAAAAAAAATACCAAAGAAAATGAACATTTTTGAAAATATTTTCTCGTATATGATTGTTGTTCCCATTGTTGTTGTTGTTGTTGTTGGTGTGGTTGTGGTTCGGTGTTGTTCTTTCCTCGTTTCTTTTTACGGCCATAGAATATTTTTTGGCCGCCGTCGCGCAGTGCAATCCAAGAACTCTGATGGGGGGCACGAAACAAAAAATGGGGTACTACGACAAAGAATCCGTGGTTGTTGGAGTTTTGTTTGGTTCGCGATAGATTAGGTGCTTTTTCTCTAAGATAATGCACTGCGTGTTGTTTTTTTCTCTCTAATCTACTCCTTTTTTTGTTTTTTTTTTTGTTTTAAATGAATAACCGTCGCGACTGCTCGACACCCGATCGATTGTTATAACCGCGCACGCATGTATAACTACCAAACCAAGCAACTAAATAAAATACAAATAATACCTATAATGTGTGCCGCTAAAAAGTGATAAAAAAGTGTCATAAAAAAATAAATAAAAAAAAGTCTAAGGATAAATTAAAATCAAAAAAAAATTATTTCATTTGTTTTTTCAAAACTTTATCTACAAGCGAAACAAAATGTATTTTCTAAATATATTTATTTTTTTTTCCAATATAACGGTGTTTCTAGAAACAATTTTTGAATATGCAGAGATTTTTTTTTTTTCTTTTCTAAAACCACTTATGTATGCATAGAGTAATATAATATTTTCATAAGTGTAATTGCCACAATATGTATAGCTTTGCAGTGAGTGTTGGGAAATATCGATTTTGAATTGATTTGTGGGAAGAAAAGATTTCTTTTTTTTCCTTGGAAATTTATTTAGTGTAAATATTAATAAAATAAATTGTCTCTTAACACAGTGATGAGGAAAAGAGTGTGCACACTTGGGATTTACCGTCTTCTGTTTTGACTGGATTTTGTAAGTAATATACCTACACTTTGCTTAAACATTCTTCCGGAAGGAACCTATGACTGTAGGTAGTAGTTCTTGTTTATTTGCTAACATAGCAAGCCCTTACCACTTTTTATATGACAAGAAAGACGTTAGAATAATTTCCTTCATCACGCTAGGTACATATAAATAATGAACTCCTCCGAAAAATATGCCATTTTTTCTATTTTCTTTTACCAGCAGAAATAAAATATAAATTTAAAAAAAGCTTACACAAAAATATATTCACGTTCAGAAGTATTGTGTATTTTTGTTTGAAATGCTTCGGTTTTTTTTTTTTTTCTTTCGTTTCCTTTTTTACTATATTAAAGAAATTCAAACGCATCGCCTTGGTGGCCTTTTCGCCCCCTCTGTCTATGATTTTGAATGGCTTTTGAGCTTCATCAACAACATCATCATTATAATTTTCCTCTTTATCTTCAGACATACATACCTAATGTATACTGTATACCATTTTCACAAAAGAAAGGAAAAAAAAAATAAGAAAAACTCTTAAGAATGTGTATAATGTATATTTTCAGGTGTTTAATTTTACCACCTGTTTACAACACCGCCAAAAAGGAAGAACACATTTCGACAAATACATTCACAATCGCCCATGTATGAATATACACAAAGTTTCTCTTTTTTCTCAAAAACTCTGAACCCAATATTTTTTCTTCTCATCGTGGCATGGTACCTCACTTTTTTTCTTTCAAAAATATTTTCTGCTTAAAAAAAATTAAATATATTTTGTCCGTATTTTCAAAAATAGTTTTGTGAGGTCTATTTTTGACATAAGGGTGTATGCGTTTGAATTTTAAATTTTGTTTCTTAACTTTGTTTGTTATTTCTATTTTATTTTTTTTTCTCTGAAATCTGTAGTGAAAAGCAGAAAACATGTACTTAATAATAATAATAATAATAATTGAAATTATAAATATTCTTTAATTAGATACGTGCCTACACGTAAGCTCCAGGGAGGGAGGGAAAATGCGTTCTTATCCCAAGTACGCGTGTACATATGTATGTACATAGGTGTACCTCCAAAGGTTAGATTAAACCACTTGTCGACACTTGGTTTATTTATAGAGTTAATTGTCTGTCAAATATTCGTTAGGATTCTGAGGCTGGCTCGAGGTCTTTTTGGAGAGGTGAAACCTATCGTCTTTACACTTTATTTTAAGTCAGGTTAGGTTGTGGTGATCCCTGGGGGGTTTCCAAAAAGTCTCTCGTTGAACGTGATCTTGTCGAACTATTTTGATATTTAGAAGTCAATGACTTTTTCGATGACTTGCAGGCAGGAAGCTACATGGAACGGCGCAGAGAAATAACTTCCACGGGAATTTACTCCACCCCAAGTGGGAAATGAGTCCACTTTTATGACGTGAAATTATTTCTCACCTTAAGTGGGAAATAATTAAAACAGAATTTTTGTGAGACTATTTCTCCTGTATGATTTATTTTTTATTTTTTAAAAATACGATAGCGATACTGGATCCATTTGTTAGGAAATGAATTTCACCCTATAATTTGAGTTGTTTATTTTGTATTATACAAATTAATTAAATGTGGGCGCCGTGGCACAGTGGTTAGTGCGTTGGGCTGGGGTTCGAGACTCAAATCCCAGTCGAAACACCTAGAAGTTTTTTCACGGCCCCACGAGTCTGACAAACATCCGAGAGTACAACTGTCATGAGAAAGCTTCTCATAAACAAATTGCCTTTCGGAGACGGCCTTAATCAGTAGGGTCGCCTTCAATACGAATGGTTGTGAGAAGCTTGGCCCTGAGTCCCATCGACCTGTTTTTTTTAAATGAATTAAATATAATGTAAGCATCTAATTGAACGAAACATGTCGTAACACTTTAAAATAAAGATATTCCATCCAACCGAACTTGCATTACGCTAGACTTTGTTATAGGCGCCTGCCTGGCAGTTGTTGACATACTCTTAGCGGAGCTACGAAGTCGGGTGATTGGCTTAACCCTTCGGAGAAAAGGTTTAAAATCCTATTAGGGAGTGAAGCAATCCCCAGACCTTACATCCTGTACATACTGAGAAGAGGTGAAATTCCCTACTTTTTCTTACTAGAAACGAACGACAATGTTTGCTTTCGAGTCGCGTAGATTATACATACACTATATGTATATGTTGTACATTAACGAACATTCTGTGAGCAATGATACATACTGTCAGGAGTTTAACAACGTAGCTTTTATGCAAAACTTATGCAACTATGCAGCATAATTCCGGACAAAACAATTAGTTCAACAAAGTCCATTTTGAAAGCTTATATCTTCGAAACCTAAAAAGTTTCTTTATATCAAAATTCTCATAAAAATAACCTCGCAACACTTATAAAAATTTCATCAAAATCGGTGTGGTCTTACCGAATTTTTCAGAGTAATGCAGATAGCAAGAGTGAATCTCATAAGAAAATGATTTTGAATTATAACCCACCTTTAGTGGGAAATAACTTTACACTAAAAGTGAAACTAATTCCCACAAACAAGTGAAATTATTTCCCACTTAGGGTGAGAAATAACTTCACAGTACAAAAGTGCATTTATTTCATACTTGGGGTGAAATTGTTTCCTATGTGAAGTACCTAAATTCCCGTGTAGTTATTTTTGTGTTAATTTGCCTTAACACATTGGCTGCCATGGCTATCATATATGATAGCCAGTGATGTTTCATAGGGTGCCACCATTTGATAGCAGCCTATAATTTCATTTAAGGCTCTAGCTTTCAGAAATGATAGCCACTACGTACAAATTCGGTATGAGGCAAAGTTGCTTGGCACCTTACGATAATATAAACGTTTTTGGTTTGAGCAAGTAAGGAAAACTTACTGAATTATGACCAAAGTTGTTAGACCATTATAGTTATAATTTTGAAAGAAAAACTATATTTAATGTTATAATATCACTCATTTCATTAACCTTATTTCAAATAGAATTATAAATAAACAATTTCAAAAAATTTAATAAGCCTAGCTCCAGCTAAAAGTATAATTCATAACAGCAACAAATTTTGGTTTTAATGTTTTGTATTGAAGCAAACCCGATACATTTGAGACTGATCAGGACAACTATCACAGTACAATTCTTTTCATGAGGTGCCATGGCTATAATTCGTCCTGGAAGTCCAGGATACATCGCAAATGTATTTTATGTTTGTAGTTTTATTTGATCAAAAGTACAATCAATGAAATTTTTTGTGTTGGCACCCCATGAAATTTTCTCAAATTTGCCTTGGCAGCCAATGTGTTAAAACATGTTCTTTGGGTGGTCTGACAGAAGTTATAGAAGTGGAAAAAACCTTGATGACTGGGTATATCGAAGCAATCCCTAGACATTTTCTAGTTCCAGATTTAGAGAGTAATTTAATTAAAGAAATTATATTTTCCTAAGACACCGACATAGTTTTTGGTTTTGAGGGAAAACAGTTGTGGAAAGTACTTAGAGCCTTCTTTCTGGTCTTCTGTGACTTTTCGTTTAGTTGTAATACTGCGAAAAGTAAAGCAAATGTATCGGGAATCGGTGGTTCGAAAAACTTTGACCTTGTTCACATAGTTTGGTGGCTTCGATTGCTGTTCCTCAGCAGAGAAGAATACAGCATACAATCTTCGTGATGGCATGTATGTACATACAGCAAGGGATTCCATCAATTCTTTCCTCTAACAAAACATATGAAATTTTTATTTCGCATAATTCCCAATAAAAAGACAACGGCGAGCATATGTAGCCCATGTTGGGGCTGAACAATTATTTCAATATACCTACATACTCCTATGTATTAGCTGGTCGAAGTGTTTTTATTTTTTCTTACTCTGCAATCTTTTCAATCATAACACGTCAATCAATCGTTCTGGGAGCCTATAAGAAATAACATGAAAACTAGTTCACACTTCACCGCCTGCGCGAATGGCCATTAAAAAAACTAATAAAGGGATTTCCTCTGAGCCCCAAAAAGCACTTAAAAAAAGGTTCATTCAAATCCCAAACTCAGACCATGGGTCCTCTTTTTTTTTATTATTTAACTTCAAAATATTCGGCACTGTTCCTGGCTGGTTCCTCTTCTTGTTGCCTTTCAGTTTAGGTGGCTTAAGAACAATGCATACTTACATACATACACACGTATGTATATGAAATGAAAGAAGATGTTCACACTAACTTTAATTGCATCGGCTGTGAGTAATAAATCACCATGTGGGTCCCTTTTTAAATTGCGATCCCCACACGCATATCGAATCGGGCTCATAAAGTCAATCAAAGAAACGTTAAGCTCTCACCCTCTGTGTTCATCTCCCTGCCATGGCTTGTGTGTACAGAAACCTGAAATTTTTTGAAAATAAAAAATCATATCATTGCAAGAATTTTTCTGCAACAATAAAACACATTAGTTACACCGAGAATTTATTAAACTTCAAAACATAAATTTTGTATACATTCAGTTCTCTCCCAAAAGTGTTTGCTAATTTTGTAAACATTTATTTAGCTTAAATTTATATATATTTTCATATCAATATTATTCGATTATTTTTCGTTTGTTTCACATAAAATATAATTCTTTTAGGGCAAATGTAAATATATATAATTTAGAATTTTGTTTGTATATGTTTCGTTCAGGGTATGGGCATGCATGGACATATATGGCTCAAAAAGTATATAAATTTAGGTATATGGTATAATTTTCAAACTTCAGTTAGTTGTTTTAGTGTATTCAGTTGTTAGTAGGAATTATGTAGTTTTATTGTCACAACATTAGTGTAAATAAATGGTGCTGTGTACGCACTAGTATTAATAGTATTAAAGACATATATATGTATTATTTTATAGTTTAAAACATTAGCTTATATTATATCCCACCACCAAATTATTTATTTTTTTTTTTGTAACATTAATTGATTTTCAACCCATTTTTTTTTTTTTTTTAAATTTTACTTTATTTTATAATTTTTTTTTGTAGACTCAAAGAAATACTGATCATTGTTTTTTTGTATATTTTTTGCTTGTTTAACATTTAGTTTATGTTTCTTTTGGACATCTAGAGAAAAAGTTGCAATTTTGTCCAAATTTTCCTGGATCTTGTCAAAACATACATTTATTTTTGTTTTTAAATTATACTTCATTTTAGAAATTTTTGTAGTTTTCATGAGAAATACTGATCAATTTTGTTCGAAACACTAACTTATTTTCTATCTCCCCACCAATATATTTGTTACTTAGTTTCTTGTTGAACATTTAGTTTACATTTATTTTGAACATCTAAGGAAAAGTTAACAATTTTGTCCAATGTTTTTTGGATCTCATCAAAACATGGGTTTTTTTTTCAAAACATTTTCTTTGATTTCTAAATTATAAATCATTTGACAAATTTTTGTAGCTTCCAAGAAATACTGATCAATTTTGTTTGAAAAAGTAGCTTATTTTCTATCCCACCACCAATATATTTTACTTAATTACTTGTTTAACATTTAGTTTATATTTATTTTGAACATCTGTAGAGATACCAATTTTTACCAAATTTTTTTATCATTTTTTTTTTTTTGTTTTTACATTTATTTTATACGTTTTTTGTATTTTTTTTTTGTAGCTTTAGAGAAATACTGACAATTTTATTTAGAATATTTTTTATTTGTTTAACATTTAGTTTATATTTATTTTAGACATCTGTAGAGACACCACTTTTTTTCTTATAATTTTTTTTTTGTTTTAACGTTTATTTTATACTTTTTTTGTATTTTTTTTTGTAGCTTCAGAGAAATACTGATAAATTTTTTACTTGTTTAACATTTAGTTTATATTTATCTTGGACATCTATAGAAGTGCCAATTTTGACCAATTTTTTTCTTATCATTTTTTTTGTTTTAACATTTATTTTATATTTTTTTTTGTAGCTTCAAAGAAAAGCTTACAATTTTTTTTAATATATTTTTTACTTATTTAACATTTAGTTGATGTTTATTTTGGACATCTATAGAGATACCAATTTTTTTTTGGTTTTAACGTTTGTTTTATACGTTTTGTATATTTTTTTTTGTAGCTTCAGAGAAATACTGATCAAGTTGTTTAGTATATTTTTTACTGCTTAAACATTTATTTTATATATATCTTGGACATCTATAGAAATACCAGTTATTACCAATTTTTTTTTATCATTGTTTTTTGTTTTAACATTTATTTTATATTTTTTTTTGTAGCTTCAAAGAAAAGCTTACAATTTTGTTTAATATATTTTTTACTTGTTTAACATTTAGTTTATGTTTATCTTGGACATCTATAGAAATAGTTCGAAATCTTTATCAATTTGTTTTTTTGTTTTAACATTTGTTGCATAAGTTTTTTATAATTTTTTTTAGCTTCTCAATGATCAATTTTTTTTAGATATTTTTTGCTTGTTTGACATTTAGTTTACATTTATTTTGGACATCTATAGAAATATAAAGGACCTTTGTCCAATTTTGTTTTGTGTAAACAAACATCAATTATTTTTTTTTTGTCTTAAAGACAGACTTTTTTCCATTTTTTTTTGCATCTCATTAAAACATTAACACATATGGTATCACCACCAAGATATTTTTTTTTGTAAAGTTTTAACATTTAGTTTATATCGGGTATGTAGTATACATATAATTATTATTTTTTTTTTTTTTGATATATAGAACTGTATATTGTAGAAATGTAAGTGTACTTGTATTAAATTCTTTGTTCACAAAGTCTTTTTTCCTGTACTTATGTTTTTATTCCATAATTAGAACATATTGTATGTATGTATATATATTTGTTGCATTTAAAAAATTTAGTACCAAATTTTGTTCATTTAAACAGTATGTATGTATGGATAAACTCTTTTTTCTAATTTCGTTTCAGTTGTTTTAAAAAAACCATTTTCAACTTATTTATATTAAATTCCATTAAAAAAATATTTGTTTATCTTTTTGGTCTAAAATTTTTTGGACGATAATTGATCAAATATGTTTAATATATAAAATTTGGTTAAATATTTTAAAGGAAATATATTAAAAAAAATATTTCAGACTCCAATTTGTTGCATACAGCTACATGTATATATACATGCTGGGTATGAATAAAATAATGTACATATATGTTTATATAAAATAGAATAGAGTATGTTAGATCGAAATTTTATCATTTTGAACTCACAGTGCGTATTTATTTTTAGTTTAATTTATTTTGAAATTATAGTTATTATGCCAATATACCATTTTACATAGAAATTTAATTCAAGTTTTTGATACAAGTACATGATGGGGAGAAGTTGGAGCAATTAGTCGAGCAAAAACGTTTAAACTGAACCTTTAGGTCCTGTTTAACTGGGTAAAAAAAAACTAGGCACGGGACAGTAACGGTCCCATATAGGTGCTGCACGGCTGTGGTCATATTTATTGCGGGACGCCATCCATCTAATGTTGCCTCCTGCGTCTGGTTCTCTAATGGGCACCCAGACAATATTTATACCGGTTGGGGCAAAGTGAACCAAATCGAAGGCTCTAATTAAAGATAAAGGGATTGGCAGCTGCAATGATCCGAACGCAAATGGGGACGCAGGAAAAAGAGGTACCGCCTCGGGTAGATACTCCCTGTGGGAAAATACTTCCCAATAAATGCGCATAGTTATTTCAGCCTGTATTTGGCTGCATTGTGTGATTGATGATAACCAAATGGTCACAAAGAACTCACTCAAGGGTAATGAAGCTGCTTCCCTTTTCAATCTTTTATACATTGACACTACCGATTCCGGAGGAGTTTCAGGTATTGCAGTTCTGATCCTTAAAATGTCTCGCATGTAACGTCTAGCCGATCTGGTGGCATTTTCTAAAGTGAAGCGCCTAAACCTTCGCGGCAAATCAGGCCGATCCAATGGTATTTCGAATGATAGTACCGAAAACGGTAGCCAGACTACATCAGACGGGCGCTGAATTTGTTGGTTCACAATTCTAGGGACGGGAAGCCAGACCGTTAAGAACCGATACGGTGCCGCCATACGTTTTGCCATTTCAGATAATCTTTCTAACTTTTTCCACATACATCCCCACCTTCTGCTTGCGTTTACTTGATTAGAAGTGGATGGACCAATCTCAACCAAGCTCTCTATGTCCATACGTGTGGGTGCGAAACGGAGCCCTTGAACGGCTCTAATTTTTGGCGGCGAAGCTTCACACAATGCTTGCTCGGCGCCCTGGGGGGCTGATTGCATCGGAACGGATCCATTGGGGCTTGTATAAGCTGCTGGTGGCTGAGTAGCTCCACAGGGTCTTGCTGAAGTTGAGGGTCTTTGTTGTGGTTGTTGTACAGTTGGAGATAGGGTTTCAATAGTTGGGCAGAATCTTTGTAGTGCTGCATGGATAACGACCCATGATTGAGGTGAAGGATAATATCTTTGCTCTGGAGGGAGCATTGTTGGTGCGGTAGTAGCAGTTGAGGCCCGTTGGGGTGGTTGCTGCATTCTTGGCGTGGGACCGTTAGTAGAGAAGACTGGTCGTTGAGCTTCCTGCACAGTTATGTGTGGTCTTCCATTAATGGTGATGTGTCCTCCTACATCTTGGAACGATAACCAATAGGTAAGAGGTGTGTATGGTGGTTCCAATCGCGGTGGTAATTGGAAAGGGAATCGTGGATAACCAGTAGAGTAGAACGGACGTTGTTGCTGCATACCTGGATGTGGCCTAGTTGGATTGGCTGTAGGTTGTGGTCCAGTTGGGTTTGTTTCATTTGTCAAGTCTATTATCGGAGCCCTATTGGGCCTAGGGGGTCTAGTTGGGTTTTGTGATGTGTTTGCTGATGGGCCAGTAGCAGTGGATGGGTTGCATTGTCTGCTGGTTGAAGGTTGACTTTGTCCTGTTACTGCTGATGGGGTTGACGTTGTTTGTTTTGGATGTCCAGCACTGGACTGCATGGGTTGTTTGCGGATGGGCGTAGAACATGTGGGACAAATGGGTTGTCTTGGTGGTGCAGTTGTTCCTCCACTCTGCTTTGCTTTTGGAAATACAGATGCGGTTGTACCCTGTGTAGTCGGAACCGGCTTTTTTATTGTTCCTTCTGGCTGTTGAGCTTGTGGCGATGTATTTGGCGCAGTTGGCCTAGTTGGCCTAGTTGTCGCTATTATGGCCAACGCCATTGAAGTATCTGTTTGAGTTGGGCTTGCAGCTATTGATGGTCTTGGTTGTTCACTGGAGTTTTGTGTACCACCAGATCTGGATGGTACAGCCGTCTTGCGTCGTGGCATTTTGATTGTGCGTTCACTCAAGTCTAAAATGA
This sequence comes from Xylota segnis, assembly GCA_963583995.1. NCBI lineage: Eukaryota > Metazoa > Arthropoda > Insecta > Diptera > Syrphidae > Xylota > Xylota segnis. The sequence continues at coordinate 18,146,147 of OY757240.1, forward strand.
AATAATTTTTTTTTTTTTTTATTTAATAATCAAACAGTAAATTTTTTCTAAATTCAATCAAAAATATGAGGCTTAAGTCCTTAAATGTAAAAAATTAATGAAATTTCGATTTCGGATTCTCTACGTAAAAGCCTTTCAGTTCGCGAAGCAATAGCTTTCCTGTTCCCACTCACAGGATCAAAGCTGTAACCACTCAGTCACTTTGCCCCCTAACAAACGGTCAGACATACATATGTATACGTAGGTATACACACAAAATGGACGCCTTTTCAACTTCACCGTTTCATATACACATGCATGTAGGTAGATCACTATATTTGACTGAAATTTCGAGTTCGAAATTTTGTACAAAGCCAATAAAGTCGAATGTTCCAAATTTTACCCAAAATTTAATCCGATTTACAATTTTTTTTTTAATTTTTAGGCCACAATCTACATTCCATGTACGAAAAACATAAAAAAAAAATAAAATAGGACAGACTCCATTTCTGCGAATAGTTTCCGAATAATGTATATACATATATATACTTTTATATATATATATATATATATATATTATAGGCATTTGCACTATTGTTTCACTTACTTTATGTGTTAACGATGCACTAGTCTATTTTAAGAACAATTCTGTATGATTCACGTTGGAGATCTTTGCAATCTTTTTTCTGGAACAACAAGTGAATATAGTATATACTTATGTTCAGCCAAAAAAAAGGCAAATTATGTAAATTCCAAAACACTAGTTAATTTGCGTCAGATCGGACAAAATTTGATTAAATTTTAACTCTCTCACTGGGGGATTTTTTTTGCACCCTATACGGACGTATCACTTGTTTTCACAATGCCGGATGGAAATGTAATGAAATTACCACAACTAAGCTGCCTACTGTACCACACACTTTGCAATTGTAACTTTCACTGGAAGAGCTTTTGCAGGAGCTAACAACTTGTGCACTGGATGTTTCTCTAAGAACTGAGCAAAAAGCGAGAGGCTGGACTTGCAACTTGCATACATTTAACTGCTCAATTTTATAGCTTTGGTTGAGGGTTACCAAAGTATTATTTTGAAGGTATTATATTTTGAATGGACTGCTTTCGGGGATTGTTTAAGAATGTCGTAGATCGTGAATTAAATACTGAAAGGTATTACACATAGTACTGTGTTATTCAAACATTTGAGCTGGTGGTTTGGGTTTCGGGTTCCAAGCAATAGAAAAAGTGGCATTAAAAAGGAAGTATCTACTGGACTATACCTCACTTCTGCGAATTGTAAGACGTTAGGCTCTAGATTCTCTGATTGAACATAGTATACTGATCAGAATTTGACTGGTAAATTTTCGCTGACTTTATTGACAAAATGTTCTAATCATTTGTGAAAAATGTGGAATTTTGTTAGCACCGGTCAGAATTTGACTGTTAGTTCCTCAGTGACTTAACTGGCAAAATGATCAAAAATGTTCTAATCATTTATGAAAAATGTGATATTTTGTTAGCACTGATCAGAATTTGACTAATAGCTTTTCGCTGACTTAACTGGAAAAATGATCAAAAATGCTCAAATCATTTGTGAAAAATGTGGAATTGGTTAGCACTGGTCAGAATTTGACTGATAGGTTTTCGGTGACTTAACTGGCAAAATGATCAAAAATGTTCAAATCATTTGTAAAAAATGTGAAATTTTGTTCGCACTGATCAGAATTTGACTAATAGCTTTTCACTGACTTAACTGGCAAAATGATCAAAAATGTTCTAATCATTTGTGAAAAATGTGGAATTTTGTTAGCACTGATCAGAATTTGACTAATAGCTTTTCACTGACTTAACTGGCAAAATGATCCAAAATGTTCAAATCATTTGTACACAAACGTATTTCTGCTGCCTTGTTTTTGGACCTTTCGATCGTAGACAATTTAATCCTTTCATAACAACGCGAAACCATACATAAATTTGGTACAATAGTATCATAGTAGTAATTGGGGGCTAAATACTCGCATATGGACATGCCACTAAATCACCACAACCCTAATTAATTAGCCAGAATGCGAAAAACATATGTCGAAACCATATCGCTGTCTCGCATTATTTCGTCCGTCTTTCTGTCCGTCCGTAAAAAAATGAAAAACACCAAAATCGTATGCTTACTTTGGAAAAGATTCAAAACAAAAACGAACAATACATATCAAGCATTTGTTGTGGGTCTCTTTCCTTATAATGGAATCCCTTTGTGTATGGATTGTGTAATAAAAATATCCAATTTAAGATGCGTTTAAACGATCTACTTTGAATAGTGCAGTGGTAGTTGTTATTGGACCAACAGATGAACGCAACTTTATAGTCTTTTGGGCTTATAACTGCCAACTTAACTTGTTTTCATAACTAAGCCGTGCGAAGTAAATATTAAACGATGGGCAACAAAAGTTTAGTAGTTTAACAGTGTTATTAATATTTCTCTTGGATCGATCATTAAATATATATACTTATGTTGATTTGGGCATATTTTGACGGGTTTTGAATTTTATTTTTCGTACGCACAAGCTGACTGTCTTAAGAGTACCCCCGGTTAGGAGTTACAGGTCGTTTTACAGATTTTCAAAAAAAGGAATTTAGAAAAAAAATTGTTAGCATCGTAAAGGTTTGCGAAGCACCCGTGAAAGCATTTGAATTTTGGAAAACAGCTTCCATGTGTTAAGTGTTTTTATTTTGGGATCGGTCCAGTCATCAGTGGAGTCCATTCCTTTGATAGTATTTCCTTAAATCACCCCAAGTATAAATTTAGTTTTTGTTCCAAATAAAAGACAACAAAAACAAAAAAATATTGTGCTCTGTGTTTAGTTGTATTGTATCTGGTACTTGACCCAAAAGTGCTTGGTAAATATTGTTAAATGAAAAACAAGTAAAACCACACTTTTTGAGCCAACATATGAGAAGTGTAACTCTTTTTTTCGTGTATCTTTTGGCCTCTTTCTCAGACACATTAAATGACCCGATTGTGTGCGCTTTTGCCGATTTTTATGGCAAAATGAGTCAGTTGGACTGCGCATCGTACCTAAAGGGATGGGATGTTTCTCTGTTTTTATGGCATACTAAACATATTCGTCAAGCATTGTATTGAAGTTGAGTTAATGTATGCTAAGACACGCTTACTTATGATCTCATACACATGGGGGATAATCCTTTGGCACAAGCACGTCTTATAGATTGTATTGATAGGTATACTTGGTGCTTACGTAAGTGCAAAAAGAAAAATCAATCTGCATTTTGAAAAATGAACTAGAAAACACAACCGAAAGGGGAAAAAAAGGAAATATATTTAGTAATTATGTATAAATGTATGCAACATAGGAATGGTGATGAAGGTTTTTAGTAGCCAAACGTTTCGAAATCGTTTCGTCAAAAAATAGTTTAGATCCTAAGAATACGTATTAAGAATAAATATGGAGGGCCGGAAGCCGGTACGAAGAGCGGTTGTTAAAAAACGGACGGGACCCCTATTCTCCGAGGACTTATTGTATGATTTGAGCTCTAAGCCGGCACCGACTCAACAGTCATCTATTTCACATAGTCGAAGAGTACCTTCGGTGAAGGACAAGAAGGAGAAAAAACGAGAAAGATGGTTGCTGACACGAAAAACCTGGAAATACATGGCAGATGCTGGCCGCAAACTTATCCCAGAAGGCACACAAAACCGCCCAGAAGACATTCAAAAGTGTGAAAGGCATTTTCATAATCTGTGCGCGAATGAGCCGAGGTTTATTTTATGGCGGCGCAAAGCTTCTTATCCCGGTGCAATGGGTGCAACAAGAAACTCGAAACGGCGACTGAAACTTCTGCTATCGCACAGTCATAAAGCGATCAATGTCGACGATGAGACGGAGGAATCACGAAATGCCGATCAAATCATTGATTTACTTCAAAATTTTCTAAAACTAGATGAATCGCGCAAGACTACTACTCTGCTGGGTTCGAAAACTGTTCGACCTGATCAAACGTCCTCACCGTCAGCCCAACGACCCGGTGGATCAAGCCGCGGAATCGGTTCGCAATCGTTGGCAATGTCATCGCGTGGCCCTGGCTTTCTGCCGCCTCTCGCGCAACCTCCTAAAGGTATTAATGCTCTCTCGGAGATCGATCAGCTGCTCGAACGGCTGCGAACGCTAAGCCGTAGCTCCACTTGCCGCACTATTATCCCATTAGAGCGAATAACTCCCGAAATTCTCGAGGACAAGGCGTTGCTGAAACAAATTTACAACGAACTCAAAAAGCAGCAACTCCATCGAATCATAGGCAAACATTCCAGCCCTACAAACTCTGGTCAGCGAGCGAGTCTACCGCATGCATCGTCACTGTCTAGTCTGTGGAACTTTAAGCGTGACGGCAGCACGAAAAATTCCTTCTCAGGAAAACTGTCTTCTCTTCCTCTAAGAGGACTGAAGTCACCCACCATTTCCACTTCATCACCACCTCCTTCACCTAGCCATGAGTTAAGTAAACGACTTCCCCCATCTACCCTAGACCTGCCAGCATCATTGTCATCCTCTCTACAACTTCAGAGCCCTATTCCTGTGATATCGATTAAGAAGCCCTCTGTGGAGATAGTCTACGCTACCACCGGTAGTCAAACGAATTTTATTCAGTTCGACGAAATCAAGCGTCTTGCGAAGGAGTACAATGAAATGAAACGAGAGGAAGCTGCAGCTATGGCTGTGGGCCCAAGCCAACCAACCGATGATGAAAGCGACAAGGGTGCCACTGCCGGTCATGGTCACCGCCGTAAGAGCAGCATCGACAACGAGGACGTATCGCAGTCAGTTAGTGATACGATAAAGCGTTACTTGCGGATGGCGCGCAAGAAGAGCGTCCACGATGACAACGCCAATCGATTCAAGCGAGTTAACTATGATCGCAATTTGCGTAACATTCGGGCTAAGGGCGAAATAAATCCCCCTGGCATGGACGAGGGCAATAGCAAAGCCGTTCAAACGCTTGACGCGTGGCCCGTGATCGCATTGGATTTTATTCGTGGCAACGAAAATACCGGTATCCTGGAAGAAGCACATTTGGAATGGAGAAAAAATCTCGATCAGCGAATACAACAGAAGCAGGAGTATGAGGAAAAGATGAAACAGCAGCAACGCGATGCAGACACCAAAGCTGGAGCCTCTTCTCAGTATCCTACACATTCCAGTTCGTCGTCGTCGGCTCCAACATCGCCAACGAACCCAGTGCAATCGCATGGCCATGGTAGCACTGCGCCTACAGCCAGTGGAATTTTACACTCAAGCACACAGTTTCTTTCGAATCTATGGCATGGTTCAGGCCATCATCAACATGGAGGTCAGGATAATCCAGTTGGTTACGTACCACTACCAGGTAGCAATACAAAAAGCACGATCATGTCAGCAAAAACAGTGCATTCTAGATTATCTCCTAAAATTAAAGCCTGTCCTGTAATTCATGGATATAACTAGCTTTGGTCTGTTTCTTCCACAGATTCGAAAGCCGACAGTGCAGCTATGCAAAAGTCCAAGTCATCATCAAATGTCGGGCAGTTTGTTTCGAAAAAAATCTGGAAGACGAGATCCAAGAGCCAGACGAGAACATCATCGCCGACCAAAGCAGAATGGACGCCTAGAGTGAGTTTCCTGTTGCCCTGTCATCCTATTCTTATTCGAAGTCTTTCATTTAGGGAAACTGCACATGGACCTCGGATAGTGGTCGACAGGTAACACTTACCGATTCTCACCTACAAGGCCTGACGGAGGTGGAAGCGAAAATTCTCCAGCGAGTGGCCATTGAAAAGATCAATCAGCTAAACATTGGTGTTAGTGTTGCGGCTCCTTCAGGTTAGTTGTTTATCCCACCCCTAGTCGTCGTCGTTTGTTTATACATTTAATCCTTACAGATACTGAAAATGCCATCAAATCACAGAAGCGACGTCCGCTGGCAAAGAAAAAAGCAATGACCACCAGTTTTTTCGATATAGGCAGGAAGGATGATAAAGGTTTGTTATTTCCAGTTGGAAGCATGTAACCAAGAGACAATTTTCAGGAGCCACTGTCGGTGTATTTGGCAATACCTTGGAGAATTGTGTGGCCTATGATCAGAAGCGGCGGGCGAATCTAACAGCTGCATCGGATAGAGGCTCGAGAAACTCAATAACATCTCTATTCCGAGGAAGCTCAAGCAGTAAGGTAAGTCTGACATGCTCGTAACAGATGACCGGTTTTCAGTTGGCCATTTATTTGCAGGTTCGATCGTGTGAAAGCCTTCCATCGGGCTCATACAGTCTTCCACATTCTGATAGTAATTCGAGTAGTGTCGCTGGCGGTGGTATCGATTGTGATACCGCCAGAGGAAGTGGAAATGGTAATCTTGTGAAAACAGCTGCAATGCAAATATCACGTAGTCAGTCGGATGTTCGTCGCTCCAGTCAGGATTACGATGATTTGCAACTCAACAATTCCATGATAGCTCCACCGCCAATGATTGATCTTAGTTTACCAACGGAAAGGCAAGTCCCAACATTTGTACGCGAATGTATCAAGCATCTAGAGCAGTATGGTCTTCATTTGGTTGGCATATTTCGAGTTAGCACGTCCAAGAAGCGAGTGAGACAGGTTAGTTTTCTATATTTAGGTGCAGGTAGGCTGAAGTACATCCATTCCCTACCAATCCAATCTTTTCTCAAGCCAACTCACACTTCATTTAACGTTTTCTTTTCTTCCAGATGCGGGAAGATTTCGATCGAAGTACAAACACTTCTATCGATCCAGAGACCTGTCCACACGATGTTGCAACTCTACTTAAGGAATTCCTCAGAGATCTACCGGAGCCGCTGCTATGCCGAAATTTGTACAAAGCCTTTATCAAAACTCAGAGTAAGACAACCCATTTCATTGAGTGATGCATGGTTAACGAAATATTTTTGCAGAGATCCGGAATCGACGACTACAACTAGAAGCCCTTTCGCATTTAGTACAACTCCTACCCACCGCCCATCGTGATACTTTATTTGTTCTTCTGAGGTTTCTTGCAAAAGTTGCATCGTGCTGTGACGATATAGTCACTTCAGATGGTACCGTCCATGAAACTGGCAACAAAATGGACAGCAACAATCTGGCTACAGTGTTCGCACCGAATATTTTGCGATCTTCACTACCAGGTGAGGAGAACAGTGAACAGGAATCAATGGGGGATGTTATAAATGTGATAAGGTACGAATGCACTCCATACATTTCCTTGCTTATATTGCATAATATGTTTCATTTCTTGTAGGACAATGATTGATCATTATGAGGAGCTATTCCGAGTACCGGCAGAGCTAATGGACGAGATCTACACAAACATGATTGATACATTTCCAGAGCAACTAAATTACCTATGCGAGCGTCGCAATGTTTCAGATAAGTAGGAATCATTTCTGCTTACATATATCGTGACCTTGACATAATGATTTATTTGCTATAGTGACGAAATCGATAGTGGAGGGTCCAACACACCGCTGAACTCACCTACAGGGGTAATGAAAACAGGTAGCGATGGAATACTTCGACGCCCACAACAGCAGCAATCAAACTTTAACAATGAGCCGTCACCTGATGGCAGAACACACAGTGAATCGTCATACTCCCGAGTCCCACCAGTACCAGCTCCAAGAAGAATCTATACACGAGAGGATGTCATGCATGGGAACGCCGTTTCCAAAGGTGATCCCCCTCAAGACAACTCAAGTGGATCAAGGCGGTAAACACAACAAGCACTTGACCAATAATTAAGAATTAATCCATCTTATTCATTCCATACGTGTAGTCGCGCCTCCAAGTCAAAGTATTCCGAAAGTGATTCTTCTGCACATCAGCTTGGCAGTAATTCATCAACTAAAACTAAAACTGGACATAATAGTGATAGCTTAAACACTCCTACAAAATCGTCAGCCAATGTCGACTTTCATTCCATGCATCAGCAGCAACCAATAGTGTCTACCGCCATTAATCCGGCCGGAACAATATCGGCAAGACGTCTCTCATCACCATACGTTCTAGATCGGACTGGTGTTGTGACGGCTAGCTTAAAAATTCCAGTACAAATGCAAACAGTAGGAAGCAATTGTGGTGGCAACAATGCACGTGATACTGATGACGATGAAGTATTTTATAGAGGATCTGGCCAGTTTGACTTGTCTAATATTCCATACATTGAGGACTCTACATATGGTAATGAACTTGGAAATTGTACTGAAGGTAAGCTAAGTTTTTAAACTTGTTTATTTGCTGTGCTGTTCAGTAGTTCTAGATGCTATATAGGACTATTGTGATCTGCACGGAGATATACAAAATTCTAACGCTGCTCATTGAATGTGGCGGTAAAATATTTTACCAAGTAACGTTCCCGCTTTTGGTATATTTTTTTTTGTTTGTTTCCGAAATCAAGTGCAATGTACGTTCTAATGAGAGAATATTTACTTACATTTCATAATTTAAGTTGAAGTTTGGGAGCTCATTTCTGATCAGTCTTATCTGTTGCATGAAGTCTCCAGACCAAAGCAGCGAATCTGCCTGGAACTGTAATGGACCAAATATGAGTCCAGTAGCATAGTGCCACTGGGATTTGGATTTCTTTCATATACAAGACTATTACGGGTCAGTTTGTATTTTTTTTGTTGGCTTATGTTACAATGTCATTGGCACATCAGACAGTCAGCAAATATGGCCAACGGTTCCAAGTCAGGTTTTTTGTTAAATTTTATCATTTTGGCTAAGCACTCTCTCTCTCTACCTCTTGCCAACTTCATATAGCATACATGGTGCAGGTAACTAGACTATTGGGTTACATGAATCCAAAACTTGCCGTAATTTTATCTTTCAGCCTAACCAGCTACAATTACAGTGGGGCGATGATATATGACCATCCACCCAGGTTGGTGAGTTGTTCATATAACACAAAGCCTCTCAGTAGAACGTATTTTTAAAAAAAGAAAAATAATTATTCGGTACTATGAAACGAAATATGAAGTTTTAGCAGTTTGTGATTAACTCTTACAGCTTTCAGTTGGTTAGATATTAGCTTAGTGTACAATCAGAGACATCTAATCCTCGAGCATATAACAAGGGTGCTGTGTCTGATTGTACAGTGTTATGGGGAACTTCATATTTCATTTCACTGTACTATGCGGGACGTTACTGCTGCTGCATGGATATTAGCCTCAGTATGCTTTTATTTCAATTTAGAATCTTATTTCTAAAACAAACCAAAAAACAACCATCATCAAAACTCAAAAGGTTTCCCAATAACTGGATCGTTATCGTTCGGTGGGGGAGGCAGTGGTGGTGGTGGTGGTGGTGGTGGTGGTGGTGGTGGTGGTGGTGGAGGTGGAGGTGGTGCTATCAGTGGAGACAGCTCGAATATTCGCAAAACTCCAGCATCATCAAAAGGTGGTGCTACAACTGCTGGCGGCGCTACTGTCTATCAAATTCCAATCACCTATGAAGGCCAACAAATCTCATCTCAAGCGGTAGCGCCGACTGCGGAATCCAAATCAAAACTTTCATCATTCCTACCATCGGTTAATGCAACAACGTCGCCATCTTCGACGATCTTATCATCCCGATCAAAAGAAAAGTCAATACGAAAGAACATGCAAGCGACTACCATAAGTAGTTCCCAACAGAAAATGACAACAACCACAAAAACAATGCATTTGCAAAGTTCACACGCATCAGGCCCAATGGCAGCCGACAGCCAAATCGAACCAAAGCTGCCAACGAGCATTTCAAATATAGGCGGTGCAATCCTGCGCTCAAAAACGGCCGATTTCGAGAGGATGTCAAACGTATTACCAGCGGCGACAGCACCAGCAACAGCCCGAAGAACGCGCAATGTAAGCGCCACCACAACTGATGAGGGTTCGGCGACACGGGGTCCACTCTACAAGCGACAGGAGCTGATATCAAGTGCTAAGAGAACCTCAAAATAAGGTTTGACCTGTAGATAGATCACATATGTAGATTGTTCTTATTTATATTTTTTTTTTCTATGTAAAGTAGATGCGTAATCGTAGATACTCTAAATGAAACTTCTCTCCTCCTTCTCTATTTTTCTCTCGTTTGGTTTCTAGTTTTAAGAAAGTTAAAAAAAAAAATCATGGATTTAAAACGACAACCAAAACACGGTGGTAATAACAACATAGCGAAATTTTAAATAAAAACTAAATGAGAACATTTTAAAAATTACATATACATATATATATTTTAAAATATTTAAATGTTAGATACACTTGTTGATAATTTTAAAGAAGAAAAAACCAAAGAACAACAATAACTAGTCGTATTTTGAAGTAGAATATTTATTATTATTTTTTGTTAATAAAGTAAAATATTTATATAAATTTTGTATTTAGTTTATGTTTACACATAATTTTTTCACATATCATACGAAACCAAAAAATGCAATACTGCCTTGAAAACTTTCAAACAAGTGGAAGTTTTAAACGCAGGAGGTTTCGTCAAGGTGTCTAGTGTGGTTAAGACTACCTTAGACTAGTGTAAATGTTTAGTAATGCATGTGCATGCAATTTTCAGTAGTAGTAGAAATTAGGCCTCCCTTTTTCAGCTATAAAAAAATATATCTCTTAAAAACCACAGTTAAGTGTAAGCCCCCCTTGGGAGTTTTAGTGAAAAGATGAATAGCTTAGAGCTTCAGCTATTCATTCCTTCATTCAAATTTCCTTCAAATTCAATCTTTCTGAGATAAAGTGTCTGAAAATCTGGCGTGGAAACAGAAATGGACAGGCTCTATAAGAATCTGGACGTATAAGACAGGTCATGTCTCAATCAAGTGAAGGGAAGAGTTACCCACACACTATTCATGGGGAAACAACACAAGACCAGTTGGAGTTGAACTTCCTCGTAAGTTGACTAACGTTATACATGATCAAAAATATTTTACAGAATATTTTGTATTCTTTATGTTCACTACCAGAGCTCATTTTGGAACTTGGCCATACATGTGACTTCTTTTATTTACTCATTTCCGAAGAAAAACCTACTTCGCATGGCATCTATAGAATGCTTCTATTGGACTGTGAGGAAGGGGAAATGTGAGTCGAAAAGAAGTGAGTGCACAGAAACTATTCCAAATCGGTCCTTAAATTCAAAAACTAAACTGGAATCCAAAGAGGAAGTTGGTGAGTTGTACCTACATATGTATATCAATTAATGAAAACAAATTTAGAACAGAAATCTGATACAACTGCCCCACATATTGAATTTATTGAATAATTCACCTAAGAACACCAATTCTGGTGAAATATTCCAAATGATGGCATGCTTCCGCCTTTAAGATGATTCACAGTATTGAGTAGTTTGCAAACATGTAGCGCAAAGATGCAACTACATATCGTACACAATAGTGCACATCACCAGATGTTAATCGTTACAAATTCCATTGTCGTTCTATTTATATTGCGGAAAACATGATGGAGGGGAAGCAGAATAGATGTGCTTTCGTGGAAAACTTTTCTGTCCGTTGAAGTGAAAGCTATTCGCTTTTTAAACAATTAGATGCGCCATCTAGATGAGAATTGCATATACATTTGGCAGAACTTCCTTGCGACGCTATGCAATGTTTTTCATTGGATTGCGTACTCTAGTGCTGTAAAGCATAACTTATGATGCATATGTCAGGGCGATACCTGGTTCTTCAACGTCAGTAGACTCAGGTTGTGTAGTTTTTTGTCTAAGTTCTTCGTATTCTTTGAAGAAAATTTGGTAATTATGTATGTAACTAGAAAAAGGCATCCAACTTCGATTTTGAAGGCTATTTTCTAAGAATTTTTATCTAAACTCTTCATGTTACGAAGATATGTACATATGTACATATAAGCGTAGATAAACAGAAGAAATAGCAGCCTTCCGTTCCCTTCGATCTTTGTCACGTTGCTTTCAGTTGTCCACACCATTTGCTTCGGCAAACCAAAGTAGCAGCGGTTTCCTAGGGCAAGTCTTCGTTGATATTTGGTAGCTGAGCAAATGTCTTCAAAACTGTGAGGAGGAATGGGGTCTTCATTGACTGAATGCGGGTTCTCTTTTTGCTATATCACTCTCTCTACGTGATGTCCATTAAGTAGCTGCTGGAAATGTTCCTCATATTCGGTGACAAGGTTTCCTTCACTGTTACGAAGAGCATGCGTTCTGTGCTTAAAGGCAGCTGTCAGCTACTAAAAAGATCCATGTGTTGTTCCCATCATGGGTTTCTTCAATACCCTTGCGAAGGGAGACTGCGTGAACCCTTTTTTTCTTCCTTTATTCTTCGGAATCGATACACTTCCCTTGTTGCTCTTGTTTACATTCGTCATCATTCTTAGGTGATGGCTGGTCTCTGTTGGTATCGGCTACCTCTTTGATGCCTTTGCGATACTGGCTTCACAGATTGTTGGTCTCCGAATATGTCGAACTAGCGCCACTACAGTGTGCTCTCTGTTTTCGTTTGAAGCTGTGACGCCACCCTTGATCGCACTGAGAGAGTTCGTTCACTGACGACTCTATAGTGCTGATATTTTTCAACGCACGCCTTTACAACTTCAGTAAGTCGCTTCCGAGCGGACACCAACCAACCCGATGACTACCACTTGGAGGCAGCATAAGCACAATTTATGTGTAATAACAGTTACAACACTGGACGTCGCTAATACCAGTATCCAACCATTGAAACCTTGTACCATAAACCGTATTTTATTGAAACCTCCTCAGTCAGCAATTCATGTGAACAGTTCGCAGCAGTCTATCCCCAGTTGAATTTGTATACCCCCACCTAGCTAGTAGTAGGTTGTTGTTTTTGTTTTACGTGCAAAATTTGCCTTACTGGCGAGGGAGGTTTAAAAAGAAACACGGCCTGCCAGTTGTTGACGAAGTCACGTAAGCGGCGAAGTGCTGTTGAGAAAAGGGTGAAGTCCTGTTTCTCTTAGTTTCGGAAGAAACGAACAGAAACAATGTTTACTACATACCAATGTAGACAAAGAAAAAACTGAACAAATGATTACCAAAAATTTCGCTAAATATGTTACTTTTCCAGTTTTCTATTCTTCGCTTAGTTTTCTCGGCTAATTTACTTCTTTTGGATAGAAGAACTTTGGCCTATGAATGGTGTTTTCGTTACTTTATTGTCCACAAAGTACCTACGGATATCTTCTGAAATAGATACCCATATCTACACCGAAAGTCAATGCTACGACTTTCACTCATGCACAATATACTTTACCTTTCAGTCCACCTTCTTTCGTGTAGACCTTTTAATGGGGGGACACATTCACGCCATAGGCAGAGCCTAATTTGCAACCCGTTCGTCTCTTTAAAGAAACCAACTACCTCTTCTTCCTCTTCTTATAATAAGTTAGGAGGGTGATCAACTAATTTGAATCTGCTAGCATCTCGGAGCGATTTCCCAGTGAACTATGCACGATTTTCTGAAGAGTAGTACTAATAAAATATACCCTTTCAATGGGACTTGCACATATATATACCTCCCAATGTAGCTTTGAATAAATTGATTCTATCCACCCCTAACAGGCTGCGTTTACACATAAAAAAGAATCTGGGTCATTCAACTTGTATCAAGTAACTAACACAAACCACAGAACTCGACCATCATAACCTCAAAATACAAGGTTGCTGATCTGTAACCTATTTCCAGCGGATTTTTCTCTACTTGTCTTTGATCCAGTCGAACCAGCTCAACAGTTCCCAGATTTACATTTGCTTTGCAGACTGAGTGTTGGCCAATGTATGCTACAGAACCCTGGGCAGCACATCAATCAATTCGAGGAACTTGTCCTGCAGATGCAGTCGTGTGAATTATTCCATTTTGTTTGCACTCAATCACGTAAGTAGTCCCAAACTTCGATGAGGCATCCGTGTTGACAAACATCATCAAAGTGAATTCGCAATCAGCTTCATGCCATCTGTTGCCACCAAAGACACACTTGATTTATTATGATTAATAAATAAATTCGAATAAAAGGGACTTTCTTGTTTATTTTAATCCACTTACGGACACAACTAACGAAAAGGTAAGATTAGCCACAAGTATGAAGCTTAGTGGCCAGTTATTTGACAATGTAGGAGGTGTTTCGCAGAAGTCACATAAAATAGAAGAACGTAAGCTACAAATTTATATACTCTCCCTTATGAAATTGCGACATTTCCAGCCATGGAACACGAAAAACAGCAGCATATTCGCACAGCCACGTCCATTTTGACAGACATCGGTTGCGCGGGAAACTACCTTACCCTCCATTTGTCAAATAAATACGCGCCAAACCTACTTTATCGACCATGGGAGCAGAAAGTATACCTACAGCAATTCCCCGATTTCTGGTGGCCTGGTGTTTTTCTGAAATTTTCTACGAAAAATGCAAAAATTTCGATGAACAAATTTTTTTTCTACTTCTCATGGCCAACTGGGAGGAAGGGCTGAAAAGGAGAATATGTATGTACATACGTCATCATACATTACCTGTTTTTGGCAACTTTACCATCCAAAGGTTATTTATTGAATAAAAAACAATGAAAATTTCTTTGCATTTTTTCTTTATTATTATTTATTTTTTTTTTTTAAACAATACAATCTCTTGCTGTCCTTTTCCGTTCTTTTTTGCTTGCAATTTATTTTTTAAAACTGTATATATATTTATATATAATATTCTAAAGGTAAATTTATATATAAATATATATAGACATATGAATTACTTACAGTTTATAGTAGTATCATTAATAGTATTCTTTTTGTTTTTTCTTTTATTTTTAAATAGTATTTTTTATTATTATTATTAAATTTTAAGTCATTTCACATGATTCGCGAGGTTCGGCAATACATTAAATTGTGTATTCTTTTTCTTTTTTTTTTTTATATATGTATACGTATTCATATATACTCATATACATACAATAATAATAAAAATTAATAAAACAAACCAAAGGTTAGGAAGTAGTAAGTAAGTTAGGAAGGAGGAGCGAGGGATGTCGAGAAGGTAAATGAAAAAGGTGCTTAAGGGTAAATGAAATGAAATGAAAGTTTTCCTTATAAGTGGAAGACCTATTCGAGTTTGATATTTCTCAAATAAAAGAAAAGGAGCCAGAGCCAACCAAAGATTTAAAAGAATTCATATGGTGTGGGGAAAGTATAGATTAGTGGGATGCGTATCGCAAGGAATTGCATAAAAGAAAAACAAAAAATAAAGGAGACATTTTAAACTTATTTGCATTTTTTATATGTATATAATAAAAACACTATTTATATTATAATAATATGCACATTTTTTTTTTTATTTTAAATATTTTGAAATATATAGGAACTTCTTACGTTTTTCTTTTATCATTTTTTTTTGTTTTTAGCTTATGTTTTGTTTTATAATTTCATAATTGGATTTGAGAATTTCGACTGCAACATAGTTAAGTGTAAAAGAACATAAGAGAAAAACTAAAAAAATATTTCAAGTGGAACTAAGCGCAAGTATTTTTTTGTTTTGCTTGTCTTAATGTTATAATTGGTATCTTTTTTATTATCTTCATTTTTATTTAAATGGATTACGTATACTGTGATATGTTGTCTTATCGTTTTTTGTTACTTATTTGTGTTTATTTCATTTTATAAAAGTAAAACGAATAAAGAATGGAATTTACCAAGATTCAATTAGGAAAAACTGAGAGAGAAAAAAACACAGGAAATGATGCTCACTTTTGGAATAAATGTGTTCTATTTTCTTTGAT
Source organism: Xylota segnis (assembly GCA_963583995.1). Lineage (NCBI taxonomy): Eukaryota > Metazoa > Arthropoda > Insecta > Diptera > Syrphidae > Xylota > Xylota segnis. The sequence continues at coordinate 18,161,908 of OY757240.1, forward strand.
TTACTAAAAACTATCTTTATTTGTATACTTATATAATATATACTTTCACATTTTCTTTTATTTTTCATTAAATATAATGTCAAAACTTAAAAATGGTATTTTTTTGTTAGCTTTCTTTTTTTTGTTTTTTCATTTAACTTTTTTTCTAAATGTTTTGCTTAATTCACATATTTTGCGAGGATTCGAATATTCTTGTTTTTTTTTTTACTTGTTTAATTGTGTTTTCCCTATTTAAATAAATTATTAATATTTATCTTTAAAATTTCGTTGGAAACATGTACTTTTCCAATCTGGTTTTTATCTTATGCAAATATTTATTTATTTTTTTTTTTTTATTTTATTTTATGAAATAAATTTTCTTTAGGAACTCTTATGTATTTTTTTGAAAAATAATTTTTTTTCTTTTTGTTTTTGTTTAATTTAATGAAAGAACAAGTCAAAAGAACCAAAGTAAAACAAAACAACTTAAAAAAATGTAAAAAAATATTTTTTTTTTTTTTGTTTTTGGTAGATATTTTTTGTTTTGTTTTTACTTACAAAAAAATTCGACACTCATATCTTGTTTTTTTTTTGCTTTATGTCTATCTCTCCTTAATGTTCTTAAGTAGTATAATAGTAATTTTGTTTTCACCTTTATAATATCATTTTAAATATATATTTATAATTGTTTATATATAAATATTGTGATACAAATTAGGAACTATGTTTTTCAGTTAATTTGCCTTTATGACTCATGTTGGTTTTGTTTTTTCTTTTTCTAAATAAATAATTAAATAAAAGTTAATTTTGCAAAACTGGTAATATTGTAATAAGATCAGAACTCCGTAGTTAATAACTCTTATATATATATATTTGTATACTCGCGTCAAGTTTATAAAGTGGAATTTGTGATTCGTTTTCGTTTGCCGGAGAAAAAGGGCTGAAGGCCATTGTAGTCTTAAAACTGTCCTCCATTCGAAGCGTTCGGCTAACAACCGATTCTTACAACACTACTTGCGTTTAATGTATAAGGGCAGTAGAGTACTCATTGCATTTTTAAAATTTCCTAAGACGTTGTATTTAATGTCTAACTCGAGCACAGAGTGTAGTTTTGAAATTTCCTAAGATGACGACGTATGTGTGTTCCGAGCACAAAGAGGGAAAGGCTTATCCGGCAGTTTTTTATTTATTTTTTTTTTTTTTTCGTTCGTTGTAAGAAGTATTTGTATTTTCAGTTTTAAATTAATTACGGAAATTTGATTGTGTTCTTCTAGATTCCACATAACCTAACCAAGTATACATGTACGTATATTTATTGCACTGATTTGTTATACTAATACAAAAATGAATAACTAAAAAAAGATACATAAACTATATTTTTAAGCCTTTAAGTTAATAGTAAAATATTTGTCGCCAAATGATTGTTTCATTTTTTTTTTGTTTTGTTTTTTGTTCATTCTACTTCATAAGCGCGTAGTTCGCAAAGTTTTTTTTTTATTTAATAATAGTACAATAGTTTACATATCGACTTCACTACAACATAAACTAATTTTTCAACCTTTTCTGAGACAAACAAATAAATGAAGTTGATTTTATGAGTTAAATGGTAATAGAAAAGAATTAATAATAAAATAGGTACGCCTTTGAAAAAATAAAAAACGGTTTTCTTTCTTCTTTTGTATACTCATTGTCCATCTTATGTCTGTTTTATGCACATAAGATGAATAAACAAAAAAGAAAAGAATCAAAACAAAAAGAAAATATCTGTTAAATATTTTTTTTACTTATTTGTTTAAATATATATATTTTAATTATTTATAGTATATTTTATTTAGTTTTAATGTTTTTAAATTGCGATTTTTGTTGTTCTTTACAGTAGTAAGTTGTTGAGTTGTTTCTCTGTTTCTCTATTTAATAGTAATACTAAGTTAATTTAATTTTAATTTTATATATTTAATATATAGGAACCTTTTAATTTTCACTTATAAATTTAAGAGCATTTTGCTTTAATATGTATATATATGTATATATAGATATATCTTTATATATATATAAATATATATACATATATATTTGTCAATTTCATCATTTGCATGTGTAGTTTATGAATACATAGAGGATTACAGTTGGTAATTCTATTAAATATTAAGTTTTATACATTTATATGTGTTTGCTTTTTTTCGTTTCGTTTTTTTTTCCTGTTGATTTATACTTTATTAATTTGGGTAGCAGCATTGATTTGTTCCAGGTTCATCGTTTTCTTCTTCGAGTAGTAATAGTAGCCATCGGTTTCGGTTTGATTTCGTTTCTCAGAGATATGATTCTTTAGACTCTTAACATTGTTTTTTTTTTTTGTTTATTGGTTAAGAATAGATAAGTCAGTCGTTTTTTTTTTGTTTTAAGTGAATTATCAGTAGAAACATAGACTTTCTATACATATATATATATATATATATATATATATATATTTGGTTTTCAGTGTTTTACATATGTAACTCATGCTTGTAGAGGAGACATTTCCTTTAAATTAATGCATGCGATTTTCACTTGTTTTTTTTTTGTAAATAAAAAAATTAAAATCAATCAAAAATTGGCACCCATGAAAATGTGTTTTTATCTAATTTAAATGTTTTTTAGTTTTTAGTTCTTTTCTTAAAAAAAATTCATATACGTGTTTAGATTTTTACGATAAATTTTCGCTTATCCTAGGAACTTTTCCCTTAAATTTCTATATTCTTTTACTTTTAAATTAAATTAATATCTTTTAAGTAGGAACAGTTTTACTTTTAGTTGATTTTTTGTGTGATTTTTTTTTTCTTATAATACAAAAACAAAAAAACAAATATTTAATTTTTAGTTTTTCTTAAAATTTCCCATCATTGTTTTGTTTTTAGTTTTTGTTTCAAAATAGGAACTTTTTGTTTTTATTAAACTTTTATAATATTTTTAATTGCGAATATTACTTTTGGTAAATGGGATAGTGACGAGAAAATTACAATTTCCTTATTTTTTCCATTAGTAGATATACATACATAATTTTGAGCGCATTGTTTCTTAGTTTTGTATTTAATATTTTGTTCTACTTATAAATTCATAGATAGGTTTGACTTTTATATAATTGGCGAAAAGTTTCCGAACTGGCAACAGTTTGCACACTAAAATGAAATTATGAATGGACACGTTAAAGAGAACTTCGACTTACACAAATGTAGATATGAATCTTGAAACCCTGTTCAAATCGAAGCGCTAAATCGAGGAGTATCAAGCTTATAGTCTGGAGAGGTACTCAGTGCGCAAGGTACATATTTATTCAGACATGACACGAAGGATATCGATTTTTCCAACAAATCGTAAACAACACAAACCGAGAATATGGTGCGAACAATAATAAGATTAGTGAAGAATAATAAGTCTGAAATGCGTTCGGGAAGTGCATTAAAGGTAAGATGCATTGTTTTTTTTTGTTTTTAAATGTGAAATAGATTAACATTACGTAAAATGTTTACCACTGATTCAAGTACTTAAAATGCAACAACAAGATAGTTGCAGAATATGTGGACGGCTGTATGTAAACATGCAAACAGAGGATTGAAAGACACCATAGTCCTTCTTTTTGTCTGTTAAAGGCGCAAACCTACCACGGAGTTGGTAGTAGAACGTCGCAAGTGCCGAAATATTATTGCATTTTTACTTTTGATCAATCCACGAGCAGGATGATCATTAGTTTCACTACAGCACATTTCGAAGTGAATTAATTTCTTAAACATGGGTAGGTTTTTGTGTATTTCTCACTACGATAACTTAAAATTTATAACAAGCTGTGTACTAACCTTTTTTAGTTATATGTTTCCAATAACATACACATCCATATTTGCTCAATTTATAATTGTTTCACTTTCCACCGATAACTGCAAAAAAAAGAGAAAAAAAAAACAAAGACAACTTGTTTATTTCCTCTGAGCAAAAGTTTCAACTCAAATTCACACATAACGAATCAAAAAACGACGATGAACAACGACAAAAAAATGCTAAACGAAACCAAAAAAAAAAATAAAGGAAAACAAAATAAACACATACACAACGAAAACTATTTGTTTTAATATAAATAAAAGTTATTATTTATTTCAAACACAATATTATTATGTTGTTTCGCGTTTTCTCTTTCATAAGAACGAAAATTATAAATTAAAAACTAAAAGGTAAAACATAGAAATAATAATATAATATATTTTTCTTTTTCTTTTTCTTTGAAATCAAAATAAATCTTTCAGTGTGCTTTTTGATCTCCAATTAAACTTTAAACTTTAAGATAAATAAACTTGTTTTTTTCTTTTGTATTTATAGTTGTTTGCATGAATGGAACATTTGTTTGCGTCCTCGATTGGGACTTTTTAACATATATATATATATATATATATATATATATATATATATTCTACATACATATATTTTGTTTTTGTTTTTTTTTTTGTTTAAAATTAAAGAGTTATCGCATTCGTACTAAAAAGATGACTTAACCAATCGAGGACTAAAATTTTAAAAATTAAAATAAAATTATATATGTATATATGTATATATATATATTGAATATATTGTTAAAATTAAAACTGAAAAAACTAAAACATAAAGTCTACATTACACAAGTTGGTTTTCAATTTTTCCTCATGTGATAATATTTTGTATTACTTAACGATTAAAGGAAGCATTTTTGAGAAATGTTATATAATAAGTTTTAGTTTTTATATCTTGAAATAAACACGTAACACATTACGTTTACTCAGTTGTTAATTTTTGTTTTATATGCGAGGTTTTCTTCTATATTTATTTTTATATACTTTAAAACATTAAACGTTCCTAACGTGAAGTGTATTGATAGCAAGTAAAGTAAAATGCAAATGCAATATAAATTTATATAGTTTTTGTTTTTTTGTTAATTTAACTTCATTAGTCTTTATCCTTTTAATTGTATATTTGATCTTTTTTTGATAGTACTAAATTATTTTATAATGTAGCACAACCTATAGCAATTTTTTCTATCTTTTATTATGAATGCCCAATAAATTGTTTTTATATATATTTACATTAAACATATTTTGTACAAACTTTCACTACATGTACAGACACAAATACATTCTATATACAAACGATCAACAATTTTGTTTTTTTGTTTTTTTTTTTAAATAAAATGAAAAAGAAATAATTCGAGCGACACACGAGCACAAAAATAAAAATAAATAAAATAAAATCGGTGCTTTAAACTTTGCCAGTTCCATCCCATAAATGTACATGTATGCTTGGACGACAAGTCATGGGATTGAACTCCAATATTTAATAAAACACAAATGTTTCCCTACGATCTACAAAAATAACTCACCACCCATTTGACTGTAGTTAAAGAGCTGTTGCAACATTTCGGAGTGATTTGATGTTAACGCATTGTCCGTGTTTATTTTCAACATTAAATTATTCTCCATTGTTGGCGGTGATACCGATGATATTGTATCACACTGGGGCTGTTGTTGTTTCTGCTGTTTGGCCAAGGCCGTGGCCGCAGCAAAATGTTGTTGCAATTTGTTGAAGTTTCTTAACGCTAGTGCGGCTTTGTTGGCTTCATTTAAGGCCAGGTCCTCGTTTTGCTTCTGAGCTGTGGCATCATCTTCATCTTCATCGTCGTTGTGATCGATGTTGCCATCGGGATCAGTAATACTGGAGCAATGATTATCGACGTCAGCGTCATCGTCATTATGGTGACTGGTATCGACACGATCGATATCAGTGCTGTTATTCTTATGCTGTTGGGCATACAACTGAGAATATATTCCGTTAAATTCGTGTTCCATGCTGTTGTCAAAAAGTTGCTGGTCATCATTTTTACTGCTATTCGACTCCAACAGCATTCGAACCTGCGCAATGTGCTGAGCTGAGAAAGCGTGCTCTTGAATGTTGACGCTGTGTAAGTGACAGATATTGCAGTCACGTATCTCTGGAACGGTGTTCGTTGTCGAATCAACATTTGACTTTGTTGACATTTCATTTTCGAATGTATTCTCATCATGTAGAAATCGTTGGTTGCGGGACTTCTTCTCCTTGGCTCTGGCGTTTTGAAACCAAACCTGAGACAAAAGAAATTTGTTTGTTTTCAAATAAATTACCAAAAAATATGTCAGCAACAATATATTTAAGATAAGAAGCAAATAAAGAGATACTGGGAAACATCTTGCGCGCCCCAAACTAAAAGGAAGAAATGCTCAAACTAAAAATAAAATCGATAGCTTACCTGAATGACACGTTTTTGTAATCCAATCTCTCTGCCAATGTTCGAGCAATCAGTCATGGAAGGCGTCTTAACGTCCCGAAATAGCGTCTTAAGTATGCGCACTTGTAAGTTGCTCATCTGGGTGCGAAATCGTTTCTTTTGCGCGCTATGATTGCTTGAGGTCTGGCTAACAGGTGAATTGGTATAGTCACGCTCGTTGCCAAGGTAATCACTTGAAATGTTACCATTGGTTGTAGTGTTGTAGTCACTGAAACCACACCCGACACTGTTATTACCATCTAGCGTATTTGTATCGTATTGACGTTGATTACTTCCATTGACGGGCCTATTCAACACAAGACTACTATTATTCAATGATGACGAGGGTGTAAAAAAATCATTGGACTCGTCATGGTCATTATTTGAGTCAGAGAAACTAATCTCGCTTTCACTCTGCTCGTATTTGGTACTGTGATGGGCTAGTGGTGGAGGTGCCTTACTAAGATCAAGTGGAGTTCCTCCGCCTTTAACTAGAGCTAGAATCGATGCCGCAGAGCCAACGGGTGATGCTACAGATGAACAAACCGATGGCGCCACAGCCGATGCGACAGAAACTACTGCCCTGGCCGCAGAAGATAATATTACAGGAGGTGGCGTTGTTGTAGGTGAATTTTGTTCTTTTTTCTGTTTCTGTTGAAGGTCACTTTCATCAGCGCTCATTCCGAAATTAACCGAAGGTGTAGCACCCGATAGATGCAGCAAACCTTCGGAGAACTTCAAGTCCGGAATTTGATCAACATTAATGGCTTGCTTGTCACCATGTTTCGATTGTAGATGCCACTCTAGAGCTGATTTGATTTTAAATATGGCAGCACAGTGCGGGCATTTTTTATTTATTATTTGAATATTTTGACGGAATTGACCTTTGCGTTCACGAGCGCGTGAGTTCTGATACCAGACCTGGGTGGTAAAACATAGGTTTTTTGTTTTTGTTTTGTTTTTTTAATGGAGGACTTTTTGGGATGCGGTGGTTGGTTGGATGTCGAGCAAGCGCAAACAAAGTTAACGTAAAACGTAAAATTTCAAATACAGAAGAACAAAAATAACAGAATAGCACAACAATAGATACACAAACAAGGGACGCATCTGTCAGGTTATTACTAAAAAAATAAAAAACAAATAAATAAAAAAATAATAAAATATAAAAAAAAAAACAAAACAAATCAAGAAATAACTTGAATTCGAAACAATAGAACAAATGAAAACATATCTGTTTACGAATCAAAATCAACTACAACTCACCTGTACAACACGCTTCTTGAGGTTGACCTTTTTTGAAATTTCCTCGAGCATTTTGCGACTTGGATTGGACTCATTCTGGTAACATTCGTATAAAAAATTCAACTGCTCTGGTAATATAGTCGTGCGCAGTCTTTTACTATTTTGCTTCTCGGTTGTTGTTATACTCTCTTCAAGCGGGTGACCAGCACTAGAGACTGACGTTGCCAACGACTCTAGCTGATGATGAGGGATGCCAGCGTCCATATCTATGTCAATACTGTTGTTATTGTTGTTATTTAGTGGGGAACTTTTTGGTGCAGCATTGGTTGTCAAATTATTTATGGAAAGTGATTGTACAGCGGCATCAGGTGTGGCAGCAGCAGCGACAGGTGATGTATCCAAACGATTTGAGATCAGAGAAGAGTTTTCTTGTTGCTTCGGATGATGCGTGGGCATCGGGCAATGGCGGTTATTGCTAATGGAATTAGTTATGAAACTAGTACTACCAGAAGTTATTGGATTCACTGTTGTAGTTGGTAAGGTCGCTGTTTGTACCCCGCTCCCACCACCAGCTGCCGATGCCGCTGACAGTAGTTTGGCTTCTGTTGCTGACAATGGCGGCGGAATCTGATTGCTGCCGCTGATGTTGTTGCTGCTGGTATCTTTGTTCCCAATACCACCACCATTGTTGCTGTTCTGTAGCACTGGTGAGGTGCTGGGTATTGCTCCAGCGGCTTTGGTGGTGGTAGTCATCATAGTTTCTGTTGGTGATGTTGCCGAAACTTGTTGCTGCTGCTGCTGTTGTTGTATTGCTACACCATTGCTTAAGGCCGCTGCTGCTGCGCTGGTCAGGTTCAGCAATGGTGGAAAATCATGTATTCGTTGGGGCGAGGCATCTAACTGAAAAAACTTCTTCGATTCACTGAGTTGATAATACTGTAGGAGAAAGTCCATATTTGGTTTGTTAGCGTCATCATTCAGCAACATGAGACTGGCGGCACTACTCGGTTGCTTTGATTCATTTCGCAGATAATATTGAAATAAAAAATCGTAGTTGCTGCGCTTTTTAAGCTCGTTTTGCTGGTAAAAGTTTGCCAAGTACTCCAAATCGAGATCGGGTTGTTGTTGCTGTTGTTGTTGGAATTGCTTCTTAAGGTCAGAGTTAGTTTCATTCTGCATGAAATATTGGTACAAGAAATCGTATTGATCGTTTTTGAATTTCTTATTGAATGCTTCGTAGTCGGTTTGTTGATGTAGATCATCGGGCGAGGTTTGCGTATCAGAATATTTCCGTTTCTTTTGCCGGCTTAAGTCCATGGAAGTGTCTTGCTGTTGGTTGTTCTGGTTACCCTGCAGGTTCTGTAAGATACCAAAGGGCGACGACTCACTGTAGCCCTGGTTCATGAAGAGATTCGGATTCATAAGGTGAATTAACTGATGTTCCTTGAACAATTCGTAACGGGTGAATGTGAGCTGACACTTATCACATTCGAATTTCTGCAACGGTGAAGTGCTGTCAACATGAGAACCAGTTCCAGTAGCCGCCGATGCCTGCTGCTTGAAAATATTTTGTGGTGAGGCAAGTAAGTTTATTCCTGGACTGGTGGATAGGCCTGGAATCGCCGGTGGTCCTGGTGGAGCAGCTGATCCACCAACGGCTGCTGCAACGGCTACTGCAGCCGCAGCTGCAGCTGCTTGTTGTCCGGCTAGATTCGAAGACAACAAATTCGCATTATTGATATCGATGCTAGAATTGGAGTCTTCACTGCTGAGGCTTTGTGCAATCTGGGCAGCAGCAATCTGAGCTTTGGCTGATTTCTTGTTATTTTCCTCCTTGAAGCAGTGATTTTTCTGATGACGAATAAGTTCGTAATAACGTTGGAACACTAAGTTGCACTTTTTGCACGCGTAGTTGATGTTTTGCTTCTTCTCTTCGGACTCGTAAAATGTATTGTTGGGCTGATTCTCGTAGATTTTACGCTGTTTCTGGCGTGCGTTCTGTAAAGAGCAGAAAAAGAGGCAGAAAGGGTAGGAGTTAGAAATGGGAGAACTTAATGCGGTTGCCTTGGATAACCTACCTGAAACCAAACGACAATAACTCTCGGTGACAGCAGCAACAATTTGCTTAAGTACTCCAAGTCGCTGTCTTTGGGATAAGAGTTGTTTTCGAAGAACTCCTGCAACACTTTGATTTGATAGTCAGTAAAGCGAGTGCGATTCGCACGTTTTCCACTCGATGTTGAGCTGTTTGACGAGTTGGAATTCGTTTCGAAATTGCTGCTTTTCTCGAACATCTTGTTCATTTGGAACTTCTTCGGCGGGCCCATATTGTTTAGATTGCTTATATTGGCCATGTTATTCAGCGGTAGATTGTCGATTTGCTGGCCTAGGATGTCGGAAATATTACTGCTGTATGGTGTTGATGTACTATTTGGGGTTTGGGGGCGTGATAGAATCTCAGAGCTTCCACTTTCGGATTTTGTCTCAAAGTTGTTGTAGAACATCGACTGCTGATGATGTGATTGCATCATCGATTGTTCGCTGTCGTGATCTTTGTTCAGCATCATCTGTTGGTCACAATCGGAGCTGCCAATATCATCAGTTGGTTCTGACTTAATATGGATGTCGCCACGATCGCTGGTAACGCTTGATGGGTGGGACAGTGGACGATTGTCCTGCTGTTGATGCTGCTGCTGCTGCTGTTGGCGGGAGAGATCGAGCTGTTGTTGTTGCTGGTGGAAGCTCAGCTGGGGAAAATTCAAATCACTGGATTGGGAGGATGGCGGACGCTGTTGTTGTTGTTGTTGCTGCTGCTGCTGAAGATGTTGGGATTGAATTTGCTGCTGAAGCTGTTGTTGTTGAAGCTGTTGCTGTTGCTCCCGTTGCTGTTGTTCGCGTTGCTGCTGTTCGCGCTGTTGTAGTTGTTGTTGCTGCTGCTGGAGATGGAAGCTGCTAAGGCCGCCACCTCCGCTTTCCGATAAAGGGGTTACCTTGGCTTGCCCAGTACGTTCGTATTCTTCGAGATTCAGTGTTGTCGATGGTGGATTGTTGAAGTTGTACGGAGAATCTTTATTCCGTTGCCTTTCCTTAAACAGTGTGTTGCGGAACCAATGTTTGACGACCTTTATATTTTTGTTTATGATAGGATAAGGATGGGAGGTTTTGTAGGTTTTTCCTTCGGAATTCACTTAAAACTAAATCTAACAATTGACTACATACCTTCATTGGGAGATTTGCTTTCTTAGACATTTCCATGATGCTCTCTTCACTGGGCGAGTTGTTGATGTCGAAATGCGCACGAAGGATCTTCAGTTGATCATCGGTGATGCGTGTACGAGCTCGTTTTTGATTGCTGGTATTCTGTTCAGAGAACACAAATCCCTTTATAAATAAGTACTTTCCTATGAACGCGTTAAACAAACACTCACCTGTGAAGCGGCCGTCGTTTGTTGTTGTATCAATTGTGTTGCTGGTGTTGGCGGGAGCTCTGTGGTCGCTGAAGTTGAAGTTCCTGACACTGATGGACTTGGTCCGGCTCCGGCAGCCCCAAAAATTAAAGGCGGGGCCAAATTCATAAAATTCAGTGACATTAAGTGATGGAACTGCATTAGGTTCAACATGTCCAGTGTATTCATGGGTAGGTTACTCATATTCGGTATATTTTGTTGCATATTCTGTAAGCTTTGCAAGCTCTGCAAGTTCTGCAGATTTTGAAGATTTTGTGGCAAACCTGGGAAATTCGGTGGAAAATTTGCGAAATTCTGTTCCATAATCTTTTGGGCCAACATCGTTGGATCTAGATTAAGTTTTTGCACAAGATCTGGCGTGAGAACTTGTTGCTGTTGTTGTTGTTGTTGCTGCTGTTGCTGCTGCTGCTGCTGCTTTAGTAGTGCAGTTGCTACGGCCGATACAGTTGCCGGATTGGGACTACTCGGCGCAACAGGTTGTGATGTTGACGGTAAAATTGGAGACGATTCATTTCCACCTGCTACCGAATCTGCCATTGGTGACGGAGAATTACTTTCACTGCATGCAGTGGATGTTGTTGCACCTAAATTAGTTTTAGATTCATTTAAAGAAATATTTGGATTTGGATTGCTAAATGTTAACAACGATGATGATGGTGATGAAGGTTGTTGATCGAGATAGAAGTTCTTAAGATTTTCGGCGAATTTCTCTAATAACTCTAGGGGAATCTTTTCGTTGTGTATCTCTTCACAGTGTGTCTTCAGCACAAAAACCGACGAAAATACCTTACTGCAGTGACGACAGTAGTAATTGCCGGATTCAGTAGACGGACACAATTTGTTTATCTCATTGAACTGTTTCACAATGTCGAACCCGTAGGTTTCTAAAAGGGACTTGTACACTTGATCATTGAGTGTTGGTGTTGTCGTTGTTGTCGATGTTGGACTCTCCGAACACGAAGGGGGAGTCAACGGTTTAGTCTGCTGCTGCTCCTGCAAGCGACAGGCGCGTGTCTGATGCAAAACACTCCTCATATGAATATCGAGTGTACTTCCCTGGGCATAGGCGACTTTGCAGATGTCGCATTTGAAACGTTTCTTAGGACTCTCATAGTCTGATTCGAGAGTTACTTTCCGTTTGGAATGAAGAGGTTTGCTAATCCCTGCTACACCCCCAGCACCACCACAACAAGTGCTACCACTACCACCAACTAATTCCAATATATGTCCTCTGTTGTCACTAGTGCTCTCCACTAAATCGGATACAAGCATTGGGGATGAGATCGACATTGCTGGTGATGAAGTACCACTGGTTTGTAGCTTCTTTGCCTTATGCAAGTGGGACACGCTATTATAATGCACCAAAAGAATGTTCTTTTGGGTGAAACTCTCGCGACACACTTCACACTTGAAAGGTCGATTCGGATCGAGATACTTTTCCAAAGGGTATATGCTCAGCTTTTCATTGCGACGATGTTGATTCGATTTGTAGTGCTTGGCCAAATAGCTCTGAGACGTGTAGGCAACTTTGCATTTGTGGCACTTGAGCTTACGTTCCACATCCGTGTAGTATTCTTCAGACATTTGTTGGGAATTCAGATAGTCATCCAATTGAGTGTTGGTACTGCAGTCGCTGCTCGATATTTCTAGTCCAGCTGGTGGTGGCAGTGGTGGCGGTAGTGGTGGTGGTGGTGGAGGTGCTGATATCATTGGCGAGTTACTAGAGACGAAGTTCGCCTGACCATCACCAACATCATCATCGTCATAGTTATCATAATTTTGCTGAAGAAAAGTGTTGCTGAATTGATTTGTCGTACCTGTTGTTGTTGCTGTGGTTATTGATCCGGAAGCGGCATTTGCCACTGCATCTTCATCTCCTCGGCTAACTGCAGGTGTTACCAATACAGATCCAGGGGGATTTGTTAGTTCCCCACTACTATTCGGAGATGGGATGGGACTTCCAGTAGCTTGCAACTGATTGTGCGTCTGTTCCATGTGTTTCTGTAAGGATTGAGTGCTGCGAAAATTACGATTACAAATCATACATTTCGTAGCATCACGCATCGTATGGTATAAGGAGTGAGTGTTGAGTTTCTCTTGGGTTTTAAATGCCAGTGAACATTGTTTGCAACGATATTTGTACACATGACGCTCAGAGATTACTATATTCATGTGACTATCCTTGTAGTGACCCAGCATCTGCAGCAAGTTCCCGAACAACTGTTGGCAGTGCTTTGCCAAGCATTGGTATTGATCGTTTACCATTTGGTAGTGCTGAGCATCATTCGCATGCATCAACAAATGCTGCTGCAACTTAAATGCGACACCACATTGTGGACAGGAATATTCTTCGCTAGCAGCCTGCTGATGAATTGAGGAAGAACACGATTGCTGCTGTTGCTGCGACGTTAACTGTCCAACCTCTGAGTGTGGTGTGCTAGAATTACGAGGCTCTGGCGTAGTGCTGGTACTACTACGTCGACTGCTGTTCAACCAGTGACTATTATCCACAAGTTGCAACAGTCTTGCTAGTCCATCACTATTAACACTATGCACACCCATGAGATGCATTTCAAGAGATTTCTTTTCACTGAACGTATCCTGACACAAAGGACACATAACGTTATTAATCGCCGGCGAATTAGTTGCGTTAACCGCGCTTCTCGAACTCAACGATTCAATTGGATCTTCAAACTGCTCGCACTCATCATTGGATTGAACATCATCCATGGTATCCATTCGTTCGATTTTTACTTCAGGCAACAAATCACTCCCGCACACAGATGTTGGAAATGCCTGCTGCTCGTGATGCTGCCGGTTGCTTTGCATTTGCGCTGGCGAGGATGATTTACTTCGAGATTGTGATGCTGCAGCATTTGCAGCTACAGCCGCAGCTGCGACAGCTGCATGAAATGCATGCAATGCAGCGGGATTCGTTGGAATCGTAAGATAATCCTGTTCAGGTGCATTCGGATGCATATTGGCAATGTGATGCTCCATCTCGGGTTTTATTTGAGCGAAATAATCACAATTGTTGCATTTGTATATTATCGATGGCAATGTAGAGAGATCGACTTCAGCTAGTTCCTTACTATTGGAACCACTACTGATGGCGGCGCTTAATAATGACGATGCGGCAACATTCTGTTGAGGTTCCGAAGAGTCTGTGTAACTATCACGACGTCCACCAACTAAAGTGGAACAAATCTTCGTTGTCATCGAAGGGTTCTTCTCACTGTCTTGTTTAAGCATCATTTGGTGGGAGTCTACAGATTGTTCGGGACTTGAGCGTTCTGATTTAACGCAATCTGTAACAAAAAAAAAAAAGAAATAAAAATTGGTGGTCATATGAATAGCCAAGTGGAGCTAAACACCAAGTACTTTAGCAAAAGGGGTTTGAGTTCAGAGAAAAAATGCACACGTGTGCCCAGAGGACTACATTTATTATAGCAATACATCCCTATGTATCCCTAATAATTCTAATGAAGTTCTGCGTACGCCGTTTTCCCTGTTTATTACCTTATAAATAACAAATAACCCAAAGAAATGAACAAGGGAATGCAAAACAAAAAAATATCATAAAAATCTCCGCTGTTGCGACGAGATATTATGCAAAATACAACCGCTTATTCCTTCTTTCGACACATAACAATATCTAGAATGTGTAAAATATAAAAAATGAAAAAAATATAAACAAAGAAAAGCTAAAAAAAGGGAATAAAAGCAAGGGACACCCAAGCAAAAGTTCCATTACAGGTCTTTTGATTCTTATTTGGCTTGCAGATGTATAAATTTGCACTTCTTCGTCGCTCTGTTCGGTGGTGGTTGCTTCGATTTTTTGTCCTCATTTTCGTAGTTATAAAAATTCTGTGTGTATGGGTAGGAGTATCTATTTTATACACTAACAACTCGAAAAGGATTCCTCTGAGCACGGCGGCTGCCATACAAGAAAATTCAATTACCCTCATTCTCGTATGATTGATGAATTTTCAATTTTCATTACTTTTTGACATTTTCCCCTCACCGAATGCACAATGTACACCCTGAAATCTAATAAGGGAACTCTATTGTTTGAGAACAAGGAATATGCAGAGAAAATAGGCAAAAAAACGAGCGCAGATGCGGCAGTTACATTAATTACACATATGTACATGCTTTTTTTTATAAACTTTAGTTATTAAGGGACTGTTTCTATTTTAGTCTATTTAAACTGGGAAGCCTGTATTTTGTTTTCTTTGAAGGAGCAGTCGTATGAGCGATTAGAAACTGCTCAAGGGATCTTTTGATAAAATCTTGAAAATAGTAGGTACATATCTGGTTATTTCTGTTGCAGTCTACTAGGGGCAATAGCACCTGAAAGTATGACGAAAACATTTTTATTATATTTTCCTCTTTCCTTTGGGGCAACTACACTGCACAAATAACTTGCAAGATTGGTCATTTTACGCCTTGGGGCAGAGATTTCGAACAGGATTCGTCTATGTCAACAGAAGAAATAGTTTTACCAGACTTTTTTTCACGACTAAAGGACATTTTATTATTCAAAACTTGAGATTAAAGCCGATTGCAGGCGTTTAAAGTAGTGAACTCTCTTAAATACGGAATAGAGCTCATGTAAGGGACGTTTGAAAGAGAACCGACTTACAAGCGAAAAATCGAAGAAACGCTTCACCGACAAATCAAAAACCAATCGATTTGTCAATATTTATCCTACACCCAGTCATTCCTGTACTTAATTACATATGTACACGTTTATGACTGCGTATAGAAAAAAAAAAACAAATCACACATAGGGTACAACATCAAATTAGTGAAAGAAATAAACACCAAGCTTTCGATTGGATTTTTAAGGGTTGCAAGCGCTGTGTCGTGTATAAGTTCTTTCTGTCTCGAGCACAGGTGCATTTTTATTTTAACTTGGTCGACGAGGTGGATACAGCTTTTTTGAAACTCCCCTAAAAAAAACACAAGCAATTATTATTACTTGCTGTTCCAACGTTGCATGTTAAAATTCCGCGCATAAGAAACGAAAAGACCTCCCCCATACCACCACGAACCACCCAACAACAATTGACCCCCAAAGAACAGACAGAATTCAATCGATAAATGAATACTTCCTTTCGTGCCAGCCTATTTCACGGAACAAACCGTATGCGGAAGAGAAATAAAGTCCACGACTGGGTCGTACGTACTTGTAATTACAAGTGTACAAATATGTAATTCAAGTCGTCCCTAGGCGAGAGACTGGTAGCGAGGTGTAACTGATCACTACCGATTCAATAGAGAGACCTTCGTTTCCTTCAGTAAGTTTTTGACTGATATACATCTACGACCTCGGCGTGGTGTAATCAACTCAAATACAAGTTGGAGAATACAAGAACGCACTGAATTCAGTTGTTTGGTCTCGAGTTACTCAACACAAGTAGGCGACACAAACTAGGTTGCAAGGATCAAAGTTTGGTTTCCGAGTTACTCAATTCAAACACAAGTAGGCGACACAAACTAGATCCAAGCACGGCTATTTCTCAGGTCTTTTGGTTTTCTTTTCTGAGAAAAAAAATACCAACCTCAGGAACTTGCACGTTTATCTAAATTTAAATGAATATGTATAACCATTTGGACATAGTACAAACTGAAGGACTTCTCGAACGCCTTCACATGCCTGAGTTGAGTTTACATTGGCCTAAAAGAAAAAAAGTTTGACACTCCCCTTGAATTAGTGCCACACAGTATGCGTCTTCATTAAGTCTCCAAACCACAAAAATTCTAAAAAAGAAAAAAAGCGTAGCCCAAAGCTCATCACATGCAAATTACCGTGATTTCAGTACCACCATGCTATGAAAATAACAATAAACCACAAATTAGAACGTTCAATGCGTACCACCACCACCCACTCCACTCCGGTAGTTAGGTACACAAGTAGCGCGCTTCCCCCCGGTCACCACAATCAGTGTAGGTAGTTGGAGGTGGTAGCAATTATATACAGAGAAAATTCATTATTTAGAAGCTTTTATTTTGTTTGTTTTTTTTTTTTTGGAAAATTGAAATAATTGCATACGGAAACTGGGAAGGGTTGTGGGGGTCCCTTGTAACACACACACACACACATGGAAAATCGTTTGTCGCTATTAAAGAACCAAATAGAATTTTTTAGTAGTGAGACTATGGCTACTTGGCTCTGTGCGCATATGGAACAGGGGGAGGGGAAACTTCAATTAGTTTAATTTGATGTCTTTCTTTCCTTTATGAATATTTTGTTGTCGTTTCCCCCTGATTAACTACATCGCCACCACAACATCCTAGTTACACCATTGGAAGACAAAAATTAGAATAATTACATATAATTGCAGCATTTCTTCGATTTAATCGCAACCAACAACTTCAAAGTTCCACAACATACACATGCATAGAAATTTGTTGTTGTAACAGGTTAATTGCTTGCCTTAACGGCCCTGGGTGGGTGGTTGGGTTGGGTGTTGGCATAGTGCATTGGGTTCCGTGCATGGTTTCTTGTTTCCTTTAAGAATATGTAATGTGAAAGGATAAAGACGTCCGTCTTAAGGGGGCTAATTAGTTTTGTGAAGTTGAAAAAGCCACCATACACAATCACGCATGGTTATTCGTGGTAAACATACATACAGCCAAACACGATCCTTTGTAGCGCATACACAACAAAGCCGACTCTGAAAGAAATTATAACCCTTTAACCACGAAAAATTCAACATAAGGTGATTCAAACAATCACGAGAATGTTTTGTTTTCCTGTTTATTTCTTTTTTTATTTTTGCAAAAGGATACACAATGTGGTGAGGTGTGTCTATATGTAAGTGTTACGTTCTTTTTTATTACCATGTGGGTTCGATGTTTTCTTTCATGAAAAAGGATAAAACCGCATTGTACATCTGCTTTATAGGCAGTTGATTTTTTTTTCTTCCTTTTTTTGTGTTATTGTCTGAGTTTCGTAGTAAATATGTAGAATGGATTCTTTAGGATTAAGCCTAAAATTCAATACCGAAAATGCGCCTTACCCTTGCAAATCTAATCAAAGCAAAAATTTACCCCCCCCAACTCTCAAAACAAAACTAGAGCTTAACCCACTCGGTGGGTGTTTTTAAATGGGTAAATACCGCGCTGGACTACGGAGCAAAAGGTTCAAGGTTCGAATTCCAGCCGAATCACCTAAAAGTTTCGTAACACGCCCACCTCTTGGGAGCGTCTGACAAACATCCGGGAGTATAACTGTCATGAAGTAGAAAATTGCTTTGCTAAGAAGAAATACAACAACTTTTGCTTTCCGAATACAAACAAAATATCAAAAAATTTAGTAAATCGTTCAAAATGTCTAGACGAGGTTTGAAACTTCGTGCGCTACCAATACCGAATGTGCATCAAAACACCATATCACCCAGTTTTACAGTCGTAGAATTAAAAACCTAAGAAATTCTTTAATGAAAAATGTTTATAAAGAGCGACCAGATAGCAATGGTACTTTTCCAATTGTTATGTTTCAACAGCTGTCAAGGTTATCAATGTCACCCAGTTGTCAAAATATTCAGCAAGGTTTGCCATTCTATCATGCATCGTTACACGCTTGTCGAACATACGGAAATTATAAAAAAAATATCAAGATTGCAGCTCAGTTGTAAATACGCAACGTGAATTTCGCCGTGAGGTCGGTCGTCGTCATGGCTTCAGTGTAGAGGCAATTTGTCGCACAAATTGGAAAAGTTTGAGCTTGAGTACACTCTTTTGAACCCTAAGCCACCAACCAGATAGAGATTGGTGTGAAATAAGGACAACATAGCCGCCGTAGCGGCCACTGTCGAAGAAGACTCGGAAATGTCTATTCGGCGCCGATTAGATGAATTGGGCATTACCGGGGCTTATTTTGCGGTTGTATGTGGGGCTACATCCGTATAAGATTGCACCAACGCAAGAATATAAGCCGGGCGATCATAGACAACGAGGTAAGTTCGATAATTGTGCCCTGGGAATGTTGGCCAAAAAAGTCATCTTCTCGGACGAGGACCATTTTTGGCTTAGCAGCTATGTATGTCCACAAGTGTTCGACCAAGCATCCATGCGTCCACAGTCATTGACTGTTTGGTGCGGTTTATGGCATGACGGCGTCATGGGACCTTAATTCTTTTCTTTGTTTGAATTTAGAAAAAAAAAATAAGCAAACGTCAAAACGTTGACAGATTTCATAAATTTGTCTAAGAAATTTCTTGGGCTGAAATTGACAGATAGGGGAAATTGCTTACTCTCTCGTGAGCACTCTTTTCTCTGAAAAACTAAGAAATTTTGGCGAAGGGGAACAGGATTTGATAGGATTTAGTAGTTTTTCACAGTTTTGGACAGTACGGGAACAGACCTACCATTACATCGAGACGAGTCTGATAGCTTTCGCTAATAACTGTCAAGAAACTAGGAAACTCTTTAAGATTTCATATTGGTTACGGATTATCCGATGTGAGACGTCTGATTTTGGATAGTACATACAGGAAATAGAAGGGCATAGCCAGTCTGGAGTAGTCCGCATGCTTTTATCATTTCTGTAAACGTTTTGTTTTGACACCATCTGTCACTGGCTTTTGATAAAAGGTGCATGTCTTTAACTCCTCTGTCTCTAACTTCCCGTCCTTGTGGATATTGAGGAAATTATTTGCCAGGATTTTAAGGTGCCTGTCAGTGGTGCTGTCTAGCGCAGTCAACTTGAGAATTCCAGAAGGAAGAATGAGGACAATGTTCAGATAAACACAAACTTATTCAAACGCGTAGGGCGTGCATTAGTCAAATTAAAGTTCAACTAACTAACTAACAAAAGCAAAGTGATATCATGCCCCACATGGTGCTAGTTCTCATATGTGAGGTGCCTAGCATGTGTATGACAACAGTGTGAAATGAACAGAGGTTTGGAACGCTTGTATTAGGCTAAACGATCGCCCTAGCCAAATATGAACTACATTTCTTGGTTTAACGTATTCCAGAGCACCGCTGAGAAAAACCAAGCTACGACGACCAGGAAGACACTAACTGACTAGAATGCTTGACTGATGGATTCAACTCCACGAAAATTATTTTCAATTCTACTACCTTCACCGCCGGCCCATCCAAGAGCCAGTAGACGAACAAATGTACCTCGCTCTCTCTCTCTCTCTCTCTCTCTTGGCAACATTTTGCAAATATGAACATTGCTTGGAGTAGATGATGAAGATAAGGAAAAACCAAACCAAACCAACAAAAAAAAAGGAAGATGAGGTGGAAATACACAATTGCTGCAGCAGACCACTCACTCCCTGTGAATGTTCCAGCAGCACCGGTGGTAGTGCTGGTGGTGGTGGTGGTGGCAGTGATGATGGTGTTACTGTTGAACAGAAAAATGAAAAATAAAAAATAAAAAAAAATTGCAGCGGAAAATTGGTATAGCTTCGAGTTAATCGTCACTAATTTGCTGCGGTGATTATCCTTGCGGTGATAATCGTGTTCTTTTGTGATTCCCTCCTTCGTTGTTCTGGTGGTGGATTATTTTGGTGTTATTCTGTTCCTTGGTTCTGATGGTTAATAAGATTACCGATTGGAATGCAGTGGGTTGTGTTGTTTTGCGTTTTTTTTTTTTTTTATTTATTTATTTTATTTTATTTTTCCTGTGGTATATCTTTTTTGCTGGATTTATGGATGTGCAGATGCAAATTATATGGCGAATCCTCCACTATACAATTTGCATCTGGAAATGTGTATCTGGGCAAAAGATATTGCCTTTTGCTTTGATGTTGCTGTGACTTGCTTGGTGTGAGTGGGTGGATTTCAAAGCCGCAAAGATCAATTTATGCTTATGATTGCATCTGGGTATGTGTGTATGTTTGATTGTAGTTTAAATGTGTCAATCTATTCGAATACGGGATGTCTGTACTTTGTTTTGTTAGTTTATAGTATATCAGTAGGCATAGAGACGATCGTAAATCCTGAAACCAGGCTCGTATACAAGCCTCCACTCCTACTCTCTATAGCTATAGTGACTGTGCTACTTTTAAGAAGGAAACTGAATTGGCAAACCAACATTGAAGTGTTTGAAAAAGAGGAATGGAAAATGTGGAACGGGTCTCTTTAAATCTGTACATTTCACTCAAAACTCAGATCTTCGAACTAACTTGGTGTCCTGTATCACCATATTTCTTTGGCAAGGAAAATGTAGCTCTACCAACCTTTGAAACACCACAACCTACCTATGGAATGGATTAGGGAACAAGGTTGTGTCGTGTCAACAAATGTAACACAAATATGTAGCACTATAGCGAGAGACAATAGTTGTGTCAACAAATCGAAATTTCAATGAAAAGTGCACAGGATACTCGATGGTCTTAGAAATGACACATGGCACAGAAAATGGCTTTCCATTCCAGTTGCCAGAAACCGCACACTGTGGCTCGTAGGCGTTGCATAGGCCCTAGAACTCATAGGGCGGCGATAGAGAACATAACTTAGTACACAAGTAGATGCGGAATGTGTACATACTACGGCCTTTAAAACGTACTCCGTGGTTATAAAAAAGAAACTAATTCCATCTCTATTTTCATACAGCTATGTATGTATGTATGAATAAAAAAAAAGCCGTAAACACAAATTAACCAAGAGTACAACAATAATAACTCAACAAATCTTACCCCAAAGGGATAAGTCACCGCAACATCAAAATAATCCCGATCAATTGTGATCGAAGTCGGTTGGGTCGATTCGACTGTGTGCCTGTGCTCTGTAGCACCACACAGACCAAGCGCAATAAACGATTTCGTTCCTTGCACTATTGGTCGACCGTCGTCGTCGTCGTCATCGTCGTCGACGTCGTTGCTCCATGCGCGCAAGAGCTATCTTTGAGGAAATTATTACAAATTACTTAAGAATGCAAAAATGATTATGTATATCGATGAATGAGAGACAGAGCAAGAGAGACCCAAACCTAAACAACTGTACGAGGGGGAGAGAGAGTCTATGCAACAATGATTAAAGGTCGGTGCGCGGTGCAGTCGACGGGACTCGCCACTCTGATACTGTTGGAAAGGCTTGCGCGTGTACCTCAGTGCGCGCAGACATTATTATACTCATATCGCTGGGGATAATCTAAATACGCTTTTATGGGTAATTCTTTCTCGCGCACTCTTCTGTCCCCCTTCCCTGGGTTGTTTAACCACAAAACATACCACCATTACCACCGTCACTACCACCATCACCACCCACCCCACAAAAAACAAAAATGAAAAAAACCAACGATGGATAGGTTTCTTTTAATCGCCTCACCCCTCCTCGAGATACCCTCCCAGTATCCCAGTATCCCAGTATCAACCAAGTGCGCTTATTATTATACGCATCATATTCTGAATGACTGTGTGCTGAGGATAGGATAGGATGCCTGATCTTGCAACGCACGAACTTTAAATTATGGCAACGAAACAAAAAAAACAACAAAAACAAAAAAAATGTGGGGAAATAAGAAATTTGCAAAAGTGCAGAAAAAAATTCACAAAATATGATTAATATCGCAGAAATAAACACCAAAGGGCAGGAAGTATATTTGTATGCTCGAGCACACCGTCGATCGTCCCTATCCCTATCCCTATCCCTACCATCATCCTCATCATCATCATCATCTCATACAGACTGTGCAGTCAGTATTGCTCTGTGCTCCTGCCGCTGCTGGTTTCTTCTTGTTATTATGGTCCATTCCGTGCGCTGTCCACAATTTTGATCGATTCGAATGTGGGATATAATTCAATATGGTACTAATATTCGCACTGTATAGACGGGCGGGCGCACGCCTGATTCAACCGATCAACCAAACCAAATGAGAAGAACCACACACATAAACAAAAACAAAAAAAAAAACAAAAAACAAAAAATAAACTGAAATTAACTAGGTCTGCCTCGGGACAGTGTTTCGTTTCGTTTCTTTCTTTCTTTTTGTATTTTTGTTTCTCCTTTCCTGAAGTTTTATTCAAAATTGAACATTGGGAAGCAATCAAAGGAGGTAATGGTGATGATTTAATTGTTTTCCCGCGAAATCTTTCTTCTACCCGAATGCACTAGGTTTTGGCTTCGATTTAAGTAGAAGCCGTAGCCCTATCTATTCCACGTCTTCAAGTCATGCACTTGGATGGATAGTTCAAGTGTTATTCGACCACAATAAATCATGTGCAAGAAAATTCCAATTCCATTATCAAATTCAAATTATTCCCCGGGAAGTAATTTTTTTCTTTTTTATTTATTCTTCTTTCTTTATAACGACTTTTTTATTTTTTTTTCTTTATTATTATGATTTCTGTTTTTTTTTTTTTTTTCAATTAACATAATTATAACCAATCATCCATTACTTACGGCCTAATACACAAAAGTATCGCATCGTAGCAAGCGGACTAAATGAAACTCACTACCGTACCAGAAATACAAGTCAGACATCCACAAGATCCATTACCATGTGCGCATCAAAACAACCCGAACAAAATCAATAATTGAATGCGCATATGAATGTGCATATTTATACGCTATCTGATAGGGTAAGTTCAAAATTGATTGGTCGATTGAAACGCAATGCTTTTTTAATTCATGGTTTGGTCTTTCGGTGTAGTTTGAAGCGGTTTTTTCTCTTTTTTTTTTTTGTTTTGGTTTATGACGAGCAGTAAATGAGTCTGACTTGGACACAGTAGTGACTGGACTGGGTCGAGTTTCCCTCAACTTATACAGAAACGAAAGAGTGGGATCTAGAAAAGGTGGTCCATGAAGGACCGACCTAAGACGAATTCAACGATAATTGGCAAATGTTCGACAACAAATGGCATAGTTGTCTGGCAAGCTATAAGAAGGAAAATGCTGGCTAGACCTAATCGCATTCCCTTCAATTTATACAGAAACTAAGTACAAAGCAGAAATGATCCCAACGAAAGAGTGGGATCTAGAGAAGGTGGCCCATGAAGAACTTAAGACGAATTCAACGATAATTGGCAAATGTTCGACAACAAATGGCATAGTTGTCTGGCAAGCCATAAGAAAGAACCTAGACCTAGTCGCATTCCCTTCAATTTATACACAAACTAAGTACGAAGCAGAAATGATCCCAACGAAACGGTAGGATCTAGAGAAGGTGGCCCATGAAGAACCTAAGACGGATTCAACGATGAGTGGCAAATGTTCGGCAACAAATGGCATAGTTGTCTGGAAAGTCATAATTAAGAAAATGATGGCTGAATATTTCATTAACGATGGCAACGCCACACAGCAAAGAGCTTCAGTGTGCTCTGGGACTCACTGGAGCCAAAATTTGGTTCGGGAACATCCCAACATCAACATTTCTAAAACTCCAACCAGAAAAACTGACACTTTGAGACTAGAACGTTTGCTTTAGTTACTAAATATGTGCCATTGTCATGTGGTTGAGGAAGTGCTTCGTGACTCAAAAGAGTTCGAAATCACTGGTCTATAGTGCATAGTATTGCAAACAAAACTATACTCATATAAACCACTTCCAAAGCTAAAAGACGTCGACTTTCTGAAAATCCTTCGCACAACGTATCCCTACTGCAGACAAGTTCTCGAAGGAAACTTAAGTTGAGAAGGAAAATAACAAAATGGGACATTACTATGTTCATAAGGAGCGATAAGAAAAGCATGAACTCACCACTGTTATCGGCTAATTTAAAGACATCGTCCAATCCCAGAGATTCAAGATTCTCACTTCGTCTCTGCAAACAGATGAACTGTTCCACTTGTATGTGACGCAAACTCTTGACGTGCTGCACCATTTGCAGGATATTCACCGCACTAAAGTTACACAATTGACACATGAGCACCTTGTTCTTGCTCATTAATTGGAATTCACTGTTTTCACTAGGATCACCATTGCTACCGACGGCAGAGGCATTAAAACTATTCACCAAATAGAGTAGATGATTGAAGATCATCTTCATTGTGTCGTGACGCATGTGCTGCGTATGCAGATTCAGTTTCTGTATGGAATTCGTGTAAAAGTCACAACAGTTGCACTTCAGCTGCACCGTATTGGTTTGGTTATATTTTAGTTTGTACTCATTCTTGACGCCACCCTCTCGGATGTGGTTGATGTAGTTAAGCTTTTGCAGATGCTTGTCTGTTTTGCTGTGTAGTTGGAAGTTAGCCTTCAGATTGGTCTTGTAATTGCAGAGACGACAAATGTAATTGTTGTTGATGATCATCATGATGTCGCTGCAATTGTTGTTGGTGTTGCGCGATCGATCTATCATGAGGTGATTGTTCAGTTCATCGATGCTGTTGGTGTTGTAGTTGGCGCATATTAGGCAGCTAAAAGCTGTTGTTGGCTTTGGATCGGGATCAATTGGTGGATCGAGCGATGAGTCTTGTTGTTGTTGCTGTTGTTGCTGCTGCTGTTGCTGCTGTTGTTGGAGGCATGTTGTTGTGTCGGCTGTGACAGCAGCTGCGGCAGCCGCAGCAGCCGCTTCCGCTAGAAGGGCTGCTGCTGCTACGGCAGATTGCTGTTGTGACGAAGATTGATGTGACGATGACGTTGTCGATGACGATGATAGTGAAGATGCTGCCACTGGGGCTGTTGTTGGCAAAACTTGTGAGGATGGTGTTGGTGGTTGATTGAGTTTCGATGGCTGTGACGACGGTTGATAGGGTTGTTGTTGTTGTTGCGGCTGCTGCTGTTGTGGAGCGGAGGTAGCTTGTGATTGGGTTACTGATCCTCCAGTTCCAGCTGGCGACTGCTGTGGTGGCGCCAACGCCAGCGGATTGGCAGCTGCAGCAGCTGCTGCCGCTGCACTCAAGGCTCCAGCAGCAGAGTTCTGATGCAATAGCTGAATCATCAGCGCTTGATTGTATGCAATATCGGCGAGAGCTGCCTCGGGAAGGAAATTCTGCAAGTTCGGCATGTTAGGCAAGTTCGAGGCGGCAACTGCCGCACTTTGAGCCGCACTCAGCTGGCCAAGATTCTGGGATTGCAGGAAACTGAACGCTTGAATGTGCTTGATGTTGTTCTGCAGCACAGCCATATTATGTGTGTGCTTTTCGCTGGTCATATGAATGCGAAGATTGCGCGCCACACTAGTCTCATAGGAACACACGTCACAGCGAAAGCTCGGCTTCGGCTTCGAAGTCTGCTGCTGCATATTTGGCATAATGATTTTTGGCGATTCACGAATTTCGGCCGCTGTATTCGCCATGTTCTGCGAGCTGTTCAACTCCTGCATGTTATTCAAATGCTTGTCGCTTTGCATATGAATCGATAGGTTGCCTTTTGTGGTGGTCGAGTAGTTGCAAATCTCACAGCGGTACGGCTTGTAGCCGCAGGTGTAGGACTCGCCGCGTGCCAATCGCGGGTGTTGTTGACCTGTGCCCACCAAGGGAAAAACAAAGATGTATATCAATTAAAAACATACATACATATACATACATACATATATCCTGTTTTGGAAACAAAACAAAAAAACAAAAAGAAACACAACGTCGCTCTCGCCCGGAAATTAGGACAATTAAAAGTAATTTGCATCAACAAAGGGACGACGAAAAAGAGAAACGATAAGGCGCAGACCTACACCTAACCATTTGCTTGCTTGCGTGTTCGTTCGGTTTATCTCCCTCTGTTTAACTAAAAACCAAAAAATAAAAAAAAAATAAATCTCGGAATATTTTCGCGGTAATTGTCAAGATCTCTGTCCCGCGCTCGCGCGCACAATCAAGGCGATATAAATTATAAGTAATTACACGATCTCTTCTGCGAGATAGGCGTAAGTGTGTGTATGCGAATTGTCGTGTCGTCCTCTCTGTGTCGTCCCGGTAATGGTCCTCAAATTAATTCAATAATCAACATTAATTTAGATTGAAGCGAGAATCTTGCCAATTTAATTCAATAGAAGTAAGTTTTGTCCAGATTCATGGGTTTCTTTCTGTTTCGTTTGTTCCCTTCTTCAGTGTACAAACACCACACACCCCTTCCAATAAGGGGTTCCAACCAATTATATACTCTACTCTACTTACCGGCCAGACAATAGCCACATGCGCTCTCCCCATCCGGATGCTTCTCTCTCATATGAATTTCTAATGTTTCCTGATACTTGTAGTGCCAATTACATTGGGGACATTTCAGAGTTTTGCATGAGTTACGTGTTGACATCTGTACACCACTGTTGAGCCTCGCTGAATTCAATATCATTTCGCATCTGAGAATAGAATAGACAAAAAAAAATAATAAAAATCAAATACACATACATGAAAAAAGTGTCTGAGAATTTCAGTTTATTAAGGGTGCCTTACACACACTGTGAAGCGTGTAGAGCGCGCTGTGTGATAAATAGTCACTGCCTTACGTGATTTTGATTAATTTTAATCAACATTGATAGAGGATCATTCATCGTGGATGTTGTCGTTGTCGTCGTCGGCTGTCGTTTATATTTGATAGAGAGCCAGAGAGCCAAGTATATATAGGGAAAGCCCGACCAAATGATGCTAACAGAGGGTCACCCATCATCATTGTAATATGAACAATGCTCATCGTTTGAAATTAATTGTCTTGGCAAATAAAAATCAGTAGGAATAGAGCAACTTGTTCCCAGCGATAATGAACGAAAGGACAGCTCAATTACAATTTATCGAGTTAGTGGCATTTATAGTCTGTTAGAAGCTAGCTAGCTAGCTAGTGTGGGCGGTCGGTCGTCGGCACTACTACTACTTGTTATTAAGTAAAGAACAAACAACTCACCTAGAGCAATCCACTCCCAAAGGGCGACCGTTGATATGCTCCGGACAGGCACCGATTGTGAAGCTAGGAGCTGCAGCTGCTGTCGGAGACATTGTCGAATTCGACGGGAACAGATTTATGCTATTCGGCGATCGAGTCGGTGTCATCGGTGATTTCATATTGATTTCGATCAGCTCACAGGTTTTACAATCGATACCCTTCACATCGGGATGGTCGGGACATGTTGCAAAAGAAGGATGTTGCTGTTGTTGTTGTTGTTGCTGTTGTTGTTGTAATTGATGTTGCAGAAATTCATTGATCAATTTGACACTATTACTGTCACCGGTATTACCGCTACCAACAGCTGCTGCCGCCGCTGCTAGTGATGCTGTCAGCGAACTGAGCGATGGCGCACTCGATGTTACAGAGGACAAGGCATTGTTGTCTGTATTGCTTCCACTGGTACTAACTACGGCAGCCGCCGCCACCGCTGCCGCCGCCGCTGAGGCCGGCGATGTTATTCGAATTTGATTCTGCATTTGTTGGAATTGCTGTTGTAAGAAATCCGCCACAGTTGTTGGTGTCGGAGGCGACGCTGCAGACGCACTGTTCTTATTGCTACTGGTATTGTTAATATTACTACTACTATTACTACTAGTTAATTTAGTTGCCGTGGAACTCGTTGACGATGTTGCTGGAATGGGGTCCGAAGCTGCTAAGGAATGTGAGGAATGTTTTGGCGGCCCACCCCCGGTGGATACAGTCGTAGTGGCTACTGGTAATCCTGATGCGATGATTGTTGTTGCTGGTGGCTGGGCAGATGACAATGACGTTGAGGTTGACGAAGATGAAGATGACGATGACGGCGAGGACGAGGTGGTTGATGTGGGTGACGACGGCGGTGGTGTATGTCGCCCATCCGCTGAGGATGCAGCTGCTGCGGCTGCCTGTGCTGCCGCTGTCGCCGCGCTTAGATCTAAAGTACTCAGATTATCAAAGTTCTCTGTTCTTTGTTGATGATTAATTTGACTACAATTACTACTGTTGCTACTAGGATTGTTAATAATGGTACCAGTTGTGTTGCCATAACCGGGATTGCTATTACCGCCACCACCACCACCACCAGCACCAAGCCCAGCACTAGAGCCAACACCGGCACCAGCAGCGTTGAGACTCGCCATTATTAGATCGCTATCCAAACGCGGCGTGTTCATAGACATCGATGCTGATGTATTGACACTGTTGTTGCTGTTGCTGCAACTAGCTGCTATTGCAGCCACCAGTGCCGCATTGGCTGCCGCTGCCGCTGCGACTGCTGCTGATGACACCGATGTTATTGACGACGATGACGACGATGTCGGCGGTGGTATCGATGTTGATGTACTACAACTAATATTATTGTTACTGCTGCTACAGTTATTATTGTTTGACGATGACGATGTGCATCCAATTAATAATTGTTGCTGCTGCTGTTGCTGTTGTTGCTGTTGTGTTTGTGATGATTGTTGTTTCATCAATTGATGTTGCTTTTGTATATCCAATGGTTCCAGAAACGATATCTGCGGCTTCTCATCAACATTCCGCTGTATAATGGCACTCGAATACTCTCGATTCAAAAGTAACTTTTCCGATTCTTGTAGATTAAGGGTATGTTCACTGTTTGCATGCAAGCTAAACGATTTCGTATTACCAAAGCTTAGTTTACAGATGAAGCACATTAATATGGGCTTTTGAATTTTATTTGGTTCGGAAATATTAACACTAGCATCGCGAGCGGTAACCACACGAAATGAGTGAATTTTTGGGTTATTCGTTGTAGTTGCCCCAACTGCAAAGAAACAGTAATGAGTACATTAGATCAATACACTCTAGGATAATTGAAAATATATTTTTAATTTGGACCTATCCCCATAAAAAGATGCTTGCGAGCCACTCTTAGCCTCGAACTAGTAAACCTATACGAGTCTTGGCTTGTTGCCTGAATGAATAATGGTCAGAAGATTGCCAGCTTATTTGAGTTTAAATTCGTCAAATTATATTCTAGGCTGAGACACCAGTCAACAACCAGTCCACTTATCCTTTAAAAAAAACGACAAGTTTGGTACTGCCAGCATCTGGCAACCCGCAATTCTTCTGAAGACCAAACCTATAAGTTGGGTATCGTTTCGACTAGAAGCAACTGGTGGGAGATACAAGCCATCTTCTAGGAGGTTCGATATCCCCAATGAAATATTTAACATTCTCAACTTACCACTCATACAATTCTCCGATATATTCGAAAGTGATTCATTTTCAGAATCGATTATGTAAGCACTGCCATCTGGATTATAAACGATCTTGCCTTGAAAACTTTCAACATCAGAACAGGACATTGGGGAGCAGTCATCCGATTCGTATTCCTGTAACAAAAAACAAACAAATAAGACATTTTCAATAACACTATCTTAAATGGAAATAGAATAACGAAAAGAACAAAAATAAAATAATTTTCCAAGAAAAGCAAAAGCACAAAACCCAAGGAATAGCAGAAAATTAGACCAGAAATGCGTCTGTTGTGTGAATGGCCTTATTGTTTGGTTATATGTACATAAACACCCTTGTGGGACATTACATAAGCCGTCATTCATATACACACATATGTATGAATGTACAGCCAGATAATGTACATACATGCCATTATTATTTATTTAATCCAATTAAACGAACGAAGCAGGAAACAACAACATAAACAAACATTAGCTGAGAACGCAAAACTAGACAACAAATGTCCAATTTGATTTAATTATGTTTATTAATATATCCATATATGTATGTACACAAAAGTACATATGTATATGCATATATGACCACCCAAATCGTGTCACCATGCACGTAAGAGCTGCTAGCCTAATACCACCTCTAACCACCTACTTAATTTGGAAACCTATTACGAATAATTGAACCAGAAGGCTACGCAAAAGTACAATGTGGTCAATAAATTAAATTAAAAAATAATTCTAATTAGCATTGACTAATAATGGGAGCGATTCAGTGTCCCCACCATATGGGTGAGCAGAAGTATTATAGGTATCCATGGGATACTTATAAATATTGAAATTAATATGGCTACTGGGGGGTGCTTTCTGAATTTCAAGCACACGCAACGAAAGTGTCTTAGAAAACTCCACAGGGTATCGATGTCATTGATGCATAATTCTAAAAAAAACAAACATCGATTGCGCATTACTCAGTTCCACAAAACAATAAAAATCGGATAGCCACGTGTGGACATATGCAAAACATATTTCATTACTTATTTCTGAGAACCGCGTGAGTGCAATACTGCATTGAACACCTAACTGAAGGCGTATTCACACGTCACACCAAACCAACAAACATTTAGGAAAACGTAGAAGAAACGTTTGGCAACATGTTTCAGGAACATATCAGAAAATTATGTGCACAATCTCTTGAGGATTGAAATGTAAGTCTTACTCTTCCCAGTAAAGTACGCGTGACATTCCGGATCTTCGATAGAATAACAATCGCAACATTATACTGATGCTACATACGTACATATGTATACAAGTATGAAGGTTTTGTTTTAATAAAAACGTCTTCAAAAAGTAGGCGTGGCCACATAAGGTGTTTGTGGTTTTTGTGTTTTGTGTGGTGTGGAAATTATAGAGAATTTCAAAACCTATTCATTTGCTTTAGCAAATTTTTTTCAAATTCTAGTAAAACTTTTGACAAAAAATTAGGTTTTTTCAACAGTGGGCGTGGCAGTTGCAAAATTTGGTACGTCATTACCTTGCATTAGTCCTATAACCTCCAGATATTAATCTTAAGCCCAATCCCTGAAGAAATGACCAAGAAAAAGTCAATTTTCAAAAGTACCCTTCTACGCACTTTGGAGAAAGGCGTGGCATGCCAACTAAAAGGTATCCTTTGAGATTAGAATGAAAATTCTGATTTCGCTTGTGATCCCACAGACTCGAGTTGTGAAGTTCGAAGCAACTCCGTCCAGCCGTTTGGGCTGCAATCGAGCGTTCAGATTGACAACCAGAAAGACAGAATCGGAGGACTCACTTGTTTGGACTTCTCTATCATAGAATGTCAAGTTTGATTAAAATTTCGAAAATTTTCAGGAAACCAACACCAAAAAGTTGCAATGCAGGAGCTTTTTTTGTAAAGTTGCTCTCGAAATGGACGTAAAATAGTGCTTAAGGTAGAGGCAACAGAGCAAATAGTGGTGAGTTATAGGCTAAGTTTGGAGCACAGAAGAGCCTTGACCATTGTCGGGAATTTCTTGGCGTATACTATGTTTTATTCAGATACTTCTTGTTTTATAATGTGGTGACATTGAATAGAGTGTAGTGTGTCTTTCAACCGCTAAGAGCGAATGAAGACCGATTACGTCTGATGCGATCAACTTGAAAGACGAATGTAAATTCCACACAGATCGGGTGTCAATGATTATCCTCCTCATCTGCCGCTTTCTTCACAGATATCTAGGAAAAGATAAAAACAGATTTATTCCCATCAGTTCGAACGAACCGTCCAATAGGTGCCCCACAGTAGGTCAAACCGGCTAAGTGACGAAGTCTGAATAATACTGACTCTGTACGTGCAAATGATAGCCAGATATTGACAATTCTGTGCGCAGTGGCTCAGACCCTGAGCGGGAGGTCCTGTCGCGCAAATATTTGACAAAAGTGCAAGAGTATATCTCTCATGTAAAGCTCGTCAAACAAAAATCGACCCTCGTGAGGCCCCTTCCTGTACAACACGAATGATCTAGGCCCTGTATTCACAGTTTTTAGTACAAAGTCGTGCCCTTACTTGAAAGCGATGACAAAGTCTTATTACGAATCGCAAGACTGTGTTGGAACTATAACCAATTACCCATCACATTCAGACCAAGCCTCCAAAGAGGAACTCAGTGCTTTGTTGGGTAAGGTGATGCTTCAGTACCTCGCGCAACACGAAAGGGTCTAACTCGTACTGCTGGTAGCCCTGGGTGATATTTGAAACAAAACCTGCGAGGCAAAAAAAACATAACAAACACACTCATAGCACTCAAACCCAATAAAAAAAAAAACCAAAAACTTCTTAAAAACAGATTTTAACGATTAAAACGAAAAAAAACACAATATTATCTCTCAAGATTGCTCACCTCCGAATTGGTGAAACACGATTGTGGATCATCACGTTTGCGTCGACGTTTTCTCGCTGTTGGTTCATTATGTGTCGACTCCGATTGCGTTGAAGGTGGAGGCATTCTTAATGCTTTTTATTCTCTTTAGTTACTATTATAGCAACTTAAAAACTTGTCTCACACACTGACAAATGATTAAACTAACCGTAAGTTTGTTTAAATTTGTGCCTGTTCGTTGTTCTTGTTTGTTATTGCATTTGTAATTATTATATTTTAGGTTATGCTATTTAATATGTTTCCGCAACATGTTGCTGTTGCATTTCTTTCTCTCCTTCTGCGTTTCGCTCGTCTTATTTTGAAAAATCCAACTGCTGTGAGTGAGCTCGTCGGTCGTCGACTTAGGATCGGCGCCAGAGCTGCCGGTACTGGGTCACTGATACATTCTGGAATTGTTGCGCTATTTGGTTG